>JADLZN010011117.1:0-527444 GCA_018155175.1 Sinocyclocheilus anophthalmus
CAAATCTTAAATTGTCTGATTCGGTCTGATACCCTACACACACTTAAATCAGGTGTTTTCTTCTGAACCAGATCAGCTCATTATCAGGTAGGGGGCTGAGCCCCTCCTAAAACTGAAACACTAGAATAGGTCAACACGGGAAAAGGGTTTTGTGGTTTGCCCATTTGCCCTCTTCCCAGCATGCACTGCATAAATAATGAATACAATTGCATTTGTTTGCCAGTTTTATTTACATTGTTATTATTTATTGTGTTGGGAACATGTTTGGTAAGTAGTTGTTTTGTGATTTCAGACTTTGAGTTTCAGTTCTTCTACTCAAAGCCATAATTTAATCGAGTGTTGGCCTTTCAGTATTGAGATGTGTGTGTGGCTTTTTAAGGTATGTTTGTATTGTAAGTCTTCATGTAATGATGTCAGTAGTTTAAGATAACAAGTACTTTACTCTTCATGCATATTTCTTGTAATATTTACATGTTTTGAACAACTTTTAAAACCAGATTACAATGACAGGAGATTTTAAAGTCTGAACATGTAGCGAATCAGCTCATGGGAAATATGAAAAATTAACCATAACTAGTTATAATTAACTATTCATAGTTTAGATCCGCTGTAGATATTTAGCTGACCACTCAGGGTCAACCGTCTTGTGTCATTTCTAAGAACGTTAATTTCCTGGTTAATGGAAATAACTTTCTTACTGTACAATTCTACCAAGCTTGTAGTGTAAATCTGCATGATTAGTGACTCCGGTTATGAGCAAACAATGAACACGTCAAGTTTGATACAAGTAAGGTTTTATTAACTACTAAACACTTAAACTAGTCTAACCTCCTACATACACCTAACTGTTCTAACATCCTACATAAACACATAAATTGGTCTAACATACACATACACACACACACACGCGTACAGTTGGTGTAGGAAAGGGTTAAAGTTTAGCTCAGTACAGAAAGAGACATAAGGAAAGACATTTATGGAACCATTTTGCATATACAGCAGATCTAAAACCTGAGGGAAAACTTCAGATTCTTAGTTCAAACACCTTTGTAAAAAGGTGTAACTGATTCTTAATGTATCAATTAATAAGACTAATTTTGATACTTGCAAGTCTTGTCTGTCTGAAAGAGATTCTGATGCAATCTTAAGGCCCAAGATCATGCTGAAGTTGGTTGATGAGAAAGAAACAGTTTGCGTCAGAGTAACTTGAAGAATAGAAAAGTCAAGGCCGAAAATGCTCAGAATCCCTCCAGTACATTGGTTTGGGCTGTTGTGGCATTAAACTCCCAAAACGGTCACATTGATAAACTGTTTTATTGCTGAACAGCAAGGCATTTTTACCCTGAGAGCTTTTACTGATGTCTCATGTGAAACAAATATGCTAGGTTTGGCTGTAGGATAGTCCATACTGTAAAGTAGTTGGTGGAACAACTTTAAATAACTTATGTTTTCATGTTTTTTGAGAGATGAGACAAAGCTTGTTGAAGACACTTTGGCACTGTTGTTTGTGAAAGTCAAATAGAAATGTGCAGAAACGTCGAAATGCATCTCATTTATGGGCAAGGGTGCATAGACAAATAGCCGTGTCTGTCTTTTTTATGTCCATCTCTCTGCTGCTTTAATGGTCATCACTCTCTCCATATTTGTTAATAGCCTGTGGAAGATAAGGAGAGAGCTCATCAGGTCTTTGAGGGGTTTCAGTCACCCACATCTTTGTGGAATGCCAAGTGAAATTCGTTTAAAAGCAAAGGCACTTGGTTATTGATTTGCTGAAGACGTTTTGATGCTCATCCAGCCTTTATGAGTTGTCTTATGGTGATGAATCGTCTGCATTTAAACTTTCACACAATGGATTGCTATGCTTGTTGTGGAAGAGCCTCCTGAAGGTGAGAATTTGGGGTGAAATCACCAAGGGTAAGATATTAGGAAGCACATTAACCTTCTCTGACCCACATATCTTCAATGAGTCAATCAAATCAAATCTATTTTTATCTTCCTCAGCAACCCTCTCAGTTTGGTTTCTTAGCATTTGTCTTCTTGTTATTTTCATAGTTATAGTTTATGGTGAAAAATATACTTTTACATGTATTTTTCTTAAACACTCGTATTATTGCTGGATTGGGAATTCCAAATTGGTTATTTTATTTTATTTTTACTTTATTTTACTTTACTTTATTTTAAAATGTGCTGTTAGATTAGTTTTGTGTGTTTTGGTGTGAAATAAAATAATACATTCAACCTATTCATTATATATATTGCAATGATATAATATATATCTATATATATATATATATATCATATATATATATATATATGACTGCTATATATTATTATTTTATTCTTATTACTTTGAGTCTTCATATTTGTTTTAAACACTTATTGCTATATTGGAAAGTTCATGCTGCTTTTATCATGGTTTATTTGTAATTTTTTATTTATTTGAAATTATTCTATTAAAGGTGTCATATGATGCAGATTTCAGTTTTCCTTTCTCTTGGAAGTGGTACAGCTCTTGGTCCGAAAGAAGTTCTGTAAAGTTGCAAAGACTAAAGTCTCATATCCAAAGAGATATTCTTTATAAGTTAAGAGTCAACCACGCCTACCTAAAACTGCTTGTTCTAACACGCCCCCACATGTCTACGTCACTATGTGGAAATATTAGCATAATGCCGCTCAAATGTGAACGCAAAGAAAGAAGGCGTGGTTTCAGGAACAGCAGTAGTGTTGATGCAGTCATGTCAGGGAGACGGTTTGTGTTTCAGTGCGAAAGCAAAAGCACTTTATTTGGCCTTCCGGAAGTAGATGCAATTAGGAATCATTGGTTAAGATTTATTTACAACAGAACAGCACAACCCAGAGGTTCAAATTTGTGCAACGCATTTTATGGACACATTTTTTGAACCTAGAAGAGTACAATGATGGCTGTGCAACAGGCTATGTCTAAAAAAAAAAAAAAAGGTAACTTCCGACTTTGCTATGACAATCTGGCTCTTCTGATTCAGCGACTGTAAGTATGTTTTGTTATCAGTTTAAGTATTTGCTATTGACTGTTCAAATGCGGAGTTTTGCGCAGCGCAGAGTAACGCGTCATGTGTGTGTGTGAGGGGAACAGGGTCACAGGAGAGTGAACTGTCTTGTCAGAAATCATAGCACGTCAGCTGCCTTAACCGCGGCTTGTGTACTGCATCATCACTGTCACGCGACTCTGTTGCCCTTTCAGGCTTGAACTGTTGGTAAAACTAATGACATTATTTACTGTTTTTATATTTATTTTGAAAGATGAAGCTTGCGTTTATTGTAAGGGGCGTTACATTTCCGACACGTGCTTGTGGTGTTCGGCCAATCACAATGCACTGGGTCAGCTGGCCAATCAGAGCAGACCGCGCTTGTCAAAGGAGGGGGCTTTGTAGAAAACTATACTGTGTCTCATTAAGGCTGTGCCCTCCTTAGGTCGAATCCTCTGGAGGTCGCATCCTCTGTAGGATGCATATACGAATTGTCCTCAACCTAGAATTAAACGAGATGGTCTTCGTAGGACAGGCGGAAAAGGAAACCAGAAGTATCACGTTGCTATGCCAACACATTTATAGCATCGTTGCGCTCTCACACTACTTAAATGAAGGAAATTATTTCTAAATTTGGAAAGTAATTTGAAAAAAAAATGCTTTTACTTGTTTTATTTTGTTCAATGTTTGAGGAGCTGCAGTGTACCTACAGCAGGCATCTATTAGAGAAAAAAAGGAGGAGGATATTAATAACAAAGTTTATGCGTTTTTACCGAGGCGATTTAAGGTACGTTAAGTTGTAAACACCACATCTGCGCTTTTTGTGTACGTTACATCTGCCGGCGCCGGGTTTTTTCAAATTAACAACGGTTGTTCATGGTGACGAAAAGAATTGTGGGTTATCTGTAGCAGTGTAGGATACACCTCATGCATCCTCCGAATTCCTTTGAAAGAAGGTCGCATTCGAAGGTCGAATTCGGAGTGTCCTACTTGCTTTTCTGAAATGAAACAGCCTCGATGACGTATGCAGCCTTCGAATGCAACCTCCGGAGGACGCAGCTTTCTAAATGAGACACGAATGACGTGTTTGAGAGAGGCGGGGCATAAAGGACCTACAATAATGTACAGTAATTGAAAAACAAAAAAAAAAAAATAATGTGTTTTATTGTGTTTATTATTAACAACAACAATAATACAAATTTTTATTATTATTAATTCTAGAAATTAGTTTGAATGAAAGGTTTGAATGTTCAGCAGTAAGTTATTATAGGAGTTATTATTAATAGTATTTTTTAGTAGTAAACATTCATATGAATGGAAGGTTTGAATTCTCAGTAGAGTTTTCTAGTACAGTCTGCTGGTATTGATGGTCTGGGCTGGGTCTATTATCTCCATCTCAGTAGCTGTGTGGCTCACATGTGTGTTTTTCTAATCATGCAGATCAATATGACAGCCCCTCCCTTGACTCCCTCACTGCCCCATCAAGTCTTTCCTCTCTCACTCCATTAAACGTTAAGGGCTAATGCAAGAGAGAAAGGCCAAGACCACCAAGACATTGATGGAGCACTGTTTGTGTCTGCAGTGTCAAACTGACCCCTCGAAACAAAGATGGTAGTGTGTCTTTCAAAGCTGTGGTGGATTTGAGGCGATCCCTCATTAGCATCACCTGTTGTCCCAGATGGCATCACGGGAATCAGAAGGATCAGGTTGTGTCAATTTGTGGCTCTTTCTCCTGTTCTGTGACATGCAAGCATGCAGAGGTGTTTCAGAACCACTAATGCCATCTGCTGTGTTTATGTGGGGTGTGAAGACACAACACTAGCCCTGAGTCATCAACTTGCCTTACTTTGATGTGGATTGTTGGACTTTAATATTCTGTGCCATTATTTCAGACCTGTAGCATCGACCAGTGGGGCCTGATGGACCCTGATTGTTTTGACAGAAGATGTAGAGTTAGAATAGACTTGTACTGGACTGTAATGGTGCTGTACTTCAAAATAGCTGTTTAATTCATCGACTGTTCGAAACATAAGAAAAAAGAAGCAGCTTTCTATTTTTCCTTATTTTTAAAATTGAAATGAGGGATATTTAACCATGCTAAGTTAGAGATACTAATGCCATTTAAATGCGCTAGTATTATGCATAATGCATGTTTCTTCCTGTCTTTGATTTTTGTCATCTATTTGCATCATTTGGTGAATAATAAGGCACTGACTTTTAAATGAACCATGTTGCCGTGTTATTTTCCTCTCTTCACCGTTTTAGATTTGACACTGTTGAATTAATACTGTTTGATCATCTTGTTGTATTCACATTAAAAATCAGTACTCGAGTGCTGTGTTAGGTGCTGTAATGTTTTCTTCTAGAGGTTTGGAGGTCGGTTTCTCTTCATTTTGAAGACTTTGACACTAAATTCCATTGGCGTAGTTCATCTAGCAAAGCTAGCAAATGTATGTTTTGTTAATATTATTTGTATAGTGTATTATAAGGTAAGAAAATAGTAATGTTTTAAAAATATGAATGGTAATATTGTAAGAATGTTAATGTAATGTTGCCATTATGCTGCCGGAGACATTTTTCTATACAGAATGGATTTGTTGTGCACAAGACGGTCTGCCTAACAATTCCTCGTTAGAGTACATTAGCCACTTTAGTCATATACACACGCTATTACATCTACGGCTCACACCTATATGGAAAAGCCATATAGCATTAGCAGTCTTCTGTAATGGTTTCTCACCGGCTCATTAGGACAGAGCGAGCGCAGGAGCTGCGTTAAGGCTGAACAGTGTGCAGGTGTAGGTGTCATCCCTCTTAGATCGCAAGCTAACAGCACCCCCCTCCATGTGAGAGCGAGGGAGATAATGAATGCTTTCACACTTTACCTTGAAAACTGACCAAACGGCCCTCGCGCCAATTAAGAGCTTGTTTTTCACTGGAGTGGCCATTATCAAACCTGACCTTCCAATTATTTTTCTGAATTTCCCCCGCGATTCGTCACCTCGTTGTGGCCTCTAGCCAAGCAGGCTTGGTTGAAGATGGTCCTGGAATGGGTAATAGGGCTTCACAACAGAACGGCCGCAATGGGCCTGGAGACACCTTTACCACAGCCAAGATATCTCTGTCTCTCTCTCTCCTTCACCCTCTCACCTTTTCCTTCCTTCCTTTCTTCCTCTTTTCCCATTTTAATGACTCCTTTTCTCCCTGAGCATATCTGCTTTCTCTCTCTTGCTTAGTTCGTTTTTTTAAAATAAACTAGCTGTCCGCGCTCTCCTCCCTGCATATCTTTTCTCATTCGTTCTTTAAGGTTGTTCTTATTTAAGTTCTTTGAGCTGTCCTAAAGCTACAAGCAACAGCTGGGTCTCGTTACAGAGGATGTTCAGTACCTGCTTCGATTTCAGTACCTTTTGTCAATACCTGTTCTGTGTGCTGTATTCCTTTGTATCAGTACGTATTATTAACCGTGTTTGGAAATCTGCTTTAAAACTTGCTGGTAAAGTTACAAGAAAATTATTGTTCAAAATAGTTCAACTAGAGTTAATAATAACAACAACAACAATTACTAGTACTACTATTACTAAAAAATATGATAATTATTATTTGTGAGTCATCAGTGAAATAAAGTGTGAAAATATATCATAAAAGGTTGAATGTCATGTTCAAGAGGTCTAAATAATATTACATTAGGTACAAATTATATATATACAGTGGTGTGAAAAGGTTATTGCCCCCTTCCTGTTTTTTTTTATTAAATGTTTTGCATATTTGTCACACATAAAAGATTCAGATAATCAAACCAATTTAAATATTACTCAAAGATAATGCAAGTAAATACAAAAATGCAGTTTTTAAATGATGATTCATTTATTAAGGGAAAAAAGCTGAGGGCTAGATGTCCACACCTGCTTGCCCTCGAGAAAAATCTAATAACTTGTTGTGCCACGCTTTGCAGCAACAACGGCAATCAAGTGTTTGCGATAACTGGCAATGAGTCTTCACATCGCTGTGGAGGAATTTTGGACCACTCATCTATGCAGAATTGTTGTAAACCAGCCACATTGGAGGGTTTTCGAGCATGACTGGACTGTTTAAGCATCTCAATCGGAATTAAGTCTGGACTTTGATTTGGCCACTCCAAAACATTAATTTAGTTTTTCTTGAGCCATTCAAAGGTGGAATTGCTGGTGTGTTTTGGATCATTTTCCTGCTGCATAAACCCAGTGCGCTTGAGCTTGAGGTCACAAAACTGATGGCCGGACATTCTGCTCAGGATTTCTGTAGAGTGCAGATTCATGGTTCCATTAATTATGGCAATAGTGCAAACATCCCCCCGACCATCACACTAACCACCATGTTGACCTGTTGGTATGATGTTCCTTTTTATGAAATGCTTTTTGTTTTAAGCCCTGTAACGGACACCCTTTCCAAAAGTCCACAGAATATTTGCCCAAAAGTCTTGGATAATCAAGATATTTTTTGGCAAATGAGAGATTTTTTGTGTTCTTTTTGGTCAGCAGTGGTTTTTGCTTTGGAACTCTCCCATGGATGCTGTTTTTTTGCCCAGTCTCTTTCTTATTGTTTATTCATGAACACTGACCTTAATTGAGGCCAGTGAGGCCTGCAGTTCTTTAGATGTTGTTCTGGGTTTTTTATGACCTCTTGGATGAGTCGTCATGCGTTCTTGGAGTAATTTTGGTAGGCTGGCAACTCCTGGGAAGGTTTACCACTGTCCCAAGTTTTCTCCATTTGTGGATAATGGCTCTGACCATGGTTCGTTGGAGTCCCAAAGCCTGAATTGCTTTATAATCCTTTCCAGACTGATACATGTCAACTATTTTGTTTCTCATCTTTTCTTGAATTTCTTTAGATCGCGGCATAATTTGTTGCTATTTAAGCATGCTTCACTTTTGTCAGACAGGTTCTATTTAAGTGATTTCTTGATTCAACAGGTCTGGCATAATCAGGCCTGGGTGTGGCTAGTGAAATTTAACTCAGCTTTCTAAAATAATGTGGTTAATCACAGTTCTATCATGATTTAACAGGAGGGGGCAATTAATTTTTCATGTAGGGCCAGGTAGGTTTGGACAGCTTTTTTCCCTTAATAAATGAAATTATCATTTCAAAACTGCATTTTGTATTTACTTGCATTATATTTGTGTAAAATTAAAATTAGTTTGATGATCTGAATCTTTTAAGTGTGACAACATATGCAAAAAATAAATCTGAAGGGTCCAACACTTTTTTCACACCATGTAATATGATACTATATATACAGTGGGGAAAAAATTATTTAGTCAGCCACCAATTTTGCAAATTCTCCCACTTAAAAAGATGAGAGAGTCCTGTAATTTTCATCATAGGTATACCTCAACTATGAGAGACAAAATTTGAAAAAAAAATCCAGAAAATCACATTTGTAGGATTTTTAAAGAATTTATTTGCATATTATGGTGGAAAATAAGTATTTGGTAAAATTTCATCTCAATACTTTGTTATCTACCCTTTGTTGGCAATGACAGAGGTCAACGTTTTCTGAAGTCTTCACAAGGTTTTCACACACTGTGCTGGTATGTTGGCCCATTCCGCCATGCAGATCTCCTCTAGAGCAGTAATGTTTTGGGGCTTTCGCTGGGCAACACGGATTTTCAACTCTCTCCAAAGATTTTCTATGGGGTTGAGTTCTGGAGACTGGCTAGGCCACTCCAGGGCCTTGAAATGCTTCTTACGAAGCCACTCCTTCGTTGCCCGGCGGTGTGTTTGGGATCATTGTCATGCTGAAGGACCCAGCCATGTTTCATCTTCAATGCCTTTGCTGATGGAAGGAGGTTTTCACTCAACATCTCACGATACATGGCCCCATTCATACTTTCGTTTACACGGATCAGTCGTCTGGTCCCTTTGCAGAAAAACAGCCCCAAAGCATTATGTTTCCACCCCCATGCTTCACAGTCGGTATGGTGTTCTTTGGATGCAACTCGCCATTCTTTCTCCTCAGATGATTTTCTTACCAAAAAGTTCTATTTTGGTTTCATCTGACTAAAATTTAAAATTATTTTTTTCTATGACATTCTCCCAATCCTTCTGGATCATCCAAATGCTCTCTAGCAAACTCAGACGGGCCTGGACATGTACTGGCTTAATCAGGGGGACACGTCTGGCACTGCAGGAGTTGAGTCCCTGGCAGCGCAGTGTGTTACTGATGGTAGCCTTTGTTACTTTGGTCCCCGCTCTCTGCAGGTCATTCACTAGGTCCCCCTGTGTGGTTCTGGGGTTTTTGCTCACAGTTCTTGTGATCCTTTTGACCCCACGGGGTGAGATCTTGCCGTGGAGCCCCAGATCGAGGGAGATTATCATTGGTCTTGTAGGTCTTCCATTTTCTAATAATTGCTCCCACAGTTGAGTTCTTCACACCAAGCTGCTAACCTATTGCAGATCCCCCCCCCCCCCCCCCCCCCCCCCCCCCCCCCCCCCCCCCCCCCCCCCCCCCCCCCCCCCCCCCCCCCCCCCCCCCCCCCCCCCCCCCCCCCCCCCCCCCCCCCCCCCCCCCCCCCCCCCCCCCCCCCCCCCCCCCCCCCCCCCCCCAAGACCCCCCCATCATCTTCCCGCCTGGTGCAGTCTACAATTTTGTTTCTGGTGTCCTTTGACCGCTCTTTGGTCTTGGCCATGGTGGAGTTTGGATTGTGACTGTTTGAGGTTGTGGACAGGGGTCTTTTATACTGATAACAAGTTCAAACAGATGCCATTAAATAGAGGTAACGAGTGGAGGACTGAGGAGCCTCTTAAAGAAGAAGTTACAGGTCTGTGAGATCCAGAAATCTTGCTTGTTTGTGGGTGACCAAATACTTATTTTTTACGAGGAATTTACCAATTAATTCTTTAAAAATCCTACCATGTGATTTTCTGGATTTTTTTTCTCATTTTGTCTCTCATATTTGAGGTATACCTATTATGAAAATTATAGGCCTCTCTCATCTTTTTATGTGGGTGAACTTGCACAATTGGTGGCTGACTCAATACTTTTTTTCCCCACTGTATGTGACATATGACATATATATTATTATATATACTATATAGATTAATCTATATATGATTAGATAATAAAATAAAATGTTTAGGTACATTTTATGCATTTTATATTATTATATTTTAGTTTATATTATAATATTTGTATGTTTGCATAATATAATATCATATTTATTAACAAAATATACAGTATATATACAGCTAAAGCCTCATTTAAGAGATGGGAAAAATGCACATCTATTTTAATTGAAATATAAAATGCTTTATTTTCAAAGTAAAATTAAGTCATTAGATGTCAGCCAGTCAGAGCCTCTAAATGGCTGGGTTTCACATTAGCCATCAACCATGCCATATTATAGACAGAAAATGTGTTAATCTCTAAGCTCTCGATATTTTTACGTTCTAGATGAAGTCATTAAAGTTAATGTGACAAAAATACTTAAATTGGAAACAGGAAAGATCACAGTGACACAGAGAACCAATGTAGCAATTTAGCACGTAGCACTGCAAGTCCAATCAGCAAGCTAATCAAAACTATATTCAGAATGTTCTTTAATCACTCTTCAAAGGAGTATGACATCTTGACATCAACATAAATGAGATCAGTGAGAAGTTATGTATATTTAAATATATGAGATGTCTTAAATTATATATGTTTAAATGCACATATTCTTTTTCTCTGAATGCCTGCACTTGCATTTTGTAGTAGGTGCAAGGTTAACCTTTGCAATCAAATATTTAAGATGCTTAATTTTCAAAAGATTCTTCCTTTGCTCTGTCCTTGCTGACACCACAACAGTGAGATTGGCTCCATATTGGGCGCTTCATCTTTCAGAGGATGTTCTGGTGTCAACAGCTCATTGATCATGTCTTTGTAAAGGAAGGAGTTTCACAACAGGCCAATGTCATCACCTTCTTCATCAGGCCTGAACTCTCAGTCATCATTAAAGCACGTCTTTGCCTGCACTAATCTATAATGTATAACTACCTGTTTGTTTTGGTTCTCAGTGATTTATCACCATAACATTACATTCTTCTCATTTTATATGTCTGTGTGAACATCCAGTGTGCATGTCGGTGCCTGAGGGCCTTTGGTAACATACAAATGTTAATATTTACAGTGGTGCTTTTTAGTTGTTCCCGTCTCTTGGTGCACAAATTGGCTTCTCCTTAGGGTGAAATTCAAAGATAATCATTTCCATTTTAATTGATTTGTCAGATATGCTTGAACACCCTCCAGCAGTCGTCCTTAGAGGGTCAGTCTGAAAGGAAGTACAGTATCTCTGGAGATTCCTTGCTGTGGAGAATATCTCACTCACTAGTCCTTGTAAGGACTTTCTGAGCCACCATGATTAGGACGGTATAGTTGTTTGGCCCGTTTTTCATGCGCTTTGTTTGTTTTTCCTCTTTTCTTTCTCTCATTAGCTTTGTTTACATCCGCTGTTTGATTTGTGTTGGGAAGAATCCTACATGACATACAATTACACCCAGAGCCAGAGGCCATGGTATTCCCTCCTTCCTCTCAAAATAATCTCTTTCAAATTGGATCCTGCATTTTGTGTGATGGTGCAGAAAAAAGGCCCAAAGGTACTTCTGTAACATCTCTAAACACAAGATTTGTGGCATTGAGCTACAATCAGCATGAAAAATGTGAACGTTTGAGACTATTTTATTACTTCTGTTCCAACATTAAACATGCCAGCATGTTAAAACATAAACCATTCAAGGATTCCGCCTGCATTTAGGGAAATGTCTTGCTTTTCAGGCAAATCAGCTTCATTTCTTTCAATCTGATTCCACTTAAGGCTAGAATGTGTTATGCTCTCAGATGCCATCCCACATCTCAACAATGGCTGCAATCAGAATTACCAATCTAAAGTGTTGACATAAACACGCACAAAGCTCTTGTTTATTTCTCTTCTATTCCCTTTCTTCGCCTCTGCCTTTCTTCCCTCTGACTTGAATGTCCCTGAGTATTCATCACTCTGAGATAAATAAATGATTGTATGCATTATTTACCCAGTGCAGAAGCTTCGGTAGAAAGCTTTGTTCGCTTTTGCCATCACCCTGAAAAGACGTCGATATCCCTGACGGAAACCGCTAACAATGCTAAAACAGACATGCCTGTTTACGTATCTGTGCTACCTGATAAATTGTGGCCTAGTGTGCATTCTGCACAACCTCTCAAACCGACTGAAATATTTATCAGCCAGTGACCCATTCCAGTAGCAAACAGCCATATGAAGAATGTTAAGTGGATCAGCGGCAGCATCACTAGCAAAATGCAATGTTATATTCACTATTGTTTATGATAATATCTGTTGTGGGTACAACAAAGAACCTGACACTCTGAAAAACTTGTTAATTCAATAAATATTTTTAGTTAAATACATTACCATTCACAAGCTATGAAAGAAACTATATTATATTGTGATTTATTACATGCAAAGAATGTTTTCTCTTTTAATATGTAACTCTGGACCACGAAACCAGTCATAAGGGTACTTTTTTTAAAAATTGAGATTAAGACATCATCTGAAAGCTGGATAAATAACTTTTCCATTGATGTATGGTTTGTTAGATACAACTATTTGAAAATCTATTTAAAATCTGGAATCTAGGGTGCAAAAATAAAAAAACTGGGTGGGGGGGGGGAAGGGATGAAAATTGCCTTAAAGTTGTTCAATTAATTCTTATCTTAGCAACGCATCTTACAATCAAAATTAAGTTTTGATATTTTACAGTAGGAAGTTACAAAAATCTTCAGGGAAATTAATCTTTACTTAATATCGAATGATTTTGGCTAAAAAAATAGATAATTTTGACCCTACAATGTTTTAATTTTGGTGTGGCTCTTAGATACAATATACCTCAGCGCTTAGGACGCGTGTTGTGGTGTCCGGGTCCATCTATTATTTAAAAAAATCCTGGGTGGTAAGCTGAATTTTTCAAGTGCTATTAACCCCAGTTTTTTTCATGATTCTTTGATGAATGTTAAGTTCAAAAGAAAAGCATTTATTTGGATTATTATTACTGTATTTTTTTGTAACAATGTTACAATCTTTACTGTTACTTTTGATCAATTTGATGCAGTCTTGTAAATAAATAAATGAAAAGTCTTACTGACCCCAAAGTTTAGAGCGGAGGTAAAAATGTTGATTGTCAAGTCAAACTAATATCATGTTATATAAGAAATCAAACCAATACCATGTTATAGCAAACATTAATTTCACACCTTCGGGTTACAGATTCTTGCCCACAGATATGTCCATACACACACTTACACAGTTGAATACACAAAGAGCCACATACATTTGGACATATATATATATATATATGTATGGACATATCTGTGGGCAAGAATCTGTAACCCGAAGGTGTGAAATTAATGTTTGCTTCAGCAGGGTTAACTTGAATTTCACGGCAGTATGGCTCCGGCCACCCACATAAATCTGTGACGTATGCTCTTTGTTGAAAGTGGCCATGAGTGAATATTCTAGATACACTGATGATTGCATATTGTGTGGGCAGCAACACACCCTACATGCTCTTCCTGCGCTTCCTGAGAGGGTGCACGAGTGATGACACTTCCTGGGCCTGGAAGAGTCAAGCATTTTAAAGTAGGGGAAGTGTGTGGGTTTAAACTGACTCTAGTGGCCCATCTCAAGGGTCTGGTTCAAAGAGGAACCAGTGAGTTGTGGTGAGGGAATGAGAGAACGATTGCTTGTTTGTGTTTAAAGGAAGAGTTGGAAAGGGTACAGAAAACTTTGGTTTTGCCACTTCTCCCCTCAATCACTCTTCCTTCCCCTTTTTGTTGGCCCTTTGATGTTTTGTTTTATCAATTACATCTTTTAAATATGAACTTCCTGGCTTCAAACAGAGCGCTGCATACAGCAAGGTGAGATTATCACTGCCAAAACCTATGAAAAAGCACTATTGTTTAATATTTTCCCTAAATTGATCACTCTCAAAACCTCTGAAGGGAAGTTATAGCACGAACTTTGTCGTCATGTCTCCTTTTGTGCTTCTTTTGCACAATAAACGCTAATTCAATAAATATATCTCAAACCCAGCTTTTAGGCCAGTTGTGTGTGTGTGCGTGTGTATACTCCTCCATCCCATTGGATACACACAGAGCAGCTCAATTCGCCATTTGAACCCTCATCTAAAGGGGATTATAGAAATATCGTGTGATGCAAGACCAGGCCACTTCAGATGAACGGGCCAGCTTTAACCCTGCTTTGAGACTTATTTAAACGATCAATGAGTCTCATTTAACGTGCCAAGATTTGTTTTCTTTCTTTCCCTTATTGCCTCTAGAAAGTGTTGGTTTATCAGGTTGAGCCACATCAGTCCAATCATAGACTTCTTTATTCAGTTTCTATTTGCTTCTCAAAAAGTAGTGAGGCCATTGTTGTATCAACTGGAGAGGTTGTGCTTTGAAAACGCTCTTACTAAATCAGATCTATAGTAAATGCTCTGTAAGCTGTATTATTGTCATTGTGCTTAATAAAAACAGTGTCACAATTAGACTAGTGGAAAATATTTCTTAGCTTGAAGGTTGTTGCAAAGACCTTTTTCAAATTTCATTTTTCACAGGATGAGATTTTTCATTATACATGACAGCGAGATTTAAATTCACAAGACAGCACTTCAACATATTTAGGCCATTGAGTTATGTTTACAATATAGAACCTCAAGAAAAGGCCATTTCCTCATAACCCGCTGTGTGAGTTTAATATTATGCTACTGTCATAATTCATAATGTTTAGTATCATAATTGTCATTTTGATTATATTATGCTTTTTCCTGCATTTTGGATGTGTTTTTAGGTGTTGAATGAACGAGATGGTGTTCTTTCCTCTCCCAAAATAATGTTGCTCAACAAGAAATTATGTTATGTTATGTTGTGTTGTGTTGTGTTGTGTTTTATTTTGGAAGATATACAATAATTTTTATGTATCAAATATATTATCAAAAAAGAATAATACATTTAAAACTTTATGAAAGCTTACGTAAACACTTGTTTGTGGGAAAACAAGATTTTTTTTATTATTATAATACTTTTAACGTATTTTTAATGGAAATTTGTAATGCGTTTTAATCAATATATTTATGTAACCTTAGTAACATATTAATCAGGCCATGCTTATTATTCAGTCTTGTGGTTTCTTTAAACCATTAAGTTTTAGAAGCCATTATGTTTAAATTAGATTGATGATGCTGTTTATGTTGCTGTATTGTGGCTGCGTCTGAAACGTTACGTTGTATTTCTGAATGGGAAAACCAGTCTACAGTCCTTCATGAATCTGAATGGCATTGTTTAGGAGTAATGGGTCGAATGAAAGGAGCGCTGATGCTGAAGACATGGAGTATTAGAAGGAAAATGTCGCCTCAGCTATCCTGAGAGCTTAAACCTCACCCAATGTAATGTAATCAGCAAACCCCTGCCCATTGCTCTTTCCTTCATTGAGGTAGCATTTCAATGTGCTACATTTCCACGCCTTGCGTGACATCCCATTTATCTTCGTAAAGTTCTCTCACTCTTCAAGCGTTTTCAAGCACTGAGCAGATCGACTTACAAGTAATGAGACAAAACTTTAGCCCCACTTCAGCCAACACAAGCGAATAACCATAAAGACATAAGCCACTTTGATTGATAGATGCTTTATGCCCACATATTAACAATTTCAAACATTGCCTGTTTATTTTACGAGATATACTGTACAGTCACTGTTACTATATGATAATGGTTTTGTCAGTGAGCAGAAGGTCATTGAAGACTAGATCTAATTTAAAACTAGTTTCCATTACAGTTGCATTGATCTACACTGCAAATCCTTTTAGTCTTGGAATTGGCCTAATTGGTTTTCAGACAACCTAACTGGAAATGCTCGGTCTCACCTTGCTTTTAGCCATACGGTTAATGCATTTTTGTTCTAGGCCTTATAGACCAGTGTAGTTTTTATTTTAATACGATTAGGTACATATGATAACTGTAAGTACATAGCCTTTTTGACTTGTTCAGTTGTGCATTTGTGGCCATAAAAGTGTTACAACTTTCTAAAGGTGTTCATAACTTGATTTATCATTTCTGTATGGCACTCATGTAATACAGGTTTACGAGCGCATGATTAATAATGTCAGGAGTCGTGTTGTGACCCACGTGCAAAGAGAAAACAGGCCTGGAGCAGCTCAGGAAAAAGTGCATGACAGTCTTGCGAGGTCTTTGCCTTAAATCACTGCTGCTGCCTGAGATTCAAGCACTAAAAACGCAGCCTCTGGCCCTCTCGTCTAGACAACTGGGCTTTTATAGACAGAGTGGACAGGTGTTGCAGTCGCTCAGGCTCTGACTCTGTTTTCACTATGTTTGTGAAGTGTTTTAATGAATGTGCTACTACGCTGAACCTGGTAGCCCTTCCAGCAGCACCCTACTGAGTCGTAGCGTCTTGTCGATCGTGGGCAGATGACTGAGTTTAGCAGTGTTGCTGGCAACCGCCACGTTCGACTCTGTTATGCTAAGTCAATGATCATATGGTATTTTCTCAACTTGTTGAAAGCAGTGTTGGCTAACACTTAGCTATATTATCTTTCATTAAGTAAACAAGTATTATATAATTGATTTGGGTTTCTTGATAATGCAAAAATAATGATAACATAATCTTTAAAAAAAGTTACAAAATATCGTGTGTATGGAGTAATGTGTTTGCATACGATACTCTTAAAAAAGAAAAAGAAAAAAATAAGATAATGTAAAAAAAGAAAAACTATAAAAATCTTTATATATTTGTACAATGATTATAATATACTAATTATTAATTTCTAATATTTTATGTAATGCATTTTTTATATTTATTATTTTATTTGTTTTATATTTATTTGGAATGTTTGTTTACAATCATGAAAAAAAGAAAATAAATACATACAATTTTAGAAACATATACATCTACCGTGTGTACGGAAAGTATTCAGACCCCTTAAATGTTTCACTCTTGTTATATTGCAGCCATTGTTGCTAAAATCATTTAAGTTAATTGTTTTTCCTCATTAATTTACACCCAGCACCCCATATGGACAGAAAAACACAGAATTGTTGACCATTTTTGCAGATTTATTAAAAAAGAAAAACTAATATCACATTGTCCTAAGTATTCAGACCCTTTTCTGTGACACTCATATATTTAACTCAGGTGCTGTCCATTTCTTCTGTTCATCCTTGAGATGGTTCTACACCTTCATTTGGTCCAGCTGTGTTTGATTATACTGATTGGACTTGATTAGGAAAGCACCACACCTGTCTATATAAGGACTACAGCTCACAGTGCATTTCAGAGCAAATGAGAATCATGAGGTCAAAGGACTGCCTGAAGAGCTCAGAGACAGAATTGTGGCATGGCACAGATCTGTCCAAGGTTACAAAAAAAAATTCTGCTCCACTTGAGGTTTCCTAAGAGCACAGTGGCCTCCATAAACCTTAAATGGAAGACGTTTGGGACGACCATAAACTCGTCCTAGAGCTGGCCTTCTGGCCAAACTGAGCTATCGGGGGAGATGAGCCTTGGTGAGAGAGGTAAAGAAGGACCCAAAGATAACTGTGGCTGAGCTCCAGAGATGCGGTCGGGAGATGGGAGAAAGTTGTAGAAAGTCAACCATCACTGCAGCCCTCCACTAGTTGGGGCTTTATGGCAGAGTGGCCGACGGAAGCCTCTCCTCAGTGCAAGACACATGAAAGCCCGCTTGGAGTTGTGAGATGGTGAGAAATAAGTTTCTCTGGTCTGATGAGACCAAGATAGTACTTTTTGGCCTTAATTCTAAGCGGTTTGTGTGGAGAAAACCAGGCACCGCTCATCACCTGTCCAATACAGTCCCAAATGTGAAGCATGGTGGTGGCAGCATCATGCTGTGTTGGTGTTTTTCAGCTGCAGGGACAGGAGGATTGGTTGCAATCGAGGGAAAGATGAATTAGTACAGGGATATCCTGGACGAAAACTTTTCCAGAGTGCTCAGGACCTCAGACTGGCCGAAGGTTTACCTTCCAACAAGACATGACCCTAAGCACACAGCTAAAATAAAAAAGGAGTGGCTTCACAACAACTCTGTGACTGTTCTTGAATGGCCAGCCAGAGCCCTGACTTAAACCCAGTTGAGTATCTCTGGAGAGACCTAAAAATGGCTTGTCCACCAACGTTTACCATCCAACTGACAGAACTGGAGAGGATCTGCAAGAAGGAATGGCAGAGGATCCCCAAATCCAGGTGTGAGAAACTTGTTGCCTCTTTCCCAAAAAGACTCATGGCTGTATTAGATCAAAAGGGTGCTTCTTCTAAATACTGAGCAAAGGGTCTGAATACTTAGGAGCATGTGATATTTCAGTTTTTTCTTTTTAATAAATCTGCAAAAATTTCAACAATTCTGTGTTTTTCATGTCACTATTGGGTGCTGTGTGTACATTAATGAGGGGAAAAAAAATGACTTAAATGATTTTAGCAAATGGCTGAAAAATAACAAAGAGTGAAAAATTTAAGGGGTCTGAATACTTTCCGTACCCAATGTAATTATGCAATGTTCTGTATGTTAACTACATAGATAATAAAATAATTACTTATTTTCTAGATTCCTATAGTTTGTAATGTATTTAAGATTTTTTTTTATAACAGGTATTTTATAATAAGTATTTTCTGGTACTTTTCAATATTTAATACAGTTAAAATTTAGTTATAATTATTGATTATATTTTTATATTTGTTTTCAATCTGTAAGTGCAATGCATTATAGGATTGTTTTCATGTGGAAGCGACGTGAAATTTTGCCTTTGAGTTTGGCCACAAGACGAAACTTGAAAGGCAGCTTGGTTATGATGTCTGCTTTAATGTCTGGAGTGTTTCTGTTGTGCCTTAAAATGCTGCCTAAGTAGACAGCTCACTAGGTTTTGGAACAGAGCCACAGTATTGCCTATTGCAGTGTCACTAGTACTGTGATCTGAAATTGCTTGTTCTTAGCATAATTTTTCCTTGTTTCCCTAAAACAGCATGATGCTTTTTGAATGTGGATGCTGTTGCAGCCTGTGAGGGCACGCTTGAGGTCTCTCTCTCTCAAGCTTGAGAGAAGACAATACGCTCAAAGCACTGCCTCCTGCTGGCCCTGACCTCGTGCTGAAATGGCTTTTCCACACGCACCCGAAAGCCATTGGACTGCATTTTAAAGAATAATAGAATCGCTGCCTCCTCCCCGAGAAGCCATTTCAACCCAGTAATACGGTGGCAAGGGGGCATGCCTTTGAAGGTGACTTCACAGCAACTTTTTTTTTTCTCGTTCTCACCCTCTCTTTATTCTCTCTCCTCGATTCGTTCTCGTGGCACTCCGTCCAATTCCTGACAAATCAAATTGTCCTTAAACAGTGCTAGCTTGGTGTTGTGTTGTATCGCTACATCAGAGAAAGCTCCTGGGTGGGAACTGGGAAATGCTCTTTGCTCGCTGGTAAAACCCTTCAAAAAAGTCATTTTTAAGAAGTCTTTTTACTAGTCCCGAGAACTACAGACCTGACTGGAAGGGAGTTTCCACACTAGAAAGCCAGCACATGTAAGAGAAAGGATGTTCTGACATGAGCAAGGAGCAGGATGGGTAATCTAGTGCTGCATGTGTTCAATCATTAATTATCCATATGAGAGCAGAGCTGCTCCGAGAGAAGCCAAAGCGTCTGACTCCTGTGTAAACAAGTGGATTCGCTTATTTACTGAAGCTCTCGTGATAAAGTGAGACTGGGGCTGCTGTTCTCTCTGGGAGCCTGTGCAGTCCTGATATGAATCTCCTTTTTTTCTCATCTGAACACTATATAAAGCCACAATGCAAATTTCACACAAGATCAAAACACAAATGCAATAAACATGGAGTTTATATTCATTTCGTCCTCTGAAGCATCCAGCTGTGGTTTTCTGTGTGAGGCTTTGCAGTATTTGTTCAGTGTTTTCAGTGAGCCAGTTTATTTTAATCATACATAAAATTATTTCATTATTGAGCAATCTTGGTAGAAGTGTGGAGTATATTGCCGGCAACATAATCTTTGCCGTTTCAGCAAATTAGCCTCTCATAGATGTGCTCTTGATAGAAAAGGTGTTCGCTCTCGCTATCTCTCTTTTTCTGTTTCTACGAGTTTCAAACTGCTTATTCATCTCAACGGGGGGATATGAGGCGAAATAGAGAGCATAGCTCTCCAGACATGCGGTATTATCAGGGGGAGCTGAAATAACTCTAATTAATCAGCGCAGCAATAATAAACACAGAAGGGGAGTGGCCGGTGCTCGAACGTTTGGCCCACAATGCACCACTGCAATGGGAAAGAAAATCGAAGTAGTGAATTTGTGGATTTGAGGATTTCAGCAGTTTGATGGTTCCTCAAGGGACCCTGTAAAACATGTTCTCTTTCATGCTGAAGCTTTTTAGTGGTCGATTCTTGTATGTTTTGGCAGGATTTTTAAGTAAACCAATACAAAAATGTATCATTTCCGTCCATCTATCAGTCTATCGGGCTATCTATTGGTCTGTCAGTCTGATTAATTTCTTTGCTGATTTAAATAAATAAATAAATATTTGCAGTTGTTATATATTTTAAATTGAATTAGTAATTTTATTTTAGATAAATATATATTATTAATATCAGTCATTCAGATAAAACCAAACATAAATTAGTGCTGGGCAACGATTAAGCACATCAAATACCATTTTTGTGTACCTCAGATACCGTATGTGCCTGGTACTGTGATATTTTTTATGTATATATAACTACCCCACATCATGTATATATTTAGAAAAATTTTATGTTTTATAGTAAATATATTTATATTAATAAAATTATAGAATAAAAATATACGTACGTTGCATATTTTCAAAATATACTGTATACTGTATGTGTGTGATTTTATATATACATAATAAATATAAACAGTATACACACACACATTATGTAAACAAAAAATATATATTTTGGATGAGATTGATTAATCGTGATTAATTGTTGCCCAGCACTAAATAAAATATATTATAATTTAGTTAATTATAAGTTAATTTTTATTCATTTACACTTGGAACATAATCTGCAGTAATTATATTTTGTTAGTAACTATGGTTAAACTGTAATTGTTTTCATTAAAAATGCCAGTATATTTTTATAGGCTATTTTTCTATATTACAGTACATACTGGAAAAAAAACTTCTAAAGTATATTGTTGGTTCTCACAGGACAGATCATGCTCAATAATTTACACAAATAAACTAAGAACACATATTGAATACAGATGAAAAATCAACATTAAGTTGTGAAGCCCAAAGCACAGAGATTACTGAATATGGCCCACTTCAGAGGCTGCGTAGACCTCTGGGAAGCAGGGTGAAGAGTCAGTGTCTATCACTGTGTCTGGATTGATGAGCCTTTGATTGCATTGCTCATGAGCAGCTTTCATTAGCGCCAGTCTGAGTGGATTGTGAGAAATCTAAATGTGTGTGTGTTTGCTCCATGAGACGTCTGCATGTGATGAGTTCTTCAAGACAGCTCTCATTATGCACCTATGGAGGACCGAAGCTTCTCTCAGACTCAAGCAGCAGTGGAATCATGCCTCTAAATGACTGATCTGATTACCTTGTTCAGGCTTTTACAGGAAGATGAGCCAGAGACCTGAAATGGGGCCTTTGTCACTTACTATGACTGTAACCTTTACTCTCATTTGCATGCTATTTTTCGTAGTTGAAGAGCTTAAAGGCGAGAAAAAAAGCTTAGAGAAGCCAGGTGCTCAGCTTTAGTCATTGACGAAAACGTCGTAGCTCTTGCATCGAAAAGTTTCAGTCATTAGGAGAGACTGTGTGTATGTGTGTGTGTGTGTGTGTTGCTTTACTCCATTCTTTTGCATAATGATTCCCTTATTGAACTATGTTGGCTTTTACTCGCAGACCTAAATGACTGATGCTTCATTCACACGCTCATGATTCATTTTTGAGCTCAACCGAACGGCCAGTTCCTAATGGAAGCCATTAGGTATGAAATATCCTGCTTTTAATATGCAATTCATGAGCTGGAAATGGCACATTTTCTTAATGTTAAAACACAAATAACATAATAGAATGCAAAAAACAGAGACTTCTGATGTATAGGAAACCTTTCTGCAGCTCTATTAAGTGACCTGACCCAAAGCTGGAAATGTGGCTTTGTGAAAGGGGTTAGTTTATAAGCTGTAGTATGATTATATGTTGAAATCAAATTAAAATGTAATACATAAGCTCCCAGTAGACCGTTCAGCCGTCGGTGCGGGGCATTTATTAAAACTCCTGCTGTGATTAATTATATTGTCACGACAAGTTTTGTAAGATTTGTGCTCTATAGTACCCGCTCCCCCCACAGGCAATTAAGGCGCATGATTACGTATATGCATACACTCACAGACTGTGGTTTTGCTATTTCTCGGACAGACCGACCTCATGACCTACTGTAGATAAAAACACATTTTATTCCCTCCCCCTCTTCGCAATGGTAAAACCATGATTTTGTGTGTGACTTTGCACTTGATCATTTTCTTGTAGGAGTGTGACACGTTATTTTGCCTGTGGCCTGATGCCTGTTTTATGTCACATTATTTTATTTCTCACCTTGGTTCAAAGTAGGAAAGGTTATGGGGAAAGGACCTGCAGAAGTCACCTTCCCATAACACAATGTTTATTAGAGATTTTTATGCACAAATACAAGCGTTTACACTAACTGAATCGGGATTCATATTGTTTACCAGCAGTAAACGTATTTTTAAATAAGTTTTCTAAATTCATTTTCTACATTAAAATGAAAGCAATGCTATCTTAGTGTTATGCTTTAGGAAAACACACACTTTTTAAATATGAGGGAGTAATGCTTTCTTAAAGCTCTATTTGGACAGGATACATTTTAAGGACATTTACTGTCCAACGGATGTCTGTTTATCGTCATTTTACATGGGAGGGATAAGCAACGTCTGTAGAAAATGCAGTGATGGGCTTGTCTAATGCATCTGCATTTGTTTTGCTGATCTCACTAGCCTTGCTAATTTGGAGATTATTTGGAATGATTTGATTTCAATTTTGGACAATAAACTTGATTTGTCTTTAATAATTGAAAAAAATAAAAAAAATAAACATTTTAATTTGAGGTTGTTGTTTTTTTCATTTTCCCACTACATCATTTGACCATTTGAACTGGTGTGCATGTTGTACAAAAGGTCAAAGATGAATGCCACAAACTGGCTTTGCTTTAAAAAATAAATAAAAATGTTCTTATAATATACCGTTGGTATATTTATTGATATTTTAATGATAATTTACATTTCTTTGTTTTACATTATTACAAAAAAAGTAGACTTTAAAGTAGTCTTTTAGACCACACAGCACAATTAATTTGAGATCTTTTATTTAGTTCAATAATAAACTGTATGAGGCATGAAGCACCAATATAAAAAAAAAATCAAGGTTTAAAGTAGACGTTCAAGTCTTTTGGACCACGCAGCCAAATTAATTTGAGATTTTTTATTTAGTTCAATAATAAACTGTATAAGGCTCTAATATGAAGCACCAAAACTAAAAAAACTAAACAAAAATGTGTTAAAACTGTGCTATCCCTTTGAAATGTAGTGAAGTGCGACTTTTCGTTTTCGCGTGTTTTCTCACTGGCCAACACCCACTTGAGACACTTGAAGTGCTTGATGTAGAACGAGAGTTACATAACCTACAGCTTAGACATGAGCCACTTTAAGATGATTCACATGCGTTTTACCAACATGCCAGTTCACACGGGACTGCTATAACCTGTACCTAATCTTTCAGGGCATTTTTGGGAAGATAATATATAAGCTTTACCAGCACAGGAGTGCGTAGTCTGGAAAAATTCAAAGAGAATTAAAATCACAGAGAAGCTTCGCTAATTATTACATTACCCCATTACCTTCACAGTGAAATTGATCCATCCGGATAAGTTATAAGTAGAGTAACTTTTTGGAGAGTCAAATGGCTCCCAGAGGCTGTGGCAGGATATTACCTAACTGCATATAATTATTTTTTGCTACAGATATGTAATGATGTTACTGAGACGTTTTAAAAACAAATGCTGGGTTTTCTCAAAGCCACCTAAAAAAACTTCTTAGTGGGTGAGCTTTAGAGGTTTGTCAAGCGCAGGATGGGCAGCACAAATTCTGATCTATGCACCACTGCAACATCTGGCACGGTGTCAGAGAGGCTCACGAGAGGTATTTGCGTTTCGAACATCTCAAACACGTAATAAATGACAGCGTTCGCACACGCTGTCGGATAAAACCCACCTGCCAGATCAAGGCGTTTAGAGTGGGATAATATTAGTGACTGTTTGCTGAGCAATTATACGTTTTCATCCGTCTATTTTCTTTATTTCGGATAAGACGCTTGTGTTTGGTATTGTAGAGGTGAGACTTTATAGGAGGGTCGGTTTGAGGGTTTGTAAGCCGTGTGCCTGGCCACCTGCCAGGGCCTTTGCGGTGGAAGTCGTTGAGCTCGAGGGTGCAGTTCTGAGATGTGCTCGTCTCCGAGCTCACAGCAGGCAACATGTTTGTGTCTGGGACTCATCTCCCCTGTCAAAACACACACCCGAGGCACCGGGACATGAAAGCTTATTGCTGTTAATAGTCTTTTTTATATATATAAAGAGGGCATACATAGATCAGGATCCCCCACAGTGTTGGCTGTGCTCATGAAAGTGGTGTTCTCTTTCACTCTCTTTTGGTTCCTGTCAATGTCTCTCTCTGTCTGACTATATGATATGCATTATGACTGCAGGCTACTTTTTGTTGCAGTCTGCCAGCTGCTGCCATTTTGAAGTGCAATTAAGAACAACTCTCCCTCTCTTCCTCTTTGCTTTTTTCTTCCCACTTTCTTCCTACATGAAAGCATTAGCGCCACATACCTGTTTGTTTTCTGCTGCCTGAGCGCTCGTTAATGAGCCTGACTTAAATGAAGCTTTCAAAGCATTCAAAACCTGCTGTGCTGCTAACGCTGTTTGTTACAGTTGAGGTCATTTTGTTCGGTCACATTTAGAGGATTTTTTTGTCTTTTCTTTTTTTTTTTTTAATGTGCTTAGTACATCCTAATTTTTCTTAAAGACAGCATGACATCAAAATAGACCCCATTAACTGTCTTAACAAATGTTCCTGATCTTATGCTCTGCATGTCTGTGCGCGTTATTCTAAAGAAATTATTTATGTCATTGTGACTACAAGTACTCATTATTATCAGTTGACTGTGTGCATTTGAGGATGTGATGATTTTTTTTCAACAATTAGAAAGTAAAAGAGTTTATTTTTTCACAGTCCCCACATGATGAAATACCTCACAGAATAAATTCAATGTGTACACTTCACTTCACACTTTAGTCTGCCAATAGGTCGAGTTATGATATCTTGATTAAACATTATGAGGTCCAAAAAAATAAATAAATAAAATGAATGTACGAATGAATGAATGCACAAATTAAATGTTCACAATAAGATCTATAACATGCATTTAGAAAATAAATTTTGGTAATGCTTTAGTATAGGGAGCAATTCTCACTAATAACTAATTGCTTATTAGCATGCCTATTATTAACATATTGGCAGTTTATTAGTACTTAACAACTACCTTAAAACTATTAATAAGCAGCAAATTAGGAGTTTATCGAGGCAAAAGTCGTAGTTAATGGTTTGTTAATAGGGCAAATTGGACCTTAATATAAAGTGTGGCTCAAATTTTAATGACTTATGCTTTTTAATTGTTGTCACATAGGCATGCAAAACCCTAAAATATTAACTTTAAGTAGTATAAGAATGTTTTAAGTTTTATATCAGTTAATAATCCATATAGTGTCCATTAGTTCAGAACTTGTGTATCATCATCAGTCATAAACTACTACACCCTTATGAAGACAGCACAGTGCAGCAGATCCAATTATAAATGTATGATACTATCAATCATCATTGAGTGACTTTGTGAATTCAAATGCCCGTCTTGTTAGTATGTTGTGGTGAGATGTTCTCTGGACAGTGTCCTGCTTTGCTGGTGTCAGAGGTCGAAGCCCGTGCTGGCTCCTTGGCTTCTTGCCCCAGTCTCCTTGGCTAGTTTGCTTGACAAATGATCTTGCAGCTTGCTGTAGCAGTGAAAGCCAGTGAAACGATGATTTATTTGCGAAATATTCTGGTTAACAGTATACAGTATGAACTAACAGCCACAGCTCCATTTTCTAGGCTGGAAAATGTAGGCCATTTTCAGCTGCATTAAACACAGCTAATCAGGACGAAATGCTGAGTGTGTGCTTTCCTGTTGCTGTTTCTGCATTGAAGTCACATTTGTTTGTCATGCATGAGTGTCAATGGCTGTCAGTTTTGTTGCATAAGCACTCACTAAAAAAATACAAGTAAAAAATGACGCATTGTTATATTCCTAGTGTATTTGCCAAGAATAGTGCTGTTCTACAAGCCTACAATGCCACATACAGCCAAAACACATCCCCCCAGAACATGTATACAATTCTAATTTGGATCATCTGCAGGGGGTTGGGTTCCTGTGGAGTTTTGCTTCATTCCTTTCGCATAAAGACTTCCTCTTTATGACTCAAAGAGCTACAGTACTGTTTCCTACTCTATTCAGTTTGTGTTCAAATGAGAGGTTGACTTGGGGCGGAATTATCTGGAATGGCATTGTGGTTCTTTCAATCCGAAATACAAGGGGGGAAAAGCAGTTTGTTCAGCACACCATTCTATTTCCTGTAGATTCCAGTCCAGTTTTTGTTTGAGACATTCTATATATTTTTTTTAAGTGAATTTTCTTAAAAGTCATTACATTAAACCATTAGATTCTTCCTCTAGTACCCTAGTAGAGGTGCATGATAATGGTTAAACAGTTAATCACAATTATTTTCCTCAAATATATAATACGATTATTATCAAATTGTTCTTTTGTTTTTTTTACATTTCATCAGAATTGTCCTTTCACGTAAGCACAAAGCAAGAGAGCATGATTTGCGCACAGATTTAGTCACAGCAAATGGTGAAAGAAAACTGGATGTATTATACTTTTATTTGAGCAGAATATCTCAATAGAAATCACTAAACTCCAACTTACATGTTCCCCAGAGTTGTCAGCGTTTTTTTCCATAATGTAGAGTGAGCGTATATGCATAGTTGCCAGGTTGGAAAGAGTACTGTAAACCACTGGGCAGAAAATGTATTGATTTAAGAAAAAAGCTCTGTAAAATCACAAATAAAAAGCATCCAAATGTCCACATTCTGATATATGCAGAACAAATTTTGCATATAGTTGCATTTATATGCAGGCAATTTTTTTTTCTCTCTCTCTCTCTCTCTATCAGATATAACTTTAAAGTAATAAGACAGTTTTACATTTTTAGATATTTGTTTTATTTCTTACATTATTTTGTGTTTTATTTATTTGTTTTGTACATTTTTATGTCACTCGCAGATTTTTTGGTGTTCTTCAAATTCCTTTAATCTCTGCATCAAACAAACAGTCTTCTATTTTGAATACCCTAGATAAGAGCTGCCATTCTGGCTCCAGTGTGTCAATAATCGTTGATTTAACTCTCCATGATTGCATCCTTCTGGCCTCCTCCTTTCAGTTTCATTTGTGATGCCTTTTTCTGAGTGCGACCGACTGCATGATGGATGTAGTGAAAACTGCTGACCACCTTACTCCCCATCAGCCCCCCTCTTTTAGCCAACCGTGATGGATTTGACACCCCAACCTTCTGCACTGCGTCCGTCATTCCACCCGGCATGAGGCGGCCAAAAAAACAACATGGAAGGACGCAGGGCAAAGCATACAGAAAAAGCCAGTGAACATATTGTTCTCTGCTTCCCTGTGGTCAGCCCTCTGAGGTCGCTCACAGTTCAGCACTGGTGTAGGGTGGCTGATGATGGATTCTGTCCCTTTTTGAACTTCTTCCTCTTTTTCTAAAGCCGCTACTGTTGTATCCCTTTAGAGACGGCTCTCCCGCATGGTTAGCGCTGCGATTCACATCACACCCTGAGATTGGGCCTGACTATGAGCTCATTAGGGGACTGTAAAGACTGATTTTTCAGGCTTCAGTTGATAGCTCATGCATGCAAGTTATCAGCGCTACAGAATCAAAGCCTGGCGAATGTAGAATATGTCTGTTTATTGTGTATACAAACAGCCTGTTATCTGTCACCCCTGTACTGAATAGGGTTTTATTAAGGAAAAATACAAAAGCACGCTTTTTAGAAGGTCTGCCAAGTATTATTTTTCTCCTCACTCCCACAGTGCTGTTCTTTGTAGTCATAAATAAAGGAAGCATCAAAACACTGAGGGTATTTTTAAGCAACATATCCACATAAAAAGCCCTCCAAACCCACGTCAGGTTGTTATTTTATGGCGCACAGTGTATGAAAAGAGCGTGATTTTCCGATGTCTGCTTGGACAGTTCGTGTTTGTGTCACATATGAAGCAGAGCTCATAATCCCATAGAGACCTATGATCCTTCTCCTACGCTGACGTTTGATGGAGACTTGAAATAGAATTCATTGCTAATCTCAATGTTCTGATCCCTGGAGCTAAAACAGAAGAAGATTATGGAGGTTGGACTGAACTTTTAGAACCAGATGCAGAACATTAAAACAGTTTGGGTTCTTGGCATAAAGTAGTAGTATGTTTTTGGTCTGTTAGCGGGTGAATTGATCAAGCAATGGCATTCTTTCGCTCTGAACTGCACCAAAACTGTATCTGGTTGAACCTCTGTGGCAATCCTCTCTGACCTGGCAGAAGGGGACTTGAAAACAAAATGAAAGTTGTTTGTTTACTGTTCAACTAATTACAAAATCACCATCAACCAGTTCAACCAGTTCCAATTGAACTGCAAACCGTTTTAATACATTAGTATTATTATAAACAGACGCATTTATCTAGAAGCCACACTGACTGCACAACTGTTCTAGCCACTTCATTTTTTTTCGTCTGACTGAAGTGAAATAATTCTGTTTACAAATGTTTGGATTTCTGAGAACTCTTTTCATTTATACTATAAAATAACTCCTGAATGTTGCATTAAACTTTGATCTATGGCCTTGCAAATCATCTTTACTTTCAGTTTACATATATGCCTGCATGCATCTGTTGCAGCACTAGCAATATAAATTGCTTGCAGAGGAATTGCAGAGGAAATTTTATTACTAAATTATATGCTTTGGAAATAAAGTACAAGCATTATTATTTTATTGCAAATAACTGCATATTTTCATTTTTTAAAGTGCATACTGGACAATACAGCATTTTTTGGAGAAACATTTTACGATTTATTATTTGCAATTATATCTTTTCTGATGATTATTTTTAGAAGTATTTTAGTATTATTTTAAGGACAATTTAGTATTTGTAATAAGCAGTTCACATATGCTGCTCTCACAAGCTTAATTGGTTACTATAGCCGTGTTATGATTATAATTTAGCAGGGAAGGAAATTAAGAGGCTGGACTTATTAGTCCTTTTAGTGTTCAGTTTTACACAGACCTGTATGGGATAGCAGCTGGTCAAATTCGGTAACAGTCAGCGCCTCAGGTTTGGATTTGGTTGGAGAGCTGGTGTTGTGTCTGTTGTCATGCGAGACATGCAGTCCATTGTTTACTTGCCAGAAGCTGTTTTATATGTTGATGGCACATGTCCTCAGAAATTAATGAGTTAGCCTCCAGCTCAAACAAGTCTACTGTCCTAATGATTGCTTGCTGTCTTTAGCATGACTCTCAGGCCTTCAATTAACAGCAGGTAGATAGTGTTTTTACATTCATTAAACTCAACCACTCTGAATATATGTTGACTAATGTTTTCCACATTCAGTCTCTAACTCATAAAAAAACCCAAACCGCATGCAGATCAATAGCAACTATGATACTAATGTTTATTTTGGCCAATAGGTCACATTTTATTATCATTGAGAACATCCTTTTGGCCATATCAAGGAGAGACAAATAAAATAGTATGCTAGTTTTGTTCTGAATTTTAAGGTTTGTTGACAATGACTTCAGACAAAATACATGTGGAGAGAGTTTATGGCATTTTTGAAGCTAGTGTATTGTGTTTATAGGTGTTAGCATACATTTGTGAGTTGTTGCATTGAAAACGCAGAAGTAAATGGATACCTTTCTTCGATAAAGGAGCCGCTGGTGTCGGTATGCATGAGGCATGTGTGCGGAGGTTAAAGGTTAAATGGATGTTAGGTGCAAAAAGAGCAATGCGAGTTTGTTATGAGCTGACATTTGATCCTCCTCTGCTCCTCTCCTTCCTCTGACAACTGCCTCCCATCTGTCAGGAGCAACCGTGGCTAATCTTAGCCTTTCTCCGACGCTCTGCCCAATCCGAAAGTCGACTATGTCAATTATTTATTTCAGACCTCCTCGTACAGTTCGCCTCGGCCGACTGTCAGGCTGTGGGTGGACCGAGACGAACAGACATGTGAGCCCTGGTGCTGAGGATGTGTTGGCTAATAGCTCCTGTAATAACAGGACTTCTTCTGCGGCTTTGTGCTGTGAGGAGTGACTAAGGAGGAAATGGGCTGTGTAAAATGGTCATGAATACACCTGGCCTGCAGACAAGACACTTTTACTAATGCACACTGCCACCTCCAGGCACACTGGCGCATCCCCCTGCTGTCACTACTTAGTCCTCTGTGTTGTCTCTCTCTCTCTCTCTCTCTCTCTCTCCCTCTCACCCCCTGCATCTCCTTCTCTCTCTCTCTCTCTCTCTCTCTCTCTCTCTCTCTCTCTCGCTCACCAGGTTTTCACAGTCATTCATTGACACAGCTTTTGCATTAATTTACATAAATGCCCACTGACTGACTTAAAATGTACATATTAATTCACCCGGTCTCTCTCGCCTCCTTTCGAACTGTGTTTATCTTGTTCACTCTCAAAACATAGCAGTTTAAAGGGGTTTCATTAAAAAAATTAATGAATAAATACAATTATCTTCCCAGATATTCTTCCTGAATATAATATAATATACAGTAATAGTATAATGTAATGTAATGTAATGTAATATAATATACCTGTCACTTCCCCCTGGACTCTATCTGTGTGTTTTTCCCTCTCCACGTGCTCCATTACCCAGTTTTCCCATGTTAATTGTTTCATTAGATCCAGATGTATTTTATCAATTACCCCATGTATTTAAGGTCCTGTCTGTGCTTTCTGAGTTGGTCTGGTATTGAATGTTCGTATTTCCTTCCTACAAGTGTGTTCCTTGTTCCATGGATGTTAATTAAAGTCTCTTTGTTTGAAGCCGACTTGCCCTCTCTCCTTCCGCTCGCGCTGGTCCTTCCAGCCCTGATCTGCTCCTGTTTCCCCATTTCCCCAGCCCAGAGAGTGCTCCAGTCCCTGAGTTTAGCCCAGAGAAGGCTCCAGTCCTTGAGTTTAGCCCAGTGAGGGCTCCAGTCACCGAGTTTAGCCCCGAGAAAATTCCTGTTCCTATGTCGATCCCAGAGAAAATTCCTGTTGCCGTGTCTAGCCCAGAGAAGGCTCCTATTCCCACGTCCAGCCCTGAGAAAGCTCCTGGTCCCAAGTTAAGCCCAGAGGTTCCTTCCGTGAGTCCCTGCCCCAGAGAGAGCCTCCATTCCATGATTTTAGCCCAGAGAGGGCTTCTGTTCCCGAGTTTAGCCCAGTGAGGGATCCTGTTCCCGAGTTTAGCCCAGAGAAGGCTTCAGTCCCCGAGTTTAGCCCAGAGAGGGTTCCATTCCCCGAGTTTAGCCCAGAAAGGGCTCCAGTCCCCGAGTTTAGCCCAGAGAAGGCTCCAGCCCCCGAGTTTAGCCCAGAGAAAGTTCCTGTTCCCAGGTCTAGCCCAGAAATGCTCCCTTTTCCCAAGTCAAGCCCAGAGAGAGGGACTCTGTTGCCAAGTTAAGCCCAGAGAGGGCTCCAGTCCGCGAGTCTAGCCCAGAGAGAGAGGCCTCCAGTCCCTGAGTTTAGCCCAGAGAAAGTTCCTGTTCCCATGTCAAGCCCAGAAAGGGCTCCAGTCCCCGAGTTTAGCCCCGAGAAAGTTCCTGTTCCTATATCGAGCCCAGAGAAAGTTCCTGTTGCCATGTCTAGCCCAGAGAAGGCTCCTGTTCCCACGTCCAGCCCTGAGAGAGCTCCTGGTCCCAAGTTAAGCCTGGAGGCTCACAAATGCCAGCCCACCCATCCTCTCCTGCCTCCTCTACCGCTGTCGTCTGGCAGCCCCTCTGCTCGCCCTCAGCCCACCATCTATACGGTGTGAGCTCTGCGGGTCTGCCATCCTCCATCGTCGCCGTGGCTGGAGCATCCCTAACCTCCGCCTCCACCTCTAAGCCCCGGACTCCGCCTCGGCCCGTGGACCCGTCGGTTCCACCATGGCTCCTAGCTTTCTCCTCTCTGCCGTGGCCTGGCAGTCCACTAGCTTGGGTCCACCTCCCTGGACTCTGTCTGCCGGCCCCCTCCCGGGTGTCCGTCCTCCTCCCAAGTTCCCACCCGTATCCCCCACGCGAGGACGTGCCTTATGTCACGCCCCTGGACTCATTCTGTGTGTTTTTCCCTCTCCACGTGCTCCATGACCCAGTTTTCCCATATTAATTGTTTCATTAGTTCCAGGTGTTTCTCGTCAAGTCCTGTGTATTTAAAGTGTTTCCTGTTTTGAGTTCTTTGTCTGGTATTGAATGTTTGTATTTCCCTGCTATGTGATTGTTCCTTTTTCCATGGATGTTAATTAAAGTCTCTTTGTTTGAAGTCAACTCCTCGTCTCCTCGTTCCTCGCTCCATGCTCCTCACAGTAGCGGCTCGTGACAATAATATAATATAATATAATAATCATTCACTCACTCATTTGTTAGTTAATAACTATGATAATAACCCTATTATCCATTCCCATTTTTTAATTGTAGGAATTCTATTTAAATTTGATGCTTACATAATCTCACTAGAAAATATCATAAAATAAAGTAAAAAATAAACAAAAAACTAAAAAAACAGAGATGACGCATATAAAACAAGTGACAAGTGTTTATCATCAACTACTACTACTTTTTTTATATCCATTGCCATTTTTTTATTGTATAAATTATTTTTAAATTTGATGCTTATATAATGTCACTAGAAAATAACACAGGATTGTAAATTAAATTTAGACATTTGGGTAGCTTGCAAAATGTGTAAACATCAAAAATATATATTAATAATAAAAATGAATGAGATAAAGCATATAAAATAAGTGACAAGTGTTGCCTATCAACCTCAGGGGGTCAAATTAAATACTACCTTTATTTTGACCTCCAGCAAGCTTGACAATCAATCAACATTTTCTGAATGTTAAGACTCCTTTCACTAAACATTTGTTTAAAAAAAATCCCTCATTTTGAGTTTATACCATATTGGTAGAAACTCACTCTCTTTCTCTTGTCTTCTCTGCTGTGTAGAGGTCGTTGGCGAACGGCAGTTTACTTTTCAATTACCCTGCCGCTGTTTTCATGTCGCCGGAAACAAAAGGCCCAATTTAAAATGATAATGAAGGAGTTGTCGTCTGGCAGGGACAGGGAAATGTGGCGAGTGTTGTGCGGATCGTAAATCTTGCGCCGTTACCCGCCGCGAAGAGATGAATCTCCACTCCTCTGCCTGTCTTTTTTTCTTTTCCACCTTCTCTGTCTCTACCCCACATGACTCGTCTCACACAAGAGAAATGCCTGTGCAAAAGCTTCTTAATGTGGTAAACAAGTGGCCTGATTAATCGATGTGTCAGCAATGCTCGTTTAGGGCCAAAACAGGGAAAGGCACGATGTATAGATAGCATTGCTTCGTTTTAAACGCAATTTCCAGGAATCTGTTTCAGTCTTCTGTGAGTGTTGAGTGTTTGTGCTGGTTAAGGCAAGTTTTATGCAAAGAGATTCAGTTTGAGCAGCTTCAACAAAGATATTGTGCACTGCTCGTGCAGACTTGCTTGATTACTGCTGTTTGCCAAGATGCTACATGTCTGGTTGGAATCACTTTCAGAACATTATTTTCCAGCTGATAAATGATAAAAAAAAAAAACATTAATAGCCAGTCAGAGTTTTAAAGCCACCCAACTGTAAGGATTTTGAGCATTTAAAGTGGCAGACGACTTAACCTCAGCATGTGCTTGTTAGATAAACAGAACAGTATCATTTGGTGTCCATTGGTGAATACCAAAATAGTTGTCATTATTGTTATCGTTCTTGGTGTGAATGGGCCTTTAGGGTGGTCTGCCATACTGAATGTCCATTCACAGAGAAAAAAATGTATGAGATATATGAATAAGCCTCATTTAAAGTTGGTAGAGACTCAGAGGAACAGAGGTCAAAGATCAGACATGCCAACTTTAGTAATGAGGTCCATGTAGAGGTCAGAGGCAGAGGAGACTGGAAATTCATTCACAGGAAACTTTGAAACAGTCATCCAAAACACTGTTTGGCGAGCTCTCTCAGGCCTTCGAATGATTTAACGAGCTTCTGAACGAGAATATAAAAACTGCTTAGCAGGACTGAGGTACTTTGTCACCCTGCGGGATCCTCAAATCTATAACCATTAAAGAGAATAGTGTGAAATTTGTATAGGTATCATTCTTGTTTGACACTTTTCTTGCTGTTTTCATACTTGGTAAATTTTCTTGACCCAGATTTTATTGCTCCCTAGTCTGTTTTTTTACTGCCTCACACGGTCAAGGTTTTTTTTTTTCTTTCTACATTTGTACACAAATTGCATTTGTAATCATCACCACCATCATCAGTTTGAATACCTCTATAATCTGTTTGAAATGCACTGTAAAATATACACGTTTACTTTTTGATGTGGTTATTTCTAAATAAGATGAAAAATGTTTCAGACTATCAAACAAACCAATTTTTTAGTCAACCAAAAAAACATTTTGGTCAAATGTAATCAAACCTTAAAGGGTTAGTTCACCCAAAAATGCTGTCATTAATTACTCACCCTCATGTTGTTCCAAACCTGTAAGACTAATTAAGATATGTTTAATGAAATCTGAGAGCTTTCTGACCCTGCATAGACAGCAGTGCAACTGACACGTTCAAGGCCCAAAAATTAAGGCCATACAATTAAGGTTGAACCACAGATGTCACATGGACTATTTTAACAATGCCCTTGCTAACCTTTCTGGGCCTTGAACGTGTCCGTTGTCTTTGCTGTCTATGCAGGGTCAGAAAGCTCTGAGATTTAATCAAAAATACCTTAATTTGTGTTCTGAAGATGAACGAAGGTCTTGCGGGTTTGGAACGACATGAGGGTGAGTAATTACAGACAGAAAGTTCTGTCATCATTTACTCACCCTCATGTCATTCCAAACCCGTATGACTTTGATTCTTCTGTGAAACACACCAGATGATATTTCGAAAACTGATCTTGTCTATACAATGAAAGTCAGTGTGGTCTTAAACAACAGTGGGACCCGATTGACTTTCATTGTATGAACAATGACCCCCCATATTTTCAAAAAAAAAAAAAACTTCTTATATGATCTACTAAAGACAGTTATATGGGTTTCGACATGAGGGTGAGTAAATGACAGATGCCCCACTATTATTTTTGTAACACTAAGTTATCTCCAGATCATCCATGGTGATTTTGATTGTAATAACTTCATAATAAATGGCTGCAGGTGACAGGAAATTGGTCTCGCTGTGAATGACGGCTAAATTGTTTGAGGCAGATGGTCAAGCTTGACCTGGTTCTGCCCTCTGTATGCTACCTTTAAATTGGTGTGTCTTCGTCGGAGATCAGAGATAAAGACGGGCTCTCTAAAGAGGTTGTTTTTTAGTTGTAACTGTCATAAATCCATTGGATTTTGTCAGAAAAAGCTGTGCTGGTGTGAAGTTTTTTCTTTTCTTTTTTTCTTCTCAACCTCTAATGGCTTCAGAAACACCCAACACAAAGAGCTAAAAGGGAAAATGAAAATACAGAGGAGAAAATGAAACGACCGAGTGGTGTAATGAGACTCTGTTGAGACATATTTTCACCTAATTTTTTTTTCCTTCACTGCATCCCTTCATTGCTGATGTGCAGCACGTCATCCTTAGTGATCTTTAGAGTCACGGGCAGGCGGATCCGGTGGGTATAGTGGGAGGACAGTTACCGTACACTTGTTGAATATTGATAACCCGCTCCATTGGGAATTCATTTTTCTCATGTTACGCCAGTCATACATCTTCAGTACGAAATGATGAAAACCCTTTCAAAGTTTTTCTTTTTCCACTCTGCCCGTTGCTGAATATGTCATCTTCAGGTAAAGAGAGAGGACAAGTCATAAGGATTGCGTTTGTTGTTTTTTTCTTTTTCTTTTCTTTCAGAATTTTCGTTTTATATACGCAGGAACAAAAGGCAAGAAAATAATGAACCGCTAGATGAAAAAGGTCTGTAACTCTGAACTAAATTGCAAATGTAGAGAAGCGCCAAAGAAACCAAAACATCCCATCTTCTTTATCTGTCAAAGAACTCGTGACTTTGTTCCCAATAGGTATTAAAACTTCTTTGAAGGAATAGTTCAACCCAAAATGTAAATTCTGTCATTATATTTACTCACCTCATATCATTTCAAATTCTTATGTTGTTATATTTTATTGTTGAACATCAAAGAATATTTGATTTCTTGAAGAATATTTATATTGTTAGCTGTTTCTATTTATGTCTAGTCCGCTGGGATGGCTCACATGTGTCAGTATATGTGATGATGTATTGTTTAAACCAACTGTAGCCTTTCTTGCAGCTGATCGACTGACAGAAATGACATTTTATGGGGGTGAGAGAGACAGGCAGAAAGGATAATGGAGGATTTATGACTGAAGCACTTGAAAAAAAAAGTTTCAAAATGGATTATGGTATCACATAGTGTATTATTAAAGACTTTAGGCTTTTGAGCTCTAGCATCTGTGTGTGTGGTGTGGTTTCAAAGCATTTAGTTTCCGTCGCCTTCATTTGTTAATATGTGCTGGCTTTTTTGAGTTGCACTGATTTACACATCTGTCTCAGTGAGAGAGGATTCTCCAGAGGTTGCCATGATTAGCCTGTTAAAAGAATAGGTTTCAAAAAAGCAGTAGTATTTACTCACAATCATGCCGTTCCAAACCTATAATCTTTCTTTATTTCTTTCTTAAATAGAAATTTTTTTGTATAATCTTTACACAACTTGGTTTTTTTTTTTTTCATATAATGTTGTTGGCAGTCTCCATGGCCAGCCTGATCTCATTAGTATTCATAGGTATTCACATGTAACACTGACAATACACAGACAGTTTCTAAAATGCTAAATATTTACATATGCACAACTTTAGAGACCTTTAGAGAGATCTTAATGAAAGCTTTATATCTATATTACCCATGTTCATACCTGTTCATTTATTTGGTTATATTTATTTTTTTGCTAGGCCTGTTCACTATGGACTGTTTTGGTGCTGAAGGGGCTACATAAAATTACCAAAAACTATGTATTATGTGGTCGGTTGGGGTATGCTTAAATTATTTTCTCTGTCTTCATAGTACAATATACAGGGTTAGAACGCGTGAGGGTGAGTAAATAATGACAGAATGTGTAATTTTGCATGAATTGTTTCCTTAAAATAAAAAAATTCAAATCATTCAAAAATCAGTGTGCACAATATTAATACCCTCTCCCCTGCTTTGGTAGACAAAATATCCAATTATCTGATCCCCTCAGTGTAATTGCTTTAACCTGTCAGCAGCATTGTCTGTAGCCCATATGCCCGGAATGAACAGATAGGTGCTCTCGTCTTTGAAACTACCGCTGCTATGATATTAATTGAGCTTTTGCCATTGCTGTCTCTGGCAAGTTTTTGTCATCAGAGGGCCCTTAGTTTTACCATTGACAAAATGAGAGAGAAAGTGTTGCGTGTGTGTGTGTGTGTGTGTGCACGTTAGCAGATACCAGACAAGTGGCTCTAGCGCCTCACGCCAGTCATCTAAGCCAGTCAATTAGCGGTCCCTGCAATTTTCATGATCCTCATTGTTCTCTGAAATGAGGTGGTGAGTGAATAAAAAGCTGCTGTCAGCTTTGTAGCAGTGTTGACTGCTTTAAAAGCCAAAACAAAGAAAGTCTCTCTCTGCCTGCTCTGGCTGTTTGGTCTGGATGCACGGTGAATATTCCCACAGATTGCCGAAACACGTGGGCGTTTGTAGTGCTCCAAGCATCCACTTCGTCCGCATCCAGGTGCACGTAGGCGAAGGAGAACTTCTTTGCTCAATGAAGGGTTATGTTAAGAGGACTCTTAACATCCGAAGGAAGCATTAGCAAGATCTGTTGACCCATTGCGGCTAATGAAATCCTCTGCCAAAGCTGCTTCAGATGAAGCACCATCCAAAAAACGATACGTCCAAATTTGTTCTAAAAGCCCACAGATGTACAAGATGTCTTTTCATTGGTCGGCCGTGTTGTTTTGGACCTAATGGGATTTCAGGTAGGGCTTGATGCTTTTATGTCATTCCATGTGGCCTCTTGGGCTCAGATGATATTGAGCCATCTCCTCATCCATCTTGATTAAATGAGATAATAAGGATTTCACATTTGACCAGTCGTGTGCATCCGGACCAGAACCACCATAGGGTCAATTACTACACAGATCCTTCATTTCGTTCTTTTTTTTCCTCCTCCATAAATCAATTTCAGGCTCGTAAACAAAGGTGGCATAAAATCTGGCAGTTGATACTATGGTTTGAAGTCCAAATGGCCTTTTTTTCCACTAAGTACCTCATAGAGCTGGTTTAGGAGCTAGGTGATGCTAATTTTTCATGGCAGTTCAATTACATTCTCCCTGCCCTCTTTTTTCCCCTTCTTTCTTCTTTCTCTCCATTTCTGCTTTTGGAATCTGTCTTCTGTGAGAATTCATGATGGTGAAGTGCCAAGAATAAGACCGAGCAGCAGTGCCTGAGGGAGCCCTTTCATTTGTTCACAATTCACACAGCATAGAACATGGCTCCACTCAAAGACATGCAATATGGAGATGAGAGCGCAAAAGAAGCAGGAAGTTACTTTTGAACAGGTTGCAAATACAGCAGGGAAGAAGGTAGACCATGGGAATGAAAGACAGGTGCATGCTTCTGACACATTGAGGAAACATGTCAAGCAATGCATTTGTTTTGTGCATCAGCTTTTTTATTTATGAGCTTTTGTCTCTAATGAAAAAAGTATTTAGTATTTCCAGCAATGCCACATTGACTTGATTAAAATGCGTGAGGCTTTGTTGCTATGCCATTTTCACCACTGCTTTCCAATGAAGTTTGTTCCCCTTTTATCATATATTTACAAGTCCAGCATATCAGTGATCCAAAATTGTCCAAAATTACATGACAAAAATGTAACATATAACGGTATGTATAAACAAAAATATTATAGTTTATTGACATCAAAATGGATAAACTACAATGTTTTTGTTTGTGAACCTGACTGTGATTATGTTACGTAGATATGTAATAGTTTCTATTATAACATGCATGTTTCCAAATTTCTTAAGAAAAGGAAGGAGCTGCAGCCCAGTGCAAGGTAACCCATGGTTTTGTTAGCATCACATCCGCCGCACTTGTCTGATTACAGCTCTGTGACACTGACTCTAGACTAAGGCTGGCAAATTAATTGGCCTGCCAATCACAACAAATTCTAGGTCTTTGTTTTACAGAAAAAAAGCGTAAGGTGATGGAAAGCATCCAAAATAAGACACTGGTGCCTTTTTGGAGTAGAGGGTGACCAAGGCTCATAATCATTTAGGAAATGTGAAAATGTGAATGTTTTACATGAAAGAACTCTTTCTGTTTCCTTCTTTTCCCTTTCTGTTTAACTCCTTAATTAGCTAGTCCTCCATTTAGCCATGACAGGCCTTTTGACTATGATCATCAATCATTTCTTTTGTGACCATAACTAGTTTAGTCTGAGAGGTCAGAGTTCAAGGTGAGTGAAGGTTTGCTCCATCCTGTGAATCAAATTTATCACATTAATGAACGTACCCTTGGGGTTTTGCTTTACTTTTTTGTGAGCATTTGTGGATTTTGCATTTAATGGAGTAATTGTTCCCAACTGTCCTAATTAATGCAGCCATCAGCTTGTAGATCAATAGAGAGTGTAGTGATTGATCTTACTATGGCAACGACGGTGCATGTCATTGTTGTTTTAAAGCGAACGTGTTTTCTGCTGTAATTGCTACAGCTTATGCAACATATGCTTTGACGCGTGCATATTTATCGTACAAGCAGTACCGGCTCAGTCTGGCTTTAAAAAACACTTCGGGTTGAGATGTATTGTCAACATGGCCTTTTATTGCGCCGACTGTCATCTTTGTGCGTGTTTGTGCTCTCAATGTCTCATACTGCATTTTCCCCCTCTAAATGTTAATTATATTACCGTGCCTCTCTTTTGTGTCTGCTTTGCCATGCATGCAATGCCGGCACGCTCCTGCCTATTGACGCTCCATTCAAAATGTCAGCATTGTAGTCTAGTGTGCAGAGAGCTGTTTTCTAAGGTTCCTCAGGCACGCTGTGGTCAGGTTTCTGGCGTGCATTCAAATCTGGAGAGTGCTGTCATGTAGGGACAATGGAAGGGAAATGAATAGTGCTGTTCCGTTGACGGGTCCGCAGGAAAACGTTTAAAGTGTGAGAGTCATAACCGCAAAACACTGCATATATGCTTTGTTAGAATAAAGTTTTATAGCATTATAGGGAAAATATTTAACTGTACTGCCTGACGTGAATGACATGGATGATGCCTCATAATCAGATTATTTTTTTTTAACAGACTTGCAAAAATAAATAAATACAAAAAACAACAAAAGAAATATGATTAATATATATATATATATATGATAGATATATATATATATTAAGGGTGTAACGGTTCACAAAATCATGGTTCATTCAACCTACCACGTGGTGTCCACGGTTCGGTACGGGGGTAATTGGTTACGTCGCAATGTTGGAAATATTTCTGTTTTAAACCATGAAGGCGAGCCAATGGATATCACACACAAGCAACGTGCAAACTTTGAGTTTTATCTCAGTCAATTCACTTTGCAGAAAGTGAAAGTAAAAACAGAATGACAGAGTAATGACGGAGCTTTCGGTATCTGTCGCCGCATATTCTCTCAGAGACAACGAGAGACGAATCTACTTCAACATATGCTGATAACGGTATATAGCTAACTGTTTTCATTTATTCCCTTAATATTTCTAATATTACATAGTGAAAAAATGAGAAGAAACATATTTTGTTAAACAGGTTGTTTTTGAAAGTCTGTGCTTGAAATAGGCTAAAGCTTTTTATTTCATTGATTTGTATTTATGACTGCAGTGTTAATATTTTAATTGTAGGCCTGTAATTCATTGTATAATAGACCTGTTTTAAAATACCTTTTTAAAAAACATTGTAATTGAGGAGTAAATAGCCTAATCTTTTGTTATCCTCACAGCACGTCAGTTATTTGGTAATTATTGCGGGGCAAATTAATTGTAATTTTAATTTAATAATAAAAGTAACTTCATAATAATAATAATAGACCTACTAAAAAAAAAGATGTAACAGTCCTACATTATTGGAATGCCAATATCTTAATAGTGCCAACAATTTTGTTTTTTACAATATCTCTGTCTAATCGTTCGATAACCAAGATCATCATCTTTCGACCCAACCCCACAAGGTGGATGTTCTTCGCAGGCCTTTCACATGCATGCCCTCCGCTAATGTTTACAAAACACTGTGCAGACAGCACGTTGTCTGTTACGTCGTTTGTTGCACTGAGAACATTATATTTCACACACTTTAAGCTGTTTTATTTTCCAAATGTAATGGGAACTAGTCCAACGAATTGAATCGCTACGGTGTTTAAGCGTACCGAACGAAAGCCTCGGACCGAATGGTTCAATACATTCGCTTATCGGTACACCCCTAATTATATATATATATATATATATATAATATTATAATTATATAAATATAAATACTACTATATACTTAATAATCCTTTAGTTTTCTGGAAAAAATTCCATATTCCCTCTGGTCCGCTAATGTGTTATGTCGCCAACACTTCGTGGCCTATGCATACTAGCTTGCTTGATATACATTAGTTACACGCATTTACGCATTACGTTTAAGTGTTTCCTGCATGAGGTTCACGCCATTAAACTACTACGATGGTACTCAACGGTTCACACACAACACACACCGTTAAACATGGCAAAAAAATAGGCTGAAACCGCTGAAACGTGATGCCTGGAAAATGCAAGTTTCAAGATATTTGTCTCACCCAAGAAGATTACAAAGAATGGCTTGCCAGAGATGAAAACTGTAACAATGTATCTTACAAGGTAACGCAATGTAACCTTGCTCTCACTTGAAATGTGTCCCCACATTAACAAGGTGGCCGCGGGTTCTTAAAAAGTCTAAAAATGTTTTAAATAAAGTTTTCCTAATAAAAGGCCTTAAAAAGTATTAAATTGTCTTAAATTCAGATTCGGTGGGTCTTAAATATTTTTGGTCACATAACCGCTAAAATATCTTCAGTCTGACGGACCCAGTGACTGTTTAAAATCATTGGACAGGCAGATTCCCCCCCCACTGTAGTTACTGCTACAGTTAGCTGACCAGCCTCCTAGCTAGTTTAAAATGGGTTAATGCAAGTTTACTTAAAAATGGCTCTAGAATGTTACTTGCCCGACCGGACAAATAGCCTGATTAAAACTTAAGTGGCAAAAAATAACCAGTGAAGCATCGAAACGCAAGAATGATTCTTCTGATATTATTACATTCAACGTAAACACCGATATATATAATGGACAGTGTATTTCTGGTATCAAGGTTGCGCTATTTAGTCTTGCGCTGCCTGTTTCTTTGTAAGACTTTAATGGAGAAATCAAATCAAATGAGTGTATGAAATGAGCAAAAGAGCTGAACGGGACACAAAGAAACTCACAGAAGAAACTACTGAGGTAAACTACTGAGGTAAAAATTCATATAACATGATGTAGTTAAGCAACATACCACGGCTAATTGCCGAATATTCTCATGATTGCAAATGTTACATTGATTTTAAACTAGATGAGTAGTCACGTAATTAGGTTACTTACATTTTAGACACAATATTTACTGTTTTGTTCTATTTCATCAACAAAAATAGTTCCAAGCAAAGATCACAGCAGAAGTATTGCACAATCTCCAAAGCGCTTTGTTTGTTTATTGATGATTCAGAGCCGAATCAGTTGAATGAATGACTCGATACTCACTCATTAAGTGACTTACCGCCACCTACTGGCGGGGTTAGTATGTTTAAAAGTATGTATTTCCCCCCCAACATTTCCATTTTGTATATTCAAAATTGCATTTAAAACATTAAACTCATAACATTAATGCAGTAGTAATTGTGCAATGTGAATTAATTTGTTTGATAACAGCCTTAGTGTAAATTTAATCTATTGATCAATTGTAAGAATTTTACATGAAATATAATGCATACATTTAATAAGGTTTAAAAAATGGCCTTTATAAAAGTAAATAACATCCTGAGGTTAATATAAAAAATATGCAGATAAATGTAAAAGCCGACAGAACACAGATAAAATATTGCTTCAGAATAAATAGTTTACACCACCAGAAATCTTGGTCATGCGGTGCTTTTGTGGGGATAAATAAATAAATAGCGTATCATAAATAGATGTGACAGCTATAGATAGTATATATATATATATATATATATATATATTTTTTTTTTTTTTTACATTTAACAAATTAAATATTACATTATACATATGTAAAATGTGTGATTTCCATCAGATGTTTGTTCTTAAATTTCATATAGGTGGTATTAAAAAAGTCTTAAAGCTAACTTTTTCATATCTGTAGACACCCTGATTAAGTCCTTAAATTTGAGGGTATTGGACCTGGAAAGTAATTGAAAGGTCCTTGAATTTGAAGTTAACCAAGGTGTGAGAACCCTGCTATATGTTATTTAATATAATAATTATCTATATATAGCTTTCTGCTTTTAATATCAATTTTATTCATTTATTTTAACAAAACTACAAATCAAAAGTCACTCTTACGCAGGATACCTTAGCATGATTTATTAATGCCCTAGCAACTACTTTAAACACCCTCAAACACATTTGCAACTGCATAGCAACCTTCAAACACCCTAGAAATGTTTTTTTTTCTTCGTGGTCAAGCACTAAATATATTTTGTTTTTAAATAATATGTATTTAAAAGAGTGTATTTTTTATATAAAGAAAATACAGAAGGCGTTAGGTAATTACTGTGGTAGACAGGGGATTTGGGGGGTATTTTTCTTTTATGTTTTATTAATATTTTATGGGAATGTTTCCGATTTGTATTTGGATAATATGATTGTATATTGACTTTTATTATAAATAAAATAAAAATATATATCACAAGAAAAATATAAAGAAATAAAAATAAACATAAAAAAATATTTCAACAAATATGCTGTCAATCTCAGGAAAGTTCATTTTCCCACTTGTAATTCCAACTTTGTAGTGCAATTGATGTGTATTCGACTCATAAATTATATTTTTCTGACATGACTTGAAAACACCATTAGACCGGATTCAAACCTGCATTTTCCAAATAAGCACCATGACTTGTCTGTAGCATATGCACAAAGGCCAAGGCCCTAGCATTTTTTACAGTATTATAAATAAGCATTTTGCATGGGTGTATATGGGTGTCATCTCTCTGGCTCTTTCCTTCGTCTGTGTCTCTCTCTATCTGTCTGGAGCAGTGTGAGGGTGGAGCTCAAGGACTATCGAGCGTGGCAGTAATTATGGTGTCATGGTGCCGTGTCAGAGACTGGCATGTCGATGTTAATGAGCTCTCCTCTGCCTTTCTCTCCACCTCCACGGCTTTGATGTCTCCACATGTCAAACGCAGAGGCTCCAGTCTTCGTTCACGTACTTCTTCTTCTCTTTCCATCACTTCCCAGTGTGTCGGAGCAGCAGTGTCTGTCTGTGCTAATGTTCCCCTTTTTCTCTCAGTCTCTCACTTGAGCTCCCACTCTCGCTGTCCCATCACCGTGAGGTCCCTGTTTAAGACGCAGGAAGGTGGCGAGCGATGTGAAATTGCAGTGAAAGGTTCTTAGTGAGAGTATTGCATTTTGGACCTTATGCACGTTCACTCTTCATTCAGCATGTATGAACTTTTATGAACTCCATGAATAAATATAGGCTTAAAAAGTTCTGCAGGAAAAAAGATTCTGTTTTGCATGTTTAATGTTTTTAATAAATAAAAAGTTGCAAACTGTAGTGTTAATACGTTTTTTTTTTTATTATTTAAAAAACATTCAACGTATAACTTATAACTTATATGTAAGACGATAAATCCTACGTTTTCTATGTACTGTATATCTATATCTATGTAATCTATGTCTAAATCTATGTATAGAAAATCTAAGAACTCTATTTATTTTCAGTTTAAAGAAGAATTTATTGTTCAATTTGTTTTGGACTACCTGCCTATATAGGCCTATTTTATCAATTATATATTTTATTACTTCTTACATCTCCAGATATTGTAATTTTCTGCTCATTTCATGCTTACAGACATGAAAAATTCAATCCCATTCTTGTGCTAACAATGGCGGAAATCACAAAAAGGATTCATCAACAACTTAGTGTCACTTAAGCAGCCATGCTCATAAATTTGACGAAACTACTATCGAATTCCAGTCATCGCTTTGTTTCCTCTGAGCCTAACCTAGTCAGATGACCAAATTACATCACAGGGATCTGCAGCAGACTGTTGTGAGATCTGCTCATTTGTTTTAATAAGATCGTGATATTGGGTCTGATGACAGCCTAGTATAGGCGATGAGAAACAAAGAGAGAAACGGAGAGATCGGTGAAGAACGAGGTGAGATGCTCATTTGTTGTCATTAAGAGCTTGTCGAGGGTCACTTGATTTGTGCGTTCCAAATCACGCATCGATCACCGCAGCCGTGCAAAGCATCAGACGGTGAAAGATGCATTTAACGGGCGGCACCATGTTATCTTTTCATCATTACTCAAAGCTAGTTGTTAATGGCAATTTGGCTGCCATTAGATGTTGCTATATATAAGTCCCTTAATGCATTGTAATTGAGCGTTTTGTCATTTTTGATGGACAGTTTGCTGTATCACCAAGTCACCAATGACTCAAGTCATTTCATCATCGATTTGAATCTCGTTTACAACTAAAATTTCCAATTCAGCTTTGCTGGTTTGCCATAGACACTGCTGTTATTCATGCATATTGGCATTTGATTTACAGCAAAGCAGGTTTAATGCAGTTTTAATGAAAGTACGTTGAGGCCCGTTGTAGCAAGCTTATATTAAAACAGTGAGGTAATAGAAAATACAGTGATGTGCCAGTAACCTTATATATTCACAATATAGCTCTGCCTTATTGGTTTGATAGAACAGTTACTGAGCAATGGAAGTGTTAAGATCAGAAATGTTATTAAAACATTATTTTAACTCACTGAGTGCAGTACTTACAGGATGTCATGCAAACAGTAAAAAAAAACAAAAAAAAAACGTGTTTTTCAATGCATGATGCACAGGGAAATGCATAGTAGCTACATTAACAGATATTTTGCGTCATCATTGTTACTTTATCCTTTGTTTAGGAATGCTGTACTGACCAATCAGCATCCAGTACTAAAGCTATTTTATAATGAGATAATTGAGCAGCTGGTATCTACAGTGTTTGGTGTTGCAGGGAAAGCTGTTTACCTGTTTACTAGCTTCATTGTATTAATTGTACACAGAACGTTAGCATTTCTAGATATTCTTTGTATAGATGACACTAAAAAAGGGTCGTAGCTGCTTGAAAGTGGGGTTATATTAGGTGAGAGTTGTAATATTGATTGTATGTGGCAGTTCTGTGGAGTGCCCCAAGAGCTGCTTTGTGTCAAATCAGAGTCTCCCATCAGCCCCTTGTGTGCCGTTGGGTCTGCAAGCCTTTCCTTTCCATCACAGGAAATCTTTCAGGAGAATTCCCTCGCTTAGAGTTCCTGCTGTGATTTCTGAAAGCCGATCGTCCCTTTCCCTCATTGTGTTACTTGCTTTACTGAGTTTGGCTTCCTTTGTCGCTGTTTATTTTAGATGTGACCTGTGAAGGTAATGAAGTCACAAATCAACTTCTCTCAAATGGCTGGTTTTTTAGCTTTGGAAACGTTTATGCTTGAGGTGCCTACTTTTTGTTATGTGAAAGTATCATTGAAATTTTGTAATAGTTTTAATTGTTAATCATTTATTTTCATACGCCCTCACTGGCCAGCCAAATCTTTGGACAAATGAAGATTTTTTTTAAAGACGTCTATTATGCTCACCAAGGCTGCATTTATTTAATATATATCAAAAATGAAGGAAAAACAGCAGTGATATTGTGAAATATTATTACAATTTTAAATAGCTAAATTGTCAGCAACCATTACGCCAGCCTTCAGTGTCACATGAGTCATGACCCTTTCAAACTTTGGGATGGCAGTGTCATATACCTTTTTCTTCTTCTTTTTCTTTTTTTTTAATACGCTTTTGTTTTTTACCAAGTTAATGTTCAGTTAATGCACTTGTTTACCACGGAACAACAGTGTCAGTGAAGAAAATATGACTAATGACGTATTATTATTAAGATATTATTATTAATTTATTACATCTTCTTATACAATTTCTGGTCTAAATTGCATATAGTCCAATTATGCAAAAAGTTAAATATTATATTATTCTAATAATCGATTTATATAATTTTTATATATTATTTATATATTGGTCGGTTATTTTTGAAATATATAGTATATGTGTATTAGTCTACCATTTTATTCCTACAATGTTTTACAATATTTTTTCCATCACCAAATTATATGAATAATTGGAGGTTGGTGGAAATACTTTAGAAAAAAAGTAAACTAACTAAATTTAGTAAACTAAACTAAATTTATGTGTATCTATAATAATAAGTAAAGATCATAACTATAAGTCAATATATATATAATATACTGTTGGCTGTTTTTAAGATTTCTTCTGTGATGCATGTCCACTGTTGGCTGTTTTAGAAAACTGTTAGACACTGTGCCAGAAGTATTCATATCCCACTCTGAAGGCTGATCTGCTCACCTGACTGTTGAGTGTCTCTCTCTCTCTCCCTCCTCTGGTTCTGTACTAAACTTCTCCATTGAGCGTGATTAATGGTTGTTCCAGTTGTAGTAGGGCTATGTTCCAGACCATCCTGATTACGACTCCCTCTTTCAGGCTGTGGTTCTGGCATCGCTGGCGAGTCCACCGGGACCTCTGTGAATTTACAGCAGTTCTGTTCTGGCAGAGTGGCAGTGGGACTCGGTTAGGGTTGTCCTGGGCTCTGTTATGGCACCTCTGCTGCTGCGGAACTCGTGTGCGAGCTGCTAGCAATATTACAAACCGGCCAGCGGCTGCCCATGAGAGTGCTAAAACTTATTATGCCATTCCTCTTCGCTTGACGTACGGCACGGCATGCTGGGAAGACAAAACTTCCCATCTCTCTCTCTTTCTCTTTATAAATTAATTTCTCTTTCTTCCTCACTTTCCCCCCCTCCACTCATCTCAGAATAAAATTTCAGTCCCTTGTCTTCTGTTTATTTGTCAGATTTGCAGATATGGATCGCGCCTCAGGAAGTCGGATGAATGAGGAATGAACTTTGACTAGCCAATCTTTATCAAATCAAGAGATATTGCGTTTCTCTCCTCGCGAGGAGCGATCGCGGTGCTTAGTAACCTCATATCTGCATGCTGCGTGCAATTGCAAATTTAAAAGCAATTCAACCGTAGCGATTTGTAAAATGACATGAATCAGCCGTTGTCTCAAATCTCATTATTGACTTTTTTTCCAGCGACAACAGATGCTGCTGTGTGTATTTTTGTCCTTTTGTTTTCATCTTTGCTTTAACCACAAAGTATAATTTCAACCTCTCACTGTTGCATCTCTCCGTTTGTCCTTGCTCTGTGTTATCCTGTCTCAGGAACATCATGTGAGCGAGTGCCTTTGATGAAAAGAGCACACATGATAGCGGAGTGGTAACCAGTCTTGATTCTGTTTATTCTGCCACGTTTGATGAAGCCGTTTGATCCTCTGTTTCGAAGTCATCCAGTGTCCTTGTGAGAGCCTCTATGCTTCCCACTGATAATGATGGAAGTGTCTCTCTCTCCCTTTGTGGGCCTTTTGAGTTTAACTCCCTGTGTTTCTGTTCTTAACAACTGTTTTGGTGGTTCTTTATAAGTAGACAAAGCGACACAGATATCAATTGCACATAATGACAGTTTCAATGTTCAGTGACTCTCTGCACTGATATAGTTAGGCTGAAATGATATCCATCAGATGAGTTTGTTTTGCTTTAGACTTCTCATGACTTTATCACTCTTTCTTTCTTTCTTTCTTTTAGAGATTGAGAACCGTTTGAAAATTTATACATAATATAGAGATATATATATATATATATACTGTATATATTATCTATTTCGCATATATTCATTCCAAATATTTCTTTTGTGCCGCTAGACTATATAATAAATCCTACTTCCTGCCTCTATGTACATCGGGACCATAATTAATGCATGACTCGGTTGGGCAAATTTTCTTTCCATTTTCTTTTCCTATAGATCTGTCTATTAGTTTACTTTGATCCAATTAAATACATCAACATAGTCAGAATTTACTTTATTTATTTTTGACTGACAACTCTTAATTTCTTCTTTTTTTTATTTATTTTTTATAAATAATGACAAAGTTTCATTTTGGTGAGTTTTTGTTCTACATTTTGTCATTTTACATTTAGTTTAAATACTAATGTATAATTGTTCAATATAGAACTGTAGTATTTTACAATATTTAAAAGACATTGACAACTAGAATACCGTTTCATACAAATATATTTTATTTTAAAAAAATAAAACTAAATATATCAAATATATGAGTTACCTATGACCTGCTATAAAAGACGTGATTTTTTTTTTCTTGGAATACCTCTGAAAAAACTCGCGGCCGTCTTATATTCAGGGTCTACGACAGATATTTGACATGTCAGTAATACACCCACAAGAATAGGTGGTGCCAAATACGCATAAAATGAGTGTGCCGTGAAATACGTAATGTAGTGCGTGTTGTAAAGATCGCGAGTAAAGACAAAAGAAAACCTTACAGCTGCATGAGTCGTGACTGTCAGGTTAGCCTGATGGGACCAAACTCCCTTTGTGATTTTAAAACGTAAGACAATACCCAGATTTGAAGACTACAGTAAGATTTATTTAACTTCTACTGTTAATACGATTTGGTATGCTACTATTAGATGGATAGCCTAAATGTCCTAAATCAGATGGGCTACCTGTTTTTTTTTTTTATGGTATATCAAAAAGTGTATTTCAAGTATTTTTCAAATGTGATTGTTGGTACATTTTACCAGTTTTTTACCATACTTTCAAAACAACAATTAAAATAGGAAAAATATGCAATATGAAAATAATTGAAGACAAAATGTGTTTTACTGAGAAAAAAACAAGATTTGGTTTTTAAAAAGCCTTTTTCCAAAAGGTACATCTGGAAAAGGGGGGTCGTCTTATAATCAGGGTCGTCTTATATTCGGCAATAAGGTAGAATTTTATTTATTTTTTTAATTCTTTTTAAAATATAGTAGTATACGTATTTTTTATGTTTGTAGTTGGATTTGCTTTCAGTTTACTGTGACGTCGCTTAAATAGACTGTAAAAAGGTATTCGAAGAACGTAAACCTGGTCCGCTACAACTGGGTTGCCCTTAAGGATTATATGTTCCTTTAACTCCTAGATGGGAAAGTCAATGCATAGCAATGGAAATGCCCACAGGCCAACGGCCAGCCATGTCTCTGGAAATGTGGTATAATACCTCAAGATTATACTGTAGGAAAATGGTTTTTATCCCCCATTCAAGGAAGTTCACTCTGCCAACGGCTCACTTTGAGACCACTACACTGGAGTGTTTAGAAATGAACATGGGCAGACTTGTGCAGAAGGCCAGAGAGAAAGCTACTCCCCCTCCAGTTTTCTGTGATTTTCAGATGTTTCCTGCATCTTGGCTTGAGAGCTCAGCGGAGAGAGCAGTCTTGCATTATTTAGATAGGCAATCGCTCAGAAATTCCACTGTGTTTAGACGTTCCAGGGCGTACCAGGCTAAAAATATCAGTTAGGGCCTGGCTCCTGTGCTCCACGTCCATGTAATGAAATCTCCAGGTGTAGTTATTCATCTCTCGCTCGTTCTCTCCAGCATGGCCCTCCTTCTAGGTGGCATTGTTGCTGTGGAGATGGATGGATTCTCGGCAGTTGAATAAATCTGCATTCGTTTGATGACAAAGCGGCCGCACAGGTGTCCAATACCCAGCGTTGGTGTGCTTTGTGTGGCAGCCGCGTGAATCGCCAGGCTGAGATGATTAGCACTGATTGGACAGACAAGGGAAGAATTATGGCGGATCAGAACTTTGAGGGTGGTTTGTGCCGTTTTATTTTGTGTGCATTTTTCAGTTTTAAGTTGTGCACACTGCTGTTTTAGACATTAATGTAGGCCTACGTTGGATTTGCAATATCCATTCCTAATGTTCACTGGATATTTGAAGCGTTTATAAGAATGCACTCGCATATTATTGCATCGATTATCATGGCTCAGTTTGTTGCTGTTTGTTGCTTTCTTTTCTTGTTTGCAGTCTCATTAAAAGAATGAGTGTGTAATTTTTCTTGTGGGTAATATTGTAAACAATTCAAAACAAAGTGATGCTGTTAAACAAATGTTCCTAACACTGTTTATTACAGTGAAACCTGCCAGCACATTTTGTATATTTTTTTTTCTCAGCAACTGTCTATGTTGTCATCGCAGAAACAGATGGCATTTATCTGTACTTTAAAGAGTGTTATTTAGCAGTATTCAGAGCTATGTTTTTGTATTTAAGGATGTATGAAATATGTGGTGCAAAATTTGTTCATATGTGTGGGATGATTGTGTTCTTGGAAAGGCTACTAGATGATTCCTGTTGGAGCCGTCCTGACATTTTACAGTTTGTTTTAATTTAATAAATATCACATTTCATTATATCATACTATTCTGTAACATGTATACTTACCTCACAGCCTACTCTCTAGTGTGTTACACTGAAACTAGTTTAGAGCTGGAAGGTATAACGAATTGATGCTACGTTTCAGAGGAAGACCAACACAATCTCATGGCAATTCATAACTATTTAACTTTTTGGCGAATTGGTGGCTAATCCATGTAAATTAATACATTCACATTTGTTGCTGACACTACCATGATGGTTTGTATTAGGGGTAGAGCTTTACCTTTCACCCCCCCCCCCCCCCCCCCCCCCCCGCACCCCAAAATGAAATCGTTATATTGTTAGTATGTTCAAACAGAGCTGGGTAGATTACTTACAAACTGTAGTCCATTACTGATTTTAAATTACATGACAACTATTGTAGTTGGTAACATAATCTGTTACGTTACACATTTCAGGTAATGTAATCAGACTTTTCGAATTACTTTTGATTTAACTTCATTAATCAATTGATTTTAAATAGGAATGCTCTTGTACGCCATATGTAAGCAAAATTGCAAAGCAAAATATAATATATTATTCACTGTTATTGACACATAAGTGCATTAAACCTTACATTACTCTATCAGGTTTTCCCAAACTGGTGTTCATACAGGAACTGCAGGGAGTTCGTGATTTTAATGAAAATCAGATGATTAATTAAATCATAAAAATGTAAAATTAAAATAAATCAATTTAAAATAGCATCAATCAAAATAAAACACACACAAAAATGATTTGTTTATCTGCATGTCATGTGACCATTAGCCAACATCAGAGAACCACGAGCATGCAAATGTGATACATAATAAAATATTTATTTAAAAAATGTGGGGGGTACTTCAAGTATGTATTTAAGATGAAATAATATATTGCTTTATAATTTATCGCTATTGTGTGAATAGCTTTATTGTGTAAAAAAAACTGTAGTCTGATTCTGAGTATTTTAAAATGTAATTTAATCTAATTACAAGTACTTAATTTTTGGAATCTGATTACATAATCCAGATTACATGTAAGTAGTTACTACCCAGCTCTGGTTTCAAATCATACAAATTCATAAGACATCACCGCCTCATAAAATAGTTTTCCCACGAGATCAGGTTGGGGAGACTATTTGGACACAGATTTTTGGGATCTTGAAGTTTATGATTTTTTTTAAATGTGAAAAAAAAACTTTTTAGTGCAAAATTAATAATAATTGCAAATAAATAAAATGAAAGATTTGAAGAACAAATACAAAAAATATTACCCTAAAATATTAGCCCTATAGTTTTTCTCATAATTATCTTTATTGGATGCCATTGACAAGATGATATGTTCTGGCCCATGCGTTTTCTCCCATCACTGTAGCAGATGTCTGTTTAATATTTCATTTTGTGTGTTTACATCATTAACAGCATTCGAGTGATTGGTGTCACATGCGATAAAGAGCAGCTGTTTCACACAGTAAGGTCTAAACCCTGCGTTCATCCAAATACTGTCCATTTTATTTGCTAATGAAAGACAAGCATTGAGGAAATTGCTTCTTGTTAATTCCAGGCCGCTTTTGACATGCGCATGCACTCTGATTTATTTGCATGCAGAGTAAGAGCAGTGAAGATTCTGAGAGCACATTAAACCCGAGACAATTAAAGACACTGTCAACACCTTCCGTTTCACTCTTAACATTCTCTCGCTCACATTGACACGGCAGCCAATCACCTGTTTACTGGCAAATAAAGCGTCTGAAGTGAAGTAGTGAGAGTCGAATACTGTTGAGAGAGACAAGAAGTGCATTTGAGCTCATCAATGTTAACAGGATGCCCACTGAGATAGCAATGGTTAAGTTAAAGCAAGATTCCGTTTGAATTGACCGAGCTGGGCATTTATCTTAACTTTGAGCTGCTAAGGCATTTGAAAGTCCCTGGTGTAGAGCACGATTGTGTAGCATGCTAATGTACACCGTGCAGGCAACTGTGAGAGAGAGAACGAGAGATCATACAAAGATTTGAAATGACGCCCACAGGAGACTGCTAGTCACCCGTTTCTTTTTTTCCGTTTCTTTCATCCATTTTTTTTTCTGGATTACTAAGGAAGTCCCATGCACACAATGGCTCTGTGTACTGTATTTATTTTTTATGAACTATTTTTGTATGCAGTGCACAGATATGTACACATTCTTTGTGTGGGAGACACTCCTGAAGTGTAAAGATGGTAACCTTCGTTCTGCAAAATTTATGTGAAACTCACGTTTTTATTTTCCCAGTAGCAATAGGAAGCATCTGTGCTCTTTATTATAGCCTTATACACAAGTAGTTTGTTTTTATCATTAAGTCTCAATGCTGTTTTTACATTCATAATAATAAATAAATACCCATGTCAGCCAATGGTACTAATCAGTCACACAATATTTTACATGCATAATTATGGCCAAGGCCGTTATTTCGGCCAATATTTGGCATTTTTCAAATATCGGCATCGGCCGATAAGTTTTTCTGTTTTGGTCGATGTCCCGACTGGTGTCTCGTAGGCTTGTACATTTATTTTTGACGGCCACTCGCAGACTTCTATCATTATTTTGACAAGCGTGCCGAGCTATGGCAGCCAACGCCTGAGCACACACATCTCACATGCGCTGTCGTCGTTCAGTTCTGTCTAATATGAATAGGAGTCTATCTAATAATAATAGCAACTTTCTAAACAAGGAGTAAAATTGGCTTAATTCAATTACAAGTATTATAACGATTGCTTTAATATTATTAGTAATAGAAAGGCAAACATTATTATAAAGGCAAACAACAGAGACAGCACTCATAAAGATAATAAATGATATTCGCTTAAATTCTGATTCTGGCAAAATGTCCGTGCTGGTACACTAGATCTCAGTGCGAGTTTGACACTGTTGATCACTAACATACTACTAGAGAGACTGGAAAACTGGGTCGGGCTTTCTGTGATGGTAATCAAATGGTTCAGGTCATATTTAGAAGGGAGAGGTTATTATGTGAGTATAGGAGAGCATAAGTCTAAGTGGACGTCCATGAAATGTGGAGTCCCACAAGGATCAATTCTTGCACCGCTCTTGTTTAGCCTGTATTTGCTCCCACTAAGTCAAATAATGAGATAGAACCAAATTGCCTATCACAGCTATTCTGATGATACCTAGATTTACCTAGCCTTATCTCCAAATTACTACAGACCCATTGACTCCCTCTGCCATTGCATTGATGAAATTAACAGTTGGATGAGCCAAAACTTTCTTCAGCTAAACAAGGAGAAAACTGAAGTCATTACATTTGAAAACAAAGATGAAGTTCTCAAGTGAATGCATACCTTGACTCTATGTGCCAACAACTAAAAATCAGTCAGATCTTGGGTGTGATTCTTTATCAGACTGAGTTTCCAGTAGCTCATGTCCAAGTCATAACTAAACTCAGCATACTATCATCACTCCTCCAAAAAATTGCAAGAATTAAATGTTTTTCTTTCGCAGCATCAAGACTTGGAACTGACATGACGTTTTCAGCTTTGTCACCCAACAGGTTGGACTATGTAATGGTCGTTCTCACCGGGCCTGTCCCAAGAAGACCATTAACAGCTGCAGTCATCCAGAACCGCTGTCTTGCCGAGGATTCTGCACTAGAATCGATACTAGCATATCACACCAGTCCTCAGGTCTTTACACTGGCTTCCAGTTATATTTAGGATTATATGCATTAAAGTACTTTTAAAAACGACTTAGAAAATCACTGAATGGCCTAGGACCTAAATACATTGCAGATATGCTCACTGAATATAAGCCTAACAGACAACTCAGATCATTAGGATCAAGTCAGTAAGAAATACCAAGGGTTCACACAAAACAAGGGTAATCTGCTTTTAGTTATTATGCCGCCCTCAGTTGGAATCAGCTTCCAGAAGAGATCGGATGTGCTAAAACATTAGCCACATTTAAACGCAGACTCAAAACTCAAAGCGATGTGGTAGCTGTGCATTTTAGCTAATGAGCAACCGTTCTGCTACGTCTGATGTGATTGGACTGTATTTTGTATGTATAACGCTCTTCGTCTATTCTTAACTGTTTTATTAAGTTAAAATCAACTTTTAGTTTTTTTCAAAAGTTATTATTTTGTTATGAGTTAGGTTTAATTCCTTTTATGACAGCAATGTATAAAGTGCTAACATATAAATAACTTGCCATGCCTATAATACTTTCTCGTTTGCCGTTAGCATTCCGCAAATACGCATTTATATCATTTAAATCTTTGAATGACTAATGAACATTAAATTTCACAAACCTTGCAGACTTAGTAGAATCTAGTTGAGATCTTGTGAAGTGTGCATTTGTATTCTGCATGATCGCGTGTTCTCTGTCTCTTTGTTATGTTTCGGCCCCTCCGTCGTTCCGTGCACATGTGATTAAATTATTTTGCCCAATGTCATATTCATGTAATTTTCATTGTGTGCTGCATGTAAAATGAGTGTTACCATGCGGAAGATTGGGTGCACAAAAAATCGATATAAAAAAAAAAATGTATTCCCAATGTCCACAAACTTCCCATAATTTCTTGCGTGCCTCTGTTTGATTTACAGCTGTTTTACTTCCTTTTTAATAGATTTTTATTAAAATAACTTATTTATTGGGGAAAAATGCTGGTTGTCTACGGTACAGTATAAGTATGGATTCTTTTAAGCACATTATTTTAATTCCTTTTCAAGTATGTAGAAATTTCTTAAACATACTAAATCTAAAATAAATAAATCGATCGTTTCGGTCCGTCTTCCGATACGACCATTCGGCACCACCTTCGTCTTTCCAGAGTATGTCGCAATCGGCTGTCCCAAAAAACCCATATTTGTCCGAAACCTACCTTTCTAAGTAAAGTGTGAAGATGAAGACCGATAATGAGCTGTCTTCACTGTATTTGTATGCATGCATGCATGAGGGTCAACATCTCTGACCCCGGGACACACATGGGGCCGAGACACTTTCTTCACTCATATGGATGACATCAGCGAGGCACACCGTCACTAATGCCAGTTTCCATTCTCATTGGCCTGGACCTCCACCCCCTTCTTGCCTCTTGGCTGCCAGGCAGATGGTCACTTATTAGTGGTAATTAAAATTCCATCGTTGATCATAGTTTGTAATCATATTTAATTTGAGTCCTGTTAATAATTAAAGAGACAGAGATATATGGCTGTCATTTAAATGCAGCAGGGGGGATCTCGGCCAACACAAACCAACCGGAATTTCATAATTGTTTCATCTTTACTACTGTAATGGGGGGGGTGAGAAAATGGAGGGCCGTGGTTTTATGGTGCGCCTCTCCTCGGCTTCCTAGTCTGCATGTCTGACAATAGGAATCAACGATGTAGCTGGATCCCGAACATTAACGGCGGAATAAACAGCATCATCCGCAATCGGCAAGAATCTGGGCACCTGTCGTTTCACCTACAACGACAGAACGACGATCAGCCATGATGGCGAATAATCATAATCATCTGGAATACGCAGCCCCGTTGCGTATTCTCAATCTCGCCCCGCTCTTTCTCAGGCTGTTATGAAGACAAAACGAAGGCCTTTAGTGTGGATTTCAGAAAAAAACAGCTCAGACGGAGGGATTCGCAGCCATTCAAAGAACTATACAGCTGCTCAGCATGGGAAGATGTGAGCCAGCTAATTTGCTAGCATTGTCATTAGGAAGCATGGGGAAAAATAGCCTAGGGCTGATTATTTGATCCTCAGAGAGGTCGACATTGATTGTTTCCAGCAGAAAAGAGAAGCAAATGATTTTACCATTCTGTCTGATAACTGAGGGCATCAGTTCACCACCCACATCAACGCTATAGCCTTTGCTTGACAAATTTGCTCCTGGTCTGATAAGAATATGAGGAAAACACTGGACTCTCTCTTGTGCTTCAACTACGTTAGCATTGGTCGTGTGTTGTGCTCCTGGCAATGGAGGCGTATCAAAGCAGTCTTGCCCCATAAGTGTGATAATAATAGCATTTTCTAAGAATTTTTTTTATCCATAGAGAATGCGGTCTGAAGGATTGTGTGTACAACGATCGAAACAGGTATTTTAAATTGTAATAACATTTCACAATATGTCCTGTATTGCAATTAAGTAAAAGCAGGGGCCCTTTTCCTCTGGGGGTCGTGAGCGGCAAAGGAGACTGGTCTTTTATGTATTTTTTTTAAAAGAACTTGATTAAAAGGGCATTTTGATTCATATAGACTGTTATTTTGCAACAATGGGTTTTTATTCTCATGTCTTTCTGTCTCTCTGAGGATTTCTGAAAATAAGTTCATGGTAACCTTAAGAGTAATTCTCGTCTCACACATCACTTAGAGTATCTTCGGAGTTTTAATAGATTCTCCGGTGTTGGGCCACTCTGTTTCTCTCCCCGTGTGACTATTCAGCTTTCTGATGGCCAAGATGTTGAACCTGCATCAACCAATAATGGTCAATAGTTGGCTAGAATTAAAACAAACTCTACACTTGAATCCAAAATTTAAAACAGAGCTTAGTTTACAACTGCTGTCACTAGCTGATCCATCAACGGTTGATTTTGGTCAACATAGCTGATTTTTATGGCATTGCTCGGGCGACAACTTCCATTTGTGTAATTTTACTATAATGACTGTATTTTTATTGAAGACAAAAAGTTATAAAGAGGATTTGTCCACACTTATACATCTGCAGCTTTGATGGCTTCTTTTGGCCAGTTCGTGCTCTGTAGCCCAAGTGGTCGTGTCGTTCGTTCAAGAGTAAAGGCCGGGGAGGATGTAACAGTATTTACTTTTTACTTTGAGCCAGCGTGCGACCACTGACAGGTATGAGCCAACACTGCAAACTCCCTGTCCAATCATTGCGCTGCCTACCCGCAATTATCGATTTGGTCACGTTGTTTGTCAATGGATATTGTGAGTAATGTAAAAAAAAAATGTGTTTTGGTCCTTGTCGCTGAGTCAGCGTGGATTTAATAGTTTAATTAAAGCAAACTGCTGATATAAAAATTCTTATTGTATCCAGACAACTCAATCTAAACATTAACAGCTGGCAAAGGCATTGATAAAAGTTAGTTTGCCCAAAACCGTTTTGCACTGCAGAAGCTTTATATACCCCATACATTAAGTCACCGCCATCAGATTAGCGCAACCATTCAATTGACACTCCAGATTGACGAAATACGTTGCATTTTGGCTTTGACACCAGCAACAATATCCGGTTCAAACCGATGTAGCATACTGTTGTTGATTATCTGAGAAGTCAGTCCATATACGGACTGTTCATCGACTCACACAATGACGACCACAATAATTAAATAACAATTGACTACTGAACAATGCACTTACAACAGCCAGATGTGCTCTGCCATCGCAATTAGACCGTATGCCAGGTGAATCTTCCTGTTTGAATTCATTGGTTCAGTCACATATTGATCGACCACTCCATCCACGTCCTGCACATCCTCCTATCCCACACCATTGGGAGCGCGCTTATTCACTTACAAAAACCTGTCAGCCGCTCTAAAGTAATGGAGTAAACGGTGTCAGACGATGATCATCTAACATTTAGTACTGAAAATGTAGCTTTGCCATCCCTTGAATAAATAAATCTTAATAATATATTAAAATAGAAACCGTTATTTTAAATTGCAATAATAGTAGGTAGTATTTTTGTTCAAGTAAAAGCAGCCTTTCAACAGTAGCATATATCATTTAAGTATTTTTTTGTTTTACTTTTTTTAAATTGAATATTAACTTTGTAACTTGTGGCATAAGATGGTAGGGACATTTCAGTAGAGTGTGGTATTCAAAAGCATCATTTAAACTGAGCAAAACATTAATTATGGAACCTGTTCTAGCTGTTGTTCTGAAGAATGGAAGCTTGTCTTTTTTGTTTTCTTCTTGTATGTCATTCTTTAGTATCTTTGTTTGCGTAACACATTGTGACAAACTACATAATCCAGCGCCGTGTGTTGTTACCCTGAGTGACACTGACGTTTGCGACTTACGTAAATATCATAAATCTATGAGCATCTTCAAATTGCCTTTAACTATTTGAAGCGTAATTACTACATCTTGTGCATGGCTCACCTCTGTATCTCCTACTTTTCTACAGTACAGTCGTGTTACATCTAACACTGACTTGGTATAGCAAACGCAGCACTCAATCGATGTTGCATGTTTTACGAATGTCAGACAAGGCTCGTACACACAGAGCATGCAAGAAAAACACAAAATTCACCGTTTTAACCTCAGACGCGCATTCTGGTTCATCTCTCTTCTCGCTTTCTCTCAACTACTTCTCCTCTTCTTTCCTTCCCCCTCGTCTCTAATCTCTCTCCTACGTCATCGTTCCTCTCTCTCGCATGATATCTGCCAGCACCAATCATGCTTGCTTGCCTTTCTTTCTGTATGTTCTGTTCTCGACATCCTTGAAAAACAACACAATTCCCTTTTGAAAAGTAGCAGCAATCCCATTTTTACTGGCCCAACTACTATCTCCTCCTTCAGCGGCACGACGGCGCTTTTGTGCGTCGATAAGAGTTCGTGACTGAATTGTTCTTTGATCTGCCCCTAGCGGAGCAGTAACTCTAGAAGGTTTAGCATCAAGATGCTGAATAACTTCGGCCCCCCGACAGCGCAGGTCTGTATAATCACCCCCCAGGCCCCTCCCTCCCTGTTTTACAGTACAAAGACAGTCTCAGCCTCACTTCTGCCTGCTGGAGAATTCTGTTGACAAGATTTCGGTTCGTTTTTTTTTTTAATTTTACTTCCCTAAGTGGAGGTTTAAATGCAGCAGGCACATCATATGTAAAATTTATGCAAAGTAATACTACTTAATTGAAGGGGGTTTAGCTGCCTTCAGAAGCGGAGACTGGGAATCTGGATTATTCGGTGCTCAAAACAGACTCTGGACTTAGAAAGAGACAAAACTCTGTAGGAAAATCGCTGTACACTTACATTAATTAATGCAACTTCCTGAATAATAAAACATTCAGGAAAGAGCTCTGGCTGTAGAACTAGCTGATGCTTGGGTAAAGTGGGAAAGGGGCAATCTATAATTGCGAAGTCTGGCATCGAGTAATAGCCCAACAACCAATCGTTTCAGAGAATAGCAGTATGTGCTAATGTAAATGCATGTGGTTTATTTGCTGTTGATTTAACAATTACAGCTATGTATGTTTCTGCAGCCATTAGCTTTGGATTTAGCTACAGCATTGGGATCAAATACGAGCAAATTAGGTCTAACGATGTACGTTTTCACAATGTGGGAAACTGAGTTTGTAATGATTCTGCCAAGACCAAAGATCTTTTTTTCCCCCCAAGCTGCAGAAATCTACAACAGAATGTTATTGATTCAATCAGAATCTGTGCTTGCATTTTCAGCTCTTTTCTTTTGACCTCTCCAGGCTCAGGAAAGCAAAGGGCACGTCATATTTACTAAGGTATGGATCGGTTCTTGGGAAAATAATTTCTTGGATTTAGCTACAGCATTGGGATCAAATACGAGCAAATTAGGTCTAACGATGTACGTTTTCACAATGTGGGAAACTGAGTTTGTAATGATTCTGCCAAGACCAAAGATCTTTTTTTCCCCCCAAGCTGCAGAAATCTACAACAGAATGTTATTGATTCAATCAGAATCTGTGCTTGCATTTTCAGCTCTTTTCTTTTGACCTCTCCAGGCTCAGGAAAGCAAAGGGCACGTCATATTTACTAAGGTATGGATCGGTTCTTGGGAAAATAATTTCGGAATTCAGGAAAGACCTCCTTTTTTAGCCTGTAGGAGTAGGAATTGTGTTCTTTGTCCTGTGGGTTACTTCAGTGACAAGAGTATGAGTCCTGGAATGTTGACATTACAGTAAAGCTCACGGTGTATTTGTGTCTGCTGTTGTTACTCATTTTGTCATCTGGGCATTATTCTAGTACTTGTACAAGTGACATGGAAATAGAAATCACAGATCTAAATGATTTACAAATAGGCTGTCTGGAGACAGTGCCGGACTTTTCTGCTTTAGTGTAATAATTTTCCTGTAATGATATTGCATGATGTTGCACTGTGACTTCAAAAAGTAATTGAATACTAAAGTTACACTTAAATATGTATGCCATTGCAGTGGATGTAAAATGTCAAACCAAGTGTCATTTATTTTAAAGAAGTAAAGCATATTTTAAGTTCAAATTATACTCAATTATTATTTGGATGCTCAAGTTGAGCTTGTATGGCAATAGATATCAAACCAGTGGAGTTTAATAATAAAAAAAAAATTATTATTATTTCTTTTTTTTAAAGAAAAGCTCTAGCTTGATTTGTTTTTGAGATGCCACTTGGTTTGAAATTTTGTGTCTAATGCAATGACATTTTTAAGTGTAATTTAAATGTCCTCAGGGCCACTGTATATTTACATCATGTATTTAGAGGATGTATAATGAACTTGTTGGATTTGTGGAATATAGCTCCTGTTTTCTTTACCTCATATGTCCATTGACCTTCTGTTGACTTATTGTGTTGCTCATAATAGTGTGAAGGCAGGCTGAGAAAATAGTCCCTGTAGAGAGAAAAATAAGGAACAAACCATAATAGCACTATAAAGTAATTTGGTTGTACTGCCCAGGATTGTCAGTGTGAAAGCTTTACTTGCTAAAATCTGACCATCTGGTGTTGAAACGTGGACCAAACTGGACTTTGGACCAAAAACACAAGCTCTTTTCTGGCCAATTATTATAGTGCTGTGGTAGAGCAAAAAATGTGGAAATATCTCTTAAATAAAGCTACTGTATTGAGCTGATAGCTTATAATAAACTTCTCGATGATCTGAAGATAATTCATGCAATTTATATCATGAAATATGCATTTGTGTCATGTTACTTGTTGAAAGAAATGACATTATATTGTTACATAATATAAAGTACAATATAATTACATTATAATAGATATACTTTTTAGCCAGTAATTCTTAAATACTCTTTACAGCACTGCACTGTAAAAAAAAATCTGTGACATTTACGGTAAAAAAACGGCAGCTTTGGTTGCCGGAATTTTACCGTAAAAAAATAAGGTAGCAACGTTTTAGGGTTTATGGATTTAACTTAAATTTACAATTAAAAAACGTATTTCTTTAACTGATGTAATATTAATAAACCAACATATTGAAGTACTGATATCTGTTTTGAACCATTGTAATGCTCTCATAACCACCAAAAACTGGTGGTGATAAGAAAGTCACGTGATGAACCAAAGCTCATCACAAACAGCTTTTTTACGAGCTGAGGAGGCAATATTTATATATAGAAGGTGCACAGTCTCATTCACACAAACACTAAACACCATCATGGTACACCGATACTGGATAAGCATACATTAGATGTAAGATAAAACCCTAATGTGCACAACTGATAAGAAAAAACTAAGAAACATCAAATATGAAGTGTCATGCAGGGAATTCTGGGAGTGTCAATTTACGGTTATTCACTGTAAATTATACAATCTTTTTATTTTTCACTTCCAAAAACCGTATTTTTAACAGTATTTTACTGTAAAATTACATTAAATGTAATTACATTTATTCACCGTGTATAGTATGGCAACTTACTGTTAACCAATTAACAGTCTTTTACTGTTAAAATCACAATCATTTTTACAGTGTGAGATGTTGGGGATCAAATAAATTATATATAAAATGGTCACAATCCCTTCATGCTGTCTTTCTTGTGTTCTCATCCACTGAACAATAACAACAGCAGGGGTGATCCAGAGTTCTTGATCCGGAGAGATGAGTCCCACATCACTTATTGGCAACTCTGGATCAATAAATCAATTGTACGGCTCCAGTCTTCTCTTGGGTATCAGCTGGCTTTCTTTTCTCGTTTCTTCTTGCCACGGTCCGTCAGTCCTAGGAATCACTCATGCGACCGGAACAAGTTGATGTTCCAGTGTGAATCTTCATTAGGTTGTTTTCCGACTAGAGAACAGGAATCAGACTTCACTGACTGAGTCACATGAATCTGGTTTGATCTGATATGAGTGATCTCACTACATGGAATCTTTTACTTTTTAAAAGCTCTAAACAAACTAAACTGTTTTTCTAAATCTAAGACGTCTCGGATACGTACATCAATAACTTAGTAGAGCAAAACGACTAACTCTTGATATGGCTTCAGGGCATGGCAAGTTTAGATTTGATCCAGCTTGTTGGAGCTAAATTTAGTTCAGTGTGCTCTTACCACATCTACTGTCTCAAAACAACCTCCAATTACTGCAGCATCTTCCATAAATTCAGTACGTTTTCAGTCTTGTTGGGGAAGTCTCATTCATGGGCCTGGCAGATATAAACGCCCATTGCCCTTTAATCCGTAAGTGTTGCTCCATTGGGTATAGAACCAAAGTGCTTTGATAATTTCTTTCCTCCCTGCTCTCTTTTTCTCAAAATTACTTTCTGTAACCATGCCAAGGCAAACCAATCAATAGTTCAGCTACTGAAGTTCAAGGTGGTTTCAGTACCTCTCGACTTATCACCCCTGGAGATCATTTCCTTTGTCCATTTTTAAAGGGCAAGTGTTTTGTGCCACTAAAGTCTCAGAGCCACACAAAAAGGAGGACATCAATGTTCCATTTTCCAGCATTTTTCCCAATTCAGTGGGAACCTTTTTCACCTTTTTTCAAGCAGATTCTTACGATCCTTCCATTTCTATGTAGTGCAGTTCTTATGTCTGAGACCACTAGTGAAACCTTTTCTGTTTTTAAATATATAATTTAATACAAAATTAGAATGAATTTAAGAATTTCTCAGTATGTGGTATGTCCCCTTTTGCTTTGAAGGGATAGTTCACCCAAAAATGAAAATTACCCCATGATTTACTAACCCTATATGATTGTATGATTTTCTTCTTTCCGATGAATACAGTCGGAGTTATTTTAAAAATGTCCGGCTCTTCCGAAGCTTTATAATGGCAGTGAATAGTGTTTGAGATTTTGAAGTCCAATAAAGTGCGTCCATCCATCATAAAAATTGCTCCACACGGCTCCAGGGGGTTAATGAAGGCTTTCTGAAGCAAATTGATGCGTTTGTGTAAGACAAATCCATATTTAAAACTTTAAGAGCCAGGACATTTTTTTTTTGTAAAACTGATTGTATTTGTCATGAACGAAGAAAGTCTCACTGGTTTTTAGGGTTAGTAATCCTGAGGTAATTTTTTTTTGGGTGAACTATCCCTTTAATGACAGCAGCATACAGACTACAAATCCACAAGTTTGTGCAAAACCTGATGATTCATAAGATATATTGACATAAGCATATTGCATGCATTTATATTTTCTTTAGTATGATATTTCATAATTTAAAAAAAATAATACTCATTTTGTTGTTAGAGAAATTTATTTTTTAGAGGAATGTTTTTTTTTACGGAAAACAAAAAAAAAATATATATATATTTTTATTTTGATTAGCAATTTAAGGTATTACATCTCAATTTTCCTTCATCATTGTTACATCATAAATGTAACAAATTAAGTGTCTAACACATTTATTTTTAGATCTATTCAAAAGGAAAATGCAGATCATCAGTGTATCTAGAGTTCTAGACCCCACTGTATATAGTTTGTGTTTTATTAGCTTCCTCATTTTCAGTGTTCGTTTGGGAGGTATTGCCCGGGTTGTTATGAAATGCCCTGCAGCGTTGATTCGTGAGATCCATGCTGCTGAAAGGTGCCCAGTGTGAGAGACAGACGGAGATCTTGTGTGACATCTCCACAAAGATGATCGCAGCCAAGCAGAATGTTGGTTATTACTCTTCCACAAATCAGCATACTATATATATATATATAGATATATATATATAAATCTAATAATCTGTATATATAGTCCACATTTTGTTGTATTATATACCTGTAAATATGAAATGGAAATGCCCTCTTCTCTTCATAAGAATGTAATACATATAATCCTTTTATAACACAAAGAAATGCTCCCGACAAATACAAAATCTCCAATATTGTTTCCAGCAGAAAAATGGAAGGACTGACAGGGGAAAACACATGTTGATTGCGCCTCATTTTCAATTATGTATTTGACTTTCAAATACATATGAAGCAGTGGGTGAAGTCCTGTGGGGGTTGGTAGTTGTTGGGAGCTCTCAAATGAGAACATAAAATATTCTCCGTTTCAGAAGAGGGAAAATAAATGATCAATTCAGAGTACAGCACATTGTGACCAGATGCGTGGAAAAATTAAGGTGTTTTAGCAAGCGAGAGATTTCCTAGAGCTTTCCAAGAGGATTTGCCTCGATTTGCACTGTTGTTTTTACCCTCCACGATGAAAAGGATCCAAATGTAGTGGAGCTGATGTCAGACCATGTTCTCAGCTGCTCTCTCCCATGGGTCACTCAATCACAAGTCTTCAACCTATCAATCACTCTGCAGGGGAAACTCCAGGCAGTTTCCTGTGCTCAGCCACATGGAAGAGATTGGTCTAAAGCTATTACGCTGACATAATTGATCCCTCAATATGGGCTTTATTAACCCTTAGATGAGTGAAGATCTATAAACATTTTCTACCTCTTTGCCCCTACTACTGTAAGAAGTCATAATAGCGTCGTCTAATTCCTCATCTCAATGTCCTGTCTGTTCCTGCTTGAGGGAGGTCAATGTATAGGAGCACGTTCTTTGAAATAAAACAGATGGGTTTAATAACATGACCGCAGATCATTATGTTCCTCTCATCTCCTTCTTGGTGATGGTTAAACCTAGTGGAAGCAATAGAGGATGTCCACAGCAAATGTTCCTCCATGGACAAATCTACATTACCGATCGTCCCAGTGGACCTAGAAGGTGGGATCAGCGGTTGTAAATTCACAATAACAATGGTCTCCTAAGAGGTCATTATTGAGAGACAAGATGGTGGAAGCAGTGCATGGCTCAGGAGAAGCGAAAGGTTATTGATTACTGATCCCTGCAGGTCAGTTGTTCCTCATTGACCTCATGGAGCAGAACAATAGGTGTGGTGTAGACTGGGGAAGTCATCCTTTCTCTGGCCATGTCAGGAGTCAGGAGGGGGTTATCCTGTAGTTTGGCCTTTGCTTTTGATCTGATGAGGATGTACTGGTCAGCATGACTCTATTCATGGGCAAATTGTCTAGTCATTTGGCCAGTCGAACACATGTCACCATGTTGGGAAGGACTGCTTCCCTCTTATTGTTGCAGTTTTTTTTTCTTTGCTTGGTACCGTCCTCACAGCAGCTGCGGTACATTTCACACACATGTCGGCAGATTCCTTTCCCTCTGCGATGTTATAAGGGGAGGAGACGGACCACTTTGACAAATCGCAACAGTTAATATGGCATCTGTGGGATTGGAAGTCCTGCCTTTCAATTCAGTGGCCTTTTTGAGACATTTTTTAAGTAGATTTTCCCTTTCACTCTTGGACTGGAAATTTTTTGTTTTTGTCCTCCACTCTTATGTTATTTGAACATATAAGTAAATATAATTTTTATAATGCCAAATGTATGTAAATGTATGTTGATGTCATATATATATACCCTAGGGCTATCAGTCGAAAAATTTTAATCTAATTAATTACACGTCGATGTGTCGATTAATTAATCTGATTAACCGCAAATTACATTTGACTGTGATGAGTCATTAATTCACTCGATTTGTTCAAACGACTGATTTATTCAGGAATTCAGTAAACGCCTTTCTTTATGAATGGGCATTTGAATCATTGATTCACCCGATTCATTCAAAACGCGGATTCATTCTGAAATTAAACACCGCTGTGTTGCTCGGAGAGACACAACAATTCTGCTTTGGCTTTATAAGTATTATTTTTGTTGGTAAAACTGAGCAAAAACAGACAATATTGTGTTTAAAATATAACACAATATTAACTTCTTAATTACTGAACTGTTGTATAAAATCACATTTGCACTTGTTATATTCGGGACAAACCGCACTCGTGTGATATTGCTCTCGCTACATGTGTGATATCGCTTATCATATGATATAAATATGAGAAAAAACTCAAGGAGCATTTTTACAGGAGCATTTTTGCCCCAATATCTTACATTTTAGGGCGTAACTGCATTTATAGAGTTGTTGCCCTGCATCACATTTGTCAACAGTCAACTGTATAAAATGTAAGATGACGTACAAGTCTGGGGGTGTCATAACTCATAATTCGTTAACCGTAAAAAAAAACATCAAGCAGCTTTTGCTCTAGGTGCACTTGCGCATAGCTTTTCAGGTAGCTTTGCAGGTAGGTTTCTTGGAGCATCTTGGAGACGTTGCCACAGTTTTTCTGGATTTAGTCTGTCTCAGTTTGTTCTGTTTTTTCATGTCATTCCAGACAGACTGGATGATGATGAGATCAGATCTTTGTGTGAAGCACTGGCTGTTGTCAGACTCCATGTGCAAACAAATATCTCACTGGATTATTACAATTAATGGCAAAATGAATGTTTGGAAATGTAAACTGACTTAAAAACATTTTTTTAGCTGGTGATAGTGCTCTAATAATTTTTGCCACCACTGTATGTATAATATAATGCTCGGCAGGATTGTTGCGCATTCCATATATATATATATATATATATCATATATATATATATATATAAAATATAAATATATATATATATGTAGTTATGACAATATTTGGCCGAGATATAACTATTTGAAATCTGGAATCTGAGGGTGCAAAAAAAAATCTAAATATTGAGAAAATCGCCTTTAAAGTTGTCCAAATTAAGTTCTTAGCAATGCATATTACTAATCATAAATTACGTTTTAATGTATTTACAGTAGAATTTACAAATCTCTCATGATTTTTGGCATAAAATAAAAATCAATAATTTTGACCCATACAGTGTATTTTTGGCTATTGCTACAAATATACCTCAGCGACTTAAGTTTTGTGGCCCAGGGTCATATATATATATACATCAGGAAGAAAAGAGGAAGCAATAAAATTCTCAGAATATTTAGAACTTTCTTAAGATTTTCTTTTTTCCATATACTTTGCTTACAGCTTGCTTTGCTTACAGCTTGCTTGCTTACAGTCCTTCTCTGATTTTATTGTTTTTTGCAACGTTACTTGGCAATATTTTAAAGATTATTTTTTTTGGTTTTTGCATAGTTTATTATTGGAGTAGTGTCCTATTTAACTCCTATTCACTGGGAATACAAATAAATAAATAAATAAAACAGCCTTTATGCGGCCACTGATATGACTGAAGTCTTCATCTCCTGTGAACGGACATGATTCTAAACAGATTTTTTAAAAAGTCCTATTAATTTCTTTTGGGATAAAACTTTTTAATGAGGAAAAAATTGCTGAGTGCGTCTGTAGGAAAGCTGCGAATGCGAGCATGTCCGTGTATGGAGCTGTCTTGAGAATAAATCCCTCTCACCAAACGATTGAGGCAAAAGTGCCAGAGGATGTTATGGTTAGTTTAAATGAGTTCTCAGAAGTTAAATCCTGCAGTCTTTCTCAGATGTGTTTCTGTATACATCTGGGATTGTTGTAATGATTTCAGGGAGTAGTTCGGATTCCACTGTCTTGGCTTTCCTGCTCAACATTCAGTCTTATATTTCACCCCACAGTCACTCCATTTGCAGGAAATACCTAAACTTATTAAACGTGATTCAGATAGGGTATTATTAGTCGGAATCCTTAAGGGATAAAGCCAGACATCTTCAGGTGTTTTACAGATCTTGTGCTTAAAGGAAGTATCACATGGGGAAAAAAGCACTATTTACTTTGATTTAAAGGAATGTTTCAGGTTCAGAACAAGTTAACCTTTATCAACAGCATTTGAGACAGTGTGTGTGTTTTTTTTCTTTTTTTTTGTTTTAAATCCTGGCTATAAAAATGCACTCAGGCTGGAAATAAAAGGGGACATGTACTTCACGGATTTAAATGCAGAAAAATGTTGCTTTCATTTTTGTTAAATCACTTACATGAGTTCTTTTTATTTTATTTTTTTTAAATTTTAAATTCATCCATTTTGTGCCTATTTTGTGGTGCTACTTTTCTAGACACGTGATCTTTTAAATTTATTAATCGCTTTATTTGGTAGTGATTTATATTTGCTTTATATGGTCATGAAACAGGTCTGAAACACAGGATGTACCTTTGCACATTTAAGATTAGTAAGCATGTTATGTTTAAGTTTTGTGGATATAATTTTGAATATTGTAGTATTTGTTGTGCTGCCCTGTTTACTTTCATTTTAAGTGCCTTTTAAACCCACTGACATGCCACAACTGTTGCTGATAGAGCTTAACTGCTATTAAATCTGCAGCATTACTTTTAGAAGCACGCATGTTTGTATTACAGCAGTTGAACCATATTTCCTTTTCTTTCGACTTGAATAATGGCTACAGTAGCCTCCTTAGGCATTTTACTTCATGTTTACTTGTGTTGTGCTGTGTTTGTCAGATAGATTCGCTGCCTCCTCCCTCCTGCTTTTCGACATGAATAAGTAAAGGCCTATTAGCAAAGTGCATGTATTGCTCTGCTCCATTCCTCTAACCCCTAATCGATAAATGCTCTGCTGGGCTCGCTCACCATATTGGTAATGTCAAATTCATCAGCCGACTTCAGTAACTGGAGGCTTCTAGTTCCTCACAACTATTTGCCTGTTTTGGAAGAAAATCCGTGTAGCCACCTTAAGACTGTATGTGAGATTAGGGTGCATCATTTCTGTGATGCAGTACCTTTTGGAACTTTCATCAACTTTGAGTTTCCATTTCACTGTTTCATTCAGTATGATGAATGCTGAATCTGTGTTTGTGAGAAGTTAATGCATGTTCACATTTAGTTTAGAACTACAGTAACCATCATGTTTACACAGCGCCTGTGTACTTCCTCATGATTTCTCTCAACATAGGGACAGGAGAGCTGTCAGTTAATAAATTGGAAAACTGGGGTTACTTATTTGAAAAAAAATTAAATGGAAATGGAAAAGTAATGTGTTACTTTACTAGTTACTTGAAAAAAGTAGTAACTCGCTTTTCTTGTAATGTGTTACCCCCATACGGCTTATAAATAGGTCTATTTTTGAAATAGACCTATTAGGTTTCTTTAAAAATGTTCCATTTTCCATGTTAGAACTGCATAGTACCTGGAAACATGAAAAAAAAGTTCACTTGATTATGATATTGTAACAAAGGAAACTATTTATAACTATTTTCTCCAATTGTGACATAAACAGTATGATGAGGACATGTACTGAATAATAGGAATGACTCTGGTATTTGCCTATTGATGGTTCTTGATGAGAAACTGCTCATTGAAAACGTTGAAATACAGAGGAGTACATTTTCATTCTGCTTATTCAAGAGGAAAAGCGATCTGCTCTATCTGGCAGTCAAGCTTAAAAAGTAGTGTATTAGGATTGATCGTGGTATGTTTTACACGGTAACACCTTGACCAGAAAACCTGATCATTACCTGTATCTTGTGTAGTATAAGAAAAGTTAATCTCAGGGTCATTAGTAATTACCGGTGATAAATGTCCCCACCTCTGGGTTCATTGCACGGTCAGTTCTCTGGGTTATTGTCTGGATTGCTTGCGATATTAGAATAAATTTAACTAATGTAATCTGCCGTGCTTATGGAGATTCTCCATTCAGAGATGGATTAAGATCAATTTCTTGGCCGTATACGCAGTGCGGTCCAACAGGGGAAGTGGAGCGTAAAACCAGCCAAATGTTAATGACTCATTTGTAAGGAAATGGATTTTGCCATTGTGCTTCTACTTTAGAAAACATGACCTTTCATCTGAAATGCGTAGCTTTTGGCTTGTCGGCAGCCTGTTCCTGTGGTATAAAATTGTACAGCATTTTCATCTCTACTTGGGCTTACGAGGAGTTAGGCGTGATACAAATGAGGCTTATTTTCCATTGTGCGCTGATTAAGGATAAATACATACTCCAGTGCCTTGCAGGTCATCCACTTCATTGGACTTTGGGGGCTTGTCATGTTAAGAGCTGGTTTCTTTCTCTCGCTCTCACAAGACGAGCATATGTTTCAGGCATGCCGTGAAAAGGGCCCACCTAGCTAAGGAGAGTTCATAATTGTGTTTTCAATGGGAACGTGCTGCAATGAGGCCACGGGATGGAAAGGGATGTGTACCGAGCCTCGGGTTTATGAGGACTCAAGCTGGGCAGTTAGAAGAAGAAAGAAACAGCGCTTGGCTCTTCACATCTGCACCGAACAGCCTCAGTCACCTAATTCCCCTGATTCAACACGAGTGCGAGGAAGGAGGCCGCCGAGAGCGTTTTAAGCAGGACTTACCCAGCTGCCTCTTAATCTGATATCTATTTTGCAAAAGCTTGTTTCTAAGCAACAGTGATCCTTACGTTCCCGCTGTGCTCATATTCTTTGTTTTGGTAATTGCTTCCCATAGAGCACAACCTAGTATTTGTCTGTCTTTTCGTGCTATTTTTATTAGATGTAAGGCTTGTGTGCTTTTCGTGGTGCAGGAGTTTGTTTTATTCGTATTTTTCTTTAATATATATATATATCTCAAAATGAAGACCAGAGGGTTTGAGTCTTACTGAATTTGATTATCGTCCCATAGGCTGGTGAGTACATAGTGTTTGCTTCCTGGCCTAATGGTGACTCGAGCACTGGGTGTCACTGGTACACTTCAGTAAAGTTCAAAAGGGGCATGATAACACAATAACCCCCTTGGCTGTTGCTTGTTTGGGTCATATGTGATGACATGCAAAATTCCGAAGTTAAAGCTCAGTCACCTAGTCTTGAAAACAAAGGCTTCCTTAGTATTTTCTGTTTCATTGCTACTTTGAAACAGCAGTTGACTGGGTCTGCCATTAAAGTGCAGATGCGCCTATCTGAGCTGAACTTCTGCAGGTCAGGAAGTGCACTAGGAAACTAATTAAGCAATCAGGTCAGATTCTCCACTCTTATATCACTTACTCACAAATGCTTGCAGTGTTGCAGTGTACTTTTTGTAGTGTATACCATTGAAATGTTCAGGGTAAAATTTTTTTTTTCCAGTAGTGATAGTAAAGACATTTATAATAAATTAAAAAAAAATCAAGAACTGTTATTCAGACTTTTTATTAAGTAAAGTATTACTTGGAAAAAATAAAATAAAATCCACAAAAAGATTAAGCACCAGATCATGTCAAACTGAAGACTGGAGTAATGACTGCTGAAAATTCAGCCTTTCTATTACAGGAATATATAGGCCTTTTGCAGATCTCTGTCAATCAGATTTATTTATTTATTTATTATTATTAATTAGTGCTGTCAAACGATTAATCGCATCCAAAATAAAAGTTTTTGTTTACATAATATATGTGTGTGTACTGTGTATATTTAGTATGTATTTATAAAGACGCACACATACAGCATATATATTGAAAATATTTACATGTATTTACATGTATATATTCACATTCATATAAATTATATCACATAAATATATTTAATATATGAACGTAACACATTTTTCTTAAATATATACATGCATGGGTGTGTATATATATATACATAATAAATATACACAGTACACACACATATATTATGTGAACAAAAACTTTTATTTTGGATGCGATTAATCACGATTAATTGTATGACAGCACTATTATTATCATTTTTCTCCCTCAAAATGTTAACACATGCCTTAAGGGAAGCTGAGGAAATATGTTTGTTCAGTGCCCTTGAACACAATAAGTTGAGCTCACAATAAGTGGAAGCTTTCTCGCATTTTCCCTGCAGCGATACTGTCAGAAGTGGAAGATTAAGATGAAACTGCATATATCTGCAAAAGAAAGCTGTTTGGTTCACTCTCCGCAAAAGTTTTTACTTGTAATAAAACAGCTTTTCACAATGAAATGAAGATGCATGGTAAACACGTGCAAGTATTTCTGAGGTGGCACTGCGATCGATTTACTGAAAAGACACATCTGTTTGCGTTTAAGATTGACATGGATAGAGTTTGTAGATGCCATTTTTGGAGTCGTGTCCATCTCATCCAAAGAACCCAGAAAAATCAAACCAGGAGCTGGTATCTTACACGGTTTGACAGTGACTAGCAGTGTTTTGGATATCAAGACAGCCGTATGATTCATTTTTGCTTCCATTGTCTTTCTCTGCTCACTAATGTGGCATAAATAACATGACATAAGGTTTGAATACCTTTATTGAGTGACTCTATTTTAAAAGCAATGTATCTTCTTTCAGGCTTCACTGAAGCATGATGTTAAGATTTTTGTGTGCATTACATCAGATTTTCTGTCAGTAAAGCATTATTTCACAGTTTAGTATAAACCCTATAACAATGTGCAGCATCTTGTAGCTCAGATGGAGCAACAAATTTCATTCTTGCTGTTGTTTATTCTGCCCTATTTCTTAAGGTTAAAACAAGTGGAGGAAAACTGTCTAGACAGATGGCATATTCAAATTTTGCTGTCAGAATCTGAAGTAAGTCCACACTAAAGAACAAGCTGTTCAAATGACAAGCATGAAACGAATCTAGATTGTCAAAGTGTTAATTAAATTATTGATTAGTTAGTTAGTCAGCGGGTTAACACTTAGTTTTACTTAGTTTACTTACCAGGCTTGATCATTTCCATATCTAGTATGTTAATCACGTTGGATTATGCATCATAATTGTACATATGTTGAACATTAATTTAGAGTTCTTCTTGAGACGATGTCCTCAATCGTATAACAACTGTGCTTCAAATCAGTGGTGAGCGTTCTGTATGCTCTTAGACAGCATGACAGCATCTTACTGTCAGGATTAAGTAAGCATTTGTCTCATAGCCATCATCGCTGACAATTCCACCACTTTTTAAGGCTTAAATCTTCTAGTGGATGCCAGCTGGAATGTTCCGCGGCCCACCAGCCCTTCTTCTAGTCCTCTCACAAAGCTGCTCCAATCCTGATCTGCAGCAAAATTGATTTTGTACAGAGATGGTATACAGTGGAAAAGCATCACGTCAACAGATTTGCGGAGTCACATATTCCTTTAATTTTCAAGTTCCTATTTTGTCCATGTCACGGGCAGGACGGTATTCAGGTTCACTCTACCAGGACTGATAATAGAGGTGCTGCAGGGAAAGATGTTCTTGCTGTCCTTACAAAAGTAATGTTCTTTCAAGATGACACATCTGACCCTGCAGGAAAGTGTTTGTGTTCATTTCAAAGATTCCTCTGGAGAATATAAAAGTAGTGTGTTGGAGTGTAGATGCAAGACTCAAAAACATGAGATTACCCAATTCCTCCCCAGTGATATTGATTTGCAGTGACATAGTAGTTGATTGTGAGTAAAAATTGGTGATTTGAGTCATTTTAGTGATGTCAAAAGTTTTTCATAATGAATTAAAATAATTATATAAACATTATTGAAATAAAGTGTTATTATTTAAAATACTATTTACGTTTTATAATTATTTTAAAATTATTAATTAAAACTGCATCAAAGTCACATTTAGGTTACATAGATATATTGCAAGGGTGCTCAAATTCAGAGGCCGAGGGGGCCACATTTAAACCACATAAAATGTGAAGGGCCACAAATTACAATTTGCATCAGAAGACTTTATTTAAGACAATATTTGCAGTTTTACTGATTTACAAATGCAGTTTATTACTTATCTAAGTCTTGCTTGTCCATGTCCTATTTAAAATAATACTGAACATGAAAAAAAATAAAAAAATAAAAATCTTGAACAAAAAATTGGATTAACCCTTTGCCCGAAATAGGACTGGGTGCGCATGACTGAGCACTAAACACATGTAATATCTGTTCCATTCATACTGTACACCAGAGGGTGACTTCACACAAAAACTCCACATGTGCAGCACAGAAGTTATAGAACTCGTGACATTCTAGGAAACCCCTAATATGGACAAAGGCATCCAGCTAATGCTATGACTGAATAAAACGAAGATAGAAACACTTGAACTGATCAAACATGAAGACAATAAACACATGACGTGACTGTATATGGTTTATCTGCGTTCTTCAAGCCATCTCTGCTATTTTCCATAATAATAAAGTATATTTATAACTCACTGACGTGATGACAACTCCATTCATTGTAATGGGAGTACTTTTTGCTTGCTTTAACCCATTCACACTTTGAATACAAGTTTGTTTTTTATGCTACTAAGAGGACCATCTGCCATTTGCACATTTCAAGTCAAGTCAAGTTGAGCTTTATTGTCATTCCGCTAGATGTGGGGACTGTATGGGGTTTCAGAGGGGGCCGGGGTGATTTGAGTTCAGGGCTCTCACAGCCTGGGGGAAAAAGCTGTTGAGCAGTTTGGCGGAGCGGGCTCTGATGCTCCGGTACTGTCTTCCTGATGGTAGGAGCTGGAAGAGACTGTGGGAGGGATGGGTGGGGTCCTTCACGATACTGTTGGCTTTGCTGGAGCATCGTGTAAGGAAAATGTCCAGGATGGAGGGGAGAGGGGCACCGATGATCTTTGCAGCTGTGTTCACTGTCCGCTGGAGGGTCTTGCGGTCTGCTGCACTACAGTTCCCACACCAGACAGTGACTACTTTAACTGCGCACGAATATTTAATGAGAAGGAGATTTTTATAATCAGAGTAAGGACTTAATCGCATTATGATGTTTACATGTCAAGCGCTAAGCTCTTCACTCCCGTTTACATGCAATTTTCATTATTCTTATTATTCGCTAAGAATTGTGGTTATTTTTTTACTGCCATTATTCACATACCCCACTGCACAGCACAAATGATAGACTCAAAAAGAGCAGGTGTGTTACTGGCCGCTGTTTTAATTTATTTAATGCAAAACACGTTTGTATGGTTGTATTCCATACTTTTTCGGTGCCATAGAAATGTGATGGCAATTCGTTTGCCTACACTTCCTTTGCGTTCTACTCGCCGTTTCTGGATGAGGGTAAGGAACAGATACTGGTGGCAGCGAGTTGTGTTTTCCCCAGAAATGCAATGCTTTCTTCCCTGCCATTGTTTCTAATTTGCGTATTATTACAGGTACGTGTCACGTCATTCATGTATATCATAAGCACACATGCACACTTTGGTCAGAGTGGCAATACTGCGATTAAGGTGTTTACATGACTGTATATTTAGATTAAAATCGGTGTATGCCACCTATGTTTAAAACGAGTATGCTTGCTGCGATTATGAATTTAATCGCATTATTTAAATCAAAGTATTGCGTTTACATGAGGTAAAGTTTAATCGCAATATTACCTAAATCTAATTATAATTGCATTAAGAGGGTGCATGTAAACACACTCAGTGATGCAGCTGGTCAGCAATGCAAAGTGTCAGGAGTATCAACTGCATTTAAATGGTGCAAAACATAAAGTCATGCTGCCGAATATTTGTGCTACTTTTAAAATTATAGTAAAAATACATACATACATACATACAATACAATACATAATCTTCAGCATGACACGGGCCACAAAATGAATGCAGATGGGCCGGTTGTGGCCTGCGGGCCACCTGTTGAGTACCATGGATATATTGCACACATTTTTGGGACCTTGAGACCAGCTTGCAAAAGGTAATGGCAAAAATGACTAAGGAAAGTTTTGGTTTAGCAGTATATGCTTACAGATGCATGCACTGTTTACATTTTTAAGTGTGACTTAAGGGTCTTAAAGTATCCAACTGCTTGGGGCCACTGTATATGGAATAACCTACCATGCAGCACATTTTCTATCTCTCTCCAGCCAGGCTTTGTCGCATGCATTCAAACCCTACTGTATTTCTCAGACATCTGGTCATTAACTGTGTTTGCCTGCAGGTCCAGCATTTGTTCGTTACTATCCAGAGATGAGTGTCTGACTGTCAGCCTCCTTGATTTATGTCTTATGTCTACAGCTGCACTGCTAATGGCCTTCCATTCAGAGAAACTCCCGGCTCGATGGACGAGAAGCACTCTGAGTGGGGCTAAAATGGCTGCCATTGTCCCAGCGTTGTAACAGTGATAAGAGGCTAATTAGCGTTTGTACTCAACTCCAGCAGAGGTCATGAATTATATACCTCGGCAAGCGACGCCGCAAAGCTACCTGGGCACCCTTAAATTAACCCCATAAGCTTCCCTCAGTAGCAAAGGTTCTTTTCGTGTCAGCACAGCGTTCTTTTTAATGTTTAACCCTGAGAGGAAATGGCAGTGGTTCTCCAGTCGTCAATAAAAAGGCTTAGGCGCAGTGCTGAGAGCTCTATTCTTGCGAGCATGGTAGATGACTGACCTTTTGAATGAGCGTTCGGGGGATATGGCTGAAGAATGGCGCTGCCAGGTTCCAGCTGAAGCTTTAGCCCCCGTATGACCTTGGGCGATGGTAAATATTGGTCTCTGTGTCTGAATCTCTGTTTTGTGCCGTCTAGATGCTTTTAGGGTTGTAATGAGGAAATGGTACTTTGAGCATTCTGAGATTATGAGTTGCACAATGCACGGTGGAATAGTGTGTATTCTCATGTGTTATATGATGTAATATTTCTCAGGATTTTTCCAAGATGCTCCCTATTGGGTTTTTAATGAATGCATCTTCATAAACAGGCGTGTTAGCATTTTTATGCGGCTGTGACTCTCATTATTCATAATGATTTTGGAGCAGGCCCGCAAGACCATGATCTATCAAATACAAAACAGGATATTTGTGATTCATGATGGTACAGTTTCTGCCAAAATAATGTAATAAATCTATGGTAATGTGGTATTTTTGGCTGAGGCTATGGTTACCATGGTACATTTACATAAGGGAAGGGTTATTTAAGCCATTGTTGTAAGAATTTCTTATGCAATAGCATAAGAAGTACCCATAAGTACCCAGTTTTGATTTCAATGGATGGATAGACAAGATGGATAGACGGATATAATGATATAGTGCTGTCAAACGATTAATCGCAAAGTTTTTGTTTACATAATATGTGTGTGTACTGTGTATATTAATTTATTAGTATATAGAAATAATACACTCCACATGCATGATAGATTAAGAGAAGTAACAACTATTTCTGTTTATCGTGTTATGAAAAAGTTAGATATAAGAATTATATAATATACATATACACATGTAAATAATGTAAATATTTTCTAAAATATTATACTTATGTGTGTGTATTTATATCCAGTATATACATACATATACCAGTACCCAAAACTTTTATTTTGGATGCAATTAACCATTAATTGTTCCAACGTTTGACAGCACTAATTAGGTGTCTATATATTCTATATAATATAGATATGAATATATATATATATACGTCATATGGATGGATGGATGATTTCATGTTCATGTTTATCTACGGGTTCCGCTACCAACAAATAATTAAAATGCAACGTGTAATTGAGGTTCCTGTCCAATTGCAAGCTTGTTTAATTAGGTTGGCATGTTACCTTTTAATTAAGCCAGGATACACTGCTTAGTTAGTCTGGCAATGATGATTGATGAATGTTTAAGAGAAGTCGGGCTTCTTGCCGTTTGGGTCCCATCTTCTGGTTCCTTTTGTTCTTTGAGACATAGGAAGGTGAAAAGAAGTTTAAGGATGTAAAAAGCTGTGAAATGGCCTGCCTCTCAAACCAAAACATGCTTAACAGGGACTGTTTGAGGGCAACTCTGGAGGTAAGTTATGTAAGCCGACAAATGCAAGGCTGTTAAGGCTCTAGGTTAATGTGAAACAGCCTCAGGACTTGTCAAATTAGCATTATTTGAAATTTGATTTTGAATAGTAAGTGAGCTCAAGTATTATATATGTAAAGTACAAGTTTTAAGTTTGGAAATGACTAGAAACGCTTGCAGTTTTTTTATCAGAGCTGGGCGCAGAGAGCAGGTGAGATGACATTAAACACTTCCTCTTGATGGACGATAACTTTCTAATCATAATCTTAAAAGAGTGTGAGGGTTTTGGAGCTTAGGTGTCAATGTCAATGGGACTCGTTGAGTTCTTGGATTAAATCGGCTTATTTAGGTTGGCTTTCTTTTTACGGCTTACATTTGAAAACGTGTCTGTACGTGCTGCGCTTATGTAATCTCAGGTCCAGATGGCTTAACAAATCTAAATTGAACAGCAGAGAAGCACTGATGCCAAAGAGAATAAAGGAAACCAGAGTAGCGCTACGTAGTCAACGATACACACAGCATAGTTGTCACTTGCTAGTCAGCAACAGCGGGATGTTTTTAGGCTATGCTATTTAGAGCAGGTAGGTGGGGAAGACATTATGTGTATGTACAGTTCAGACAGAAGGCAATTCATTTAATCCACTGGAGGTTGAGTAGACCTGCATACAGAATCGTATCCAGACCTAACAGCTAAACACAGCAGAGGTTTTGTATTTCTATGTAGCAGCCTAACAAGAGCAATTTTATTTGCTGCGTAGAGAGATTTATCTATATAGAGGTATTTTCAAAAATGTACCTATTGCTTGTGGCATGATGAGTGAATTGATACATTGTCTACAAAGGTTTTGGGTCTGTAAAATATTTAAATGTTTTTAAGGAAGTCTCATATGCTCACCAAGGCTGCATTTATTTGATCAGAAATACAGTAAAATGTAGTATTGTGAAAAATTAACTGTTTTCTATTTTAATATATATTAAAATATAGTTTATTCCAGTCATGGCAAAGCTAATTTTTCAGCACATTATTCCTTCAGTGTCACGTGAGTTTTGAACGATATTGTAAATTTAGAATGTATATATTACTGTAATGTTATAATTCATAGTTTTACAATCATACAAATTAATTAAATGTAAAACAATTTAAATAATGCCTGTTTTACTTCGTTTTAAAAATAATCATCATCATAATCAGTGTTTCCCCTGCCATTATTTTAGGGGGGCGGCCCCCCCCCCTGAAGGTCAAGTTAATTTTATTTAATTATTTTTTCTCTATAGCGCCAGATCACAACAGAAGTATTTTAAAGTTACCTTTTTTATAGAACATGTCTATACCTTGTTCTCTTATTAAACAAACTAAATAGCCTTATATTATTATCGTATTACACGACCAGTATATCACCACAGCGGAGTCCGCCGATGCCTGCACTCACGCACACACACACACACAAAGTAGCCCATTCAACCTAGTATTGTAAATTTAGGCGCAAAACGATTCATATTTAAATATGAATTCTGCGTGTTCTGTGTTAATTGAATGGCGCCAGACGCGCGGTTTTGTGTAGTACTGTATGAAACGCTTGTGGAATCTTCCGTGATATTAACTCTGCCTGTTCACTTAATGAGGACATAAAACACATGAACAACATCTCCGAACTGCTCTTGTGGAGAGTCATTCATGAGCTTGATCGTTTCATCTGAGTAAAACTAGCATCATATCATACACACACAGAAATGTAATGGTATTCACGACAACCCGTCAAAATAAAAGTTTGGTTTAATGAGGGCATTGCGGCAGAATATATTTAGTTTTTTGTTTTTTGTTTTTTTATGTGTTGAGTAGGAATTCGTAAAGGATGTACTATACTACTACTAACATTATAAAAACCTTATTTTAAGGAATAGGCATTCATATTCTCCAATGTGTTTAATTGTAATATTAAAGGACCTTATTTTTCCCAAAAAAATGTATTGTTAGTTTCCTTTAAAAGATAGATTAAATTAATGTTTATGCCTTAAAACAAAATGTAAATACACAACACAGAATTTCTGAGCAAAACAATCATAAGGCTATTGTAAGAATAAATGAAACTTGTTTAATGCTTTCAAATTAGACATGCAAAACAGAATTTGGTAACAATAAAACATAAGGTTGGACAAATAAAACATTTCATAGGGCCTTAAAATGTAATATTTTTGTTAAACTTTTAATAAATGATTGTTTTTAAAAAAAAAAAAATTGTTTGTTTCATGATTTTAATTAATTAGACATGCTTTTTGATGAATAAAATGTAATTTAACCATTAAAAAGGAGTCTAGAAAAAAAAAATCCCCTCCCCCCCCCAAGCCGTAAACCTAGAGGAAACACTGATAATACTGTTTTTTATATCATTTTAAATAAGTTTTGGTTCTCTCTCACTGTCCTTTGAAGGAGAAACAGTCTAACCTGTTACAGCTGCTTCTCTGCAGGCAATTTTTTTCTTCTCTATCGCCTTTTAATTCTTCTTTGTCCATTTCTTTTTTTTTCTCTCTCTCGGATTACATTTATTAATTCCTTATTTTGTCTTTCTTCCTCAATCCTTGGACTCAGTCTCATTCCAAATTGCTTCATTTTCCCCTTCCCTCAAGCCCACTTGGCCCTCTTCTTACTCTTGTTTCCTCTTTCATTTCCACTCTTCCTGCTTTCAAGCTTCTATTTTAATGAGATGTATTTCTACAGTGAGAGAGCACAGGCCTTTCAGATCCAGCCCCAAACGTGTGCAGTGTTCCTTCAATGCTCTGCTGACAGCTCAACATGAAACAAAACAGTCATCCCACCCCCAGAGACAGAAAATTTCCAACTTTGCTTTAACATTATTTGTTTTGTTTTCTGCATCGACATTCAGCTTTTGTACAAAACAGTCAAGGAACTCACAAAGGATAGGAACACAGATCAAAGGGAAGTGACACACATATGGCACATACTCCAGAGCTCAGCATCGCGCTCGTACCTTTGCTACCCTCGTTGGACATTTTTTTATGCGTGAAATTAAGATTTGACAGTAGAGACTTTATTACAGTATATTTCACCTGCACCATGATTAGATTTCACCTGACAATATGTCAAAACAAGAAACAATTTGCTCTTGGAAAAAAAACTGCAAAGCTTGTAAAAGATTACTGAGAGACTATTCTCAGTGGGATAATTCATCAGTTTGGCATAAAGTCTTTCATTCATCCAATATCTGATGGTGCATTCAGGATTTTTCTCTTCTTTGCTCCCCCTGGCACATATTAGATTGTGAACCTGTAAATATAGTTTTTAATAGTCAGGTAGCTTCTTACATGTAGCAGTGGGCCAATTAGACAACCCTTTCCTAACAGATGGATGTTGTTTGTTTTTATTCATTAATTGCTTTTTTGTATTATTTATTTATTAATTTATTATTTTGAAAGTAAAAGAATAAAGGCACGAGCCAACCACCCACAAAACACAAGCGGCGCTCAGCCTCGGTGTCTTTGAAGTAAATATCAAAAGCATCTGACAGTCAGTTCAGGACTGATATCAGTTTGATTTCACTCCCTTGTTTCAGTCCCTCATCTTTTGTTCTCTTTTTTATGTTTCGGTGGTCTTGATTACAGAAGAAGTTGAATTGTGCTGTCAGAAGAGCTCACCTGCGTCCAACTTACTCTATAATTTATGCCTTTTGTTGTGTGGGTGAAACAGTGTAGAGTTGTTGACTTCTATACAATTATAGTAGCAACACAAGGGCTTGAAAACATATAGTATAACACGTTTTAACCAGCTTAACGTTGTTATGAATGACTGTAACCACTGTTCTAAGAGATTCGAATGATTGCCTTTCATTTTTTAAATAGTATTTTTAAGCATTAAAAAAACAATCAACACCAAATGTAGTGTGTTATGAATTATCATGTATATAATGCATTGTTCTTTTTATTAGTGAAACCATGAAAGGGTGTTATAATCTATGCATTAATTAGCATTATAGTGTGCTATAGCTCCAAAAACAAATGTGTTGCTGCTCTCAGATAGCGGCTCAGGATGAAGAATGCTCTTTTCAAATAATGAACATGTGAAAACGTGTGTATGAGTGTTGAATTTACAATGAGATTAAGTGGAGGGATGCATTGGCAGTGGCAGTGATGGATGTGAAGTATGTTGGTCAAATGTATCCTGCGCTTGCTCAAAACAGCCAATCAGGAGACAGAGATCGACAGTGTTCAAAGAAGCAGGTGCCACATGAATTTAAGTTGTGAATGGAATCAAAGCTGCATTCTAAGGTTCCACATCTGGTGACATTCACATTTAGGCTGAATCACTATTCACATATGGCATTATATGGGCATTATTGCTAAATAAATGTATTGAATTCTTTAAGGAAAAAATACCCAAAATTAGGATTACCATTTATGATAGTAGTCGATTTATCGGTTGAGGAGGCTGGACAATGGCTAGTATAGTATCAGTATAAAATACAAATTTTGAACAGAGAAATCTGTTCAAATGTGTTAAATGGAGCTGAGAACACTACACTTTTTGTTAGCTGAAAGCATGATCAAATTAGCCAAATTTCACGAACAAGTATGGTCCATGAATGTGAAGAATTTCACAAAGAAGAGTTCTGTGTGGGCCTGCAAATGAGATGAAATTGCAGAAATTAAATGAACGCTTAAATGAACACTTAAACCAAATGAACGCTTATTTAATACAATATGTACTTATAATTCACAAAAGAAAAATGTGAATTATCCATGGTTGGGTTGTTAGTAGATTTAGGAACTGACACAAGGGAAATCTAACACTTCAGCTGGGCATAGTTATTATCTGATACGATAATCTCAAAATGGCCAAAAATCGTTTAATTAGTCAGTTGGTCTGTCACTAGAAAATGGTATGTAAAGGGTGCCAGCAGTATGCACTTCCAAATGGATTTACAAAGTGCATCTGTGCATGATTTTGTGACTATTATTGTCCAAAACCTTTGAAATAATTCTTTGAAGCAGTATTAATGATGATGTGCTCTAATACTTTCATACTAGCTTGCTTCATACTTATAAATATGAACGCTATCATTGCCAGTTCAGTACATACTTTTAATTCTCATTTGAAATATGCATATCAGGATTCGGCCTTCATGATTGAGACCTGATCAAATAGTTTGGAATTCAATTTTTCAGACACGAGAATTAGTTTAGGTGCTATTGATCTGTGTCTTGCCACATTTTGCTCACTGCATGTGGCAAATACCCACAGTGCTACTTGTGAGGGAAAGGAACAGGATTAACTTGCTAATGTTGCTAATTAAAAAGAGGGATGAGTCGGCGGTGCAGTTGCAGTGTCGTGTCATGCGGCTGTCTGTGTCTTCCTCTTTGTGCTAATTACCACGCGGCCTTCACTGGCTCCTGTAATGACTGTGGGTAGTTGAGACCCATGAGTTACTGCTGCTGCAGCTGGTCATTAGAAGCAAAAATTGGAGTAATTGAAAAGAATGTAGATTGTAAAACCAACTGTTGCCTTTTTTCTGAATGATGGTCTTGGTGACACATAGGCACTACGAGGCTTTTTAAAACTCCACAATTCGTAATTTCATTATAAGTGTCTCATCTTTGTTGCTAGAATGTTTAGGAGATAAACACTTGCTTACATTTCCTACTAATATTGGATTTTTAAGCAGTGCGATGATAATTATCTTTTTTGATGGAAGAAGTTCTGTACTTGTCATTCATCCTCAAAAACAAGCCAAAATTCAAAGTGCTAATGGGAGGAGCTCTGTTGGATATTTTGCTGGCGTATTTGGTTATTTGCTGGTTTATCCAAGCAGATGGTGTGAGATGGGATGTTTACTGGCCAGGCACTGGTCACAGTTCAGAAGCTGTTAGAGTAAGTGCTGTAATAATGAACTCACTGCACATGGACATCTGCACACACTCTACCTCAAACCACAGCCAGAAACACATCTGATGAGAGAGCCATGATTTCTGTCTGTCTGTCTTACTATCTAGCTGTCTGTTGTCTGTCTGTCATTTTATCTGTCTGTCTGTCTGCCGTTCTGTCTGTCTATTGTTTTGTCTGTCCGTCTGTCTGTCGATCGATTTTTCTTTCGCTCTATATATCATTGTATTTGTCTGTCTAGCTGCCTGTCTGTCTTTCATTCATTCTGTCTGTCTGTTTTTGTCTGACTGTCTATCAGCCTTCTAATATTTCTAATATTCTGTATGTCTGTCTGTCTGTCTGTGATTTGGCTGTCAATCTAAATATCATTATGTCTGTATCTGTCTAGCTGTCTGTCCATCTAACTATCATTCTGTCTGTCTGTCTGTGTGTCTATCTGTCAATCGATTTATCTATCAATCATTCTATCTGTTGTTTTGTCTATTGGCCTATCATTCTATCTACTGTTCTCTCTATCTGTCTGTTGCTCTGTCTGTCTAAAAGTCTTTCTATCAATCATGATATAATGATAGTTTGGAAGACAGACAGAACACTAGACAAATAGAACAGCAAGTTCTATCTTTCTGCCTGCTATTCTGTCTTTCTGTTTGATCATTATTAGATAGATAGATAGATAGATAGATAGAACTGTCTATCGTTCTGCTGTTCTATATCTGTTTTTCTATCTGTCTATCGTTCTTTCTATCATTATAGCCGCCTGTCTCTTATTTTTTCTGTGACCTGCAGACACAGATCACAGACGGTGTCTCTGATGTCACTTCCTGTCTCAGGGGAATGAGAGGCTGGAAAAAGCATAGCTGTCTGCTGTATTGTGTGTTTGTCCAGGAGTGAAAGGTACTCTGAACCCAGGCAGAGTGTGGAGAGAGATACAGAGCGTGCGTGTCTGTGATACTTGTTTATTGTCAGACAGTACATATTGTGTTTTTGCCAGACAGGTTTATTTAGCCAGAAAATGAGCATGCACACCTGCTCCTGCATGTATTTCCTGCAGAAACATCTAGTATGTCTGCAAAACTATTTATATAGCTTTATTTGGCAAGCTTGTCATCATCTGACTCTTTTGTCATATTATTTTGCTATGTTATTCTGTACTAAACTTCACATTTTGTGTGCTGTTAGAAATTTAGATTGCTTGTGCATGTCTTTTATTAGGGACAAAGCTTTTGGCTGCTCTACAATAATGACAGATATCAAATGAACTCTGAGTCATCATCTCAAAAATGCCTTATATTCTTTGCCTGCAATGACCAGGTGCCCTTGCTCAGCTCAGTAAAAAAAAAAAACAGCTTTAACAAAAACAACTATCATTGCCCTTGAAAGACATGATGTGGGCTGTTTAAGTTAATTGGTCATTTTTTCATTTGGATTAATTTTCAAGAGTGAATCAAGAGGGGAAGGAAAAGCAGCTCTGCTGCCAGACCGAAAAAGCAGCAGGAAACGATTGGAAATTAAGAGCAAAACTGCATATTATTCCTCCATCTGCATCCTGTTAAATGCTTATCTGGCTGGCTCTTTATGGACTGCGAAGCGACGGCCAGACCTTGCACTCAGTCAGATGGGCTCCCAATTTTGGGATTGCATTTTTGCTGCCTGCGGCATCTGTTGTCAATTGTCAGGGATGTAGAAAAATGTGGCAGGAATGTTGATGGCCTAAAAACTCATCCGCTGGGTTTTTGACTCATCTCTCCCTCTCTCTCTCTCTCTAATATCCCTCCAATCACCCCTCGACATCCCTCGGTCCGTTCCCGGCACCATCGCAGTGCGAGCCAGCTGCTATGGCAACTCTCAGGCTGTCAGTGGCTGAGTATCGCATGATTAAGCTTCCGATCTAGTGCTGTTGATGGTCTGTAACTGTTTGAACTAGTATCTGTAAGCCGAGCTAGTCAAAATGTCAAAACATTAATACAGCTCAATAAATCAGGGTAAACATTAAAGACCTATTATAGCACAGCTGTGGCAGGTAACATATCACCAGAGGAGTGCGCAATCGAAATTGGTTGCCAAAATATCATTTTGGTCAAACGGTTTGCCTGTTTTTTTCCCTCCGTCTCGGTGTAGATATTACTTCAGAGGGGCCCCGGGCACTCAGCCTACTGTTGAAATTGATCTACTCGAGTTATAATGATGAACATCCAAATGTTTAAGAAAAATCCCCTTCACTAACTCAAATATCTCAACTGTCAATTTGTGCACTTTAGTTTTTTGCCGTTGCCGTCTGCGGTTGCAAAAAATGGAGAGAAATGTCACATCAACAGAATGATCAAAACAAACTTGTTATTTCTGTCTTCAGTTTAGCTAACCACATTTTCTTCTCATTTTGTTCTCCCTCATGTTCTGCCTGCCTGGACCTGACGGATCTACCTCACTCGGTTGAACATCATCTCAAAGGTAAGTCACACCTATATTTCTTCTGCCTGAGTCTGATCTTATTCGACCTGATCCGATTGCCGCGTGCGTTCAATGGCTTCCCTCCGCCTGCTGTGGTTTGGGGCATGTGCTATTAAAACTCATCTGTGTTTTCATAAGAGGCCCCTTGCGGTAGCAAAAACACGTGTCATCTGCGACGGATTAGAACAACAAGGCGGCGTTTCCTGTGCCAGCGCTTTTTAGCTTGTGGTGATGCTTGGCTATTTGCTTAATTTATTATTTATCTTTTCTAGTCTGTTTGTTTACCACTTAGTTGCTGGCACGGCTCTATGTAACCGTTGCGATTTGTCAGTCATTCGCTAATCATGTCGGCCTGTTTTTTTTCCTTTGGTTTATTAAAATCAATATAGAACTTTTGCCAAGTTCAAACTAAGCAAATAGAGCCTCTTGGCAGCTCAAATTTGTACTTATTCCCTCCGAGCAATTCCGCCTCACTGGCATTGGCTAATTAAATTAGCCTGTTACGCCCAGCTCTCATTGTTCACGACTGTTGTGTGTGCGGATGACTAAAAACAATCATTTGTCTCATGACCAGCACTTTAATTTCATTGTTTGTGTTCATTTGACTTTGACTGCTCGATACGGCAATGTAGTGGGGAGCCCGGGGGAGTCCGCTGTTGACAGTGAATAATTAGATATCTTTTTGTCTCGGGGCAGAGCATCTAATGAATATCTGCGAGATTCTTCAGGCCCCTGTGTCTCTGAATAAGATACAATAGCGCTGCAGATTGTCACAGTATGGTATTGTTATAGACATGATAAGTGAATCCACGATACTGAGAAATTTGCCCCCTTTAGATTCATTAATGCAGCTTTGTTTGATTTGCACTGTTGAGGAAAGTGATGACTTTTTCAGAGCATAATGTTGCTGAGACACTGTGTTCAACATTGCGACCGTCTTTGTAGTTAATTAGCTAGCAACAAAAATTCTGAGTTTTCATTATTATTACAGATGTCAAAGCATTAGCACATTGTATATATGTTTGCATTCAAAAATTTTGGTGTTGGTAACATTTAATGAAAGAGGTCTCATACTCATCAAGGTTGCATTTATTTGGTCAAAATACAATAAAAGAGTAATATTGTGAAATATTACATTTTAAAATAACTTTTTATGTATGAAAATAATAAAGGGTGCATCTCAATAAATTAGAATGTCGTGGAAAAGTTCATTTTTTTCAGTAATTAAAGTCAAATTGTGAAACTTGTGTATTACATAAATTCAATGCACACAGACTGAAGTATTTTAAGTCTTTGGTTCTTTTAATTGTGATGATTTTGGCTCACATTTAACAAAAACCCACCCATTCACTATCTCAAACAAATTAGAATCTGGTGACATGCCAATCAGCTAATCAAAACACCTACAAAGGTTTCCTGAACCTTCAAAATGGATTCTCAGTTTGGTTCACTAGGCTACACAAACATAGGGAAGACTGCTGATCTGACAGTTGTCAGAAGACAATCATTGACACCCTTCACAAGGAGGGTAAGCAACAAACATTCATTACCAAAGAAGCTAGCTGTTCACAGAGTGCTGTATCCAACCATGTTACAGGAAGTTGAGTGGAAGGAAAAAGTGTGGGAAAAGATGCACAACCAACTGAGAGAAACGCAGCCTTATGAGGATTGTCAAGCAAACTCGATTCAAGAATTTGAGTGAACTTCACAAGGAATAAACTGAGGCTGGGGTCAAGGCATCAAGAGCACCACACACAGACGTGTCAAGGAATTTTGGCTACAGTTGTCGTATTCCTCTTGTTACGCCACTCCTGAACCACAGACAACATCAAAGGCGTCTTACCTGGGCTAAGGAAAAGAACTGGACTGTTGCCCAGTGGTCCAAAGTCCTCTGTTCAGATGAGAGCAAGTTTTGTATTCATTTGGAAACCAAGGTCCTAGAGAATGGAGGAAGGGTGGAGAAGCTCATAAACCAAGTTGCTTGAAGTCCAGTGTTAAGTTTCCACAGTTTGTGATGATTTGGGGTGCAATGTCATCTGTTGGTGTTGGTCCATTGTTTTTTTTGAAAACCAAAGTCACTGCACCGTTTACCAAGAAATTTTGGAGCACTTCATGCATCCTTCCTTCATCCAGCTTTTTGAAGATGCTGATTTCATTTTCCAGCAGGATTTGGCACCTTCCCACACTGCCAAAAGCACCAAAAGTTGGTTTAAATGACCATGGTGTTGGTGTGCTAGACTGTCCAGCAAACTCACCAGACCTGAACCCAATAGAGAATCTATGGGGTATTGTCAAGAGGAAATGAGAAACAAGGAGACCAAAAAATGCAGATGAGCTGACGGCCACTGTCAAAGAAACCTGGGCTTAAATACCACCTCAGCAGTGCCACAAACTAATCAACTCCATGCCACGCAATTAAAGCAAAAGGAGCCCCTACCAAATACTGAGTACATGTACAGTAAATGAACATAATTTCCAGAAGTCCAACAATTCACTAAAAAATGTTTTTTTATTGGTCTTATGAAGTATTCTAATTTGTTGAGATAGTGAATTGGTGGGTTTTTGTTAAATGTGAGGCAAAAATCATCACAATTAAAAGAACCAAAGACTTAAACTACTTCAGTCTGTGTGCATTGAATTTATTTAATACACGAGTTTCACAATTTGAGTTGAATTACTGAAATAAATTAACTTTTCCACGACATTCTAATTTATTGAGATGCACCTGTATATATTCCTGTAATTTATTCCTATAATTACTCAGGAATTCTTCAGTCTTCACATGATCCTTCAGAAATAGCATTACAACATTACAAATATCTTTAATGTCAGAGTTGATCAATTTAATGCAACCTTACTAATTAAAAGTACTAATTATATATATGCTAAATGTTGTGTGTTTGCATATGTTGTTTATATTTTGTTGTTATAGTTTTGCAGTTTAAACATGATTTGTGGTTTAATTCAGATACAGGTATAGACAATGAAAAGCATTTTTTGTCTATATTCTCAGCAATATATCTATCTTTTCAAAAGAGTGTTGTGTTCACATGAACGTGTCATGAGAATAACATGCAGTATGGGAGCCCTTCTTCTAAAGTCTTATTTTCTGTAGGGTAAGAAACAGTGGCCGATGTAAGAACGCTGATGTGAGGAACAGGGTTGGCAGGCTTACTGTCTTGTTTGCTGAGGCTGACTTTAGATCTGTTTGGCTGCTTGTGATGCCAGAGCCAAAACCAACAGATGGGATGAGCAAAGAAAGTGGAGCTTTAGAGTTTTTCCTATGTGTGGCACTGGGCCAGAGCACACCGACTGTTTGGCAGCCAGTCCCTGGGAAAAAACACGTCTCCAATGGACTGTCATGGCCTGGTGGTTTACCGCATTGAGAACTTTGTCTTTGGTGTCACAAGCATGACTGCCAAAAAGCCACGTTAAGTACAGTGAACTAGGCTCAGGATAGTGTGCGTTTTGGTTTGTTTTTTAACAAACACATCCACTATAGCAATATATATATATCACCGTTGCATAACTTGTTAATTACTTAAAGAAAGTTGACTTAAAAACAAAAATTTCCTGATTTACTCACCCCAAGGCCATCGAAGATGTATATGACTTTCTTTATTCAGCTGAAGAGAAATTATTCTCCATCTAATGCATGTGAACAGAGCTCAACAGAAATTTTTTTTACCGTCCAAAATCCACATTTACACATGACCCCAGCTGACAAATAAGGGTTTTTTTCCTAGCAAAACCATCATATAAGTATATTCTGAAAATGCTTTTTCTTATTTTCTGAAAAATGACTGATTGTTTCACTAGAGAAGACCCTTATCTGATAGGTGACCCTTATTTCTCTTCTACTGAAGAAAGTCACAACTTGGCCTCAGGGTGAGTAGATAATCAGGAAATTTTCACTGAAATGGAAGTTCCACCTTTCAGTTAAAAAAGCCAATTGCTTTTTTAAAAGAGTGGCCACTAGGGATACACGATATTGGATTTTTGCCGATATCCGATATGCCGATATTTTTCAACTCATTTTGGCCGATAGCCAATAGCCGAATACCCATATATTTCCTTTTGCTTGGAAACAACACCAAGTCTCTCCTGTGTGGAAATTATAAGCAAATAATTTTTAAATTTTGGTTAGTTTTTAACTAGAACTTATTTGTTAGAATTAAATAAACTATAATGAAGTTATTTTATAATAACAGTACATTGAAGCTTTGAAAATAACTATAAATAAACTATATATCAATAGCTGCATTTTTTTTCTTCAGAAAGATGCAGTAGTAACCTTAACATTTTATTTTAAGATTTAACATTTGTAGATGGTCTAAAGCAAAAGAATTCTGTAAATCTTTTAGAGCTTATAATTTGTTTTAAAAAAGAACATATTACACATTAATGAATAAATTGAGGGATATAGACCAATTGAATGTAAAGTGTCATGTTTGTGATTTTTTTGTTTATTCATGTAAGCTATAGCTTCTGACCTTTTAAATAAAAACATGCTCATGATTTTATGACATCAATTACTGCTTTATTTAATCAGAAACACAGTCTAAATGTTATTTGTGTATTTTACTTTCATTTTATTAGAAGTAGGCCAACAGCGCCCCCTACGGAATTAAAACTCCTTACTGAGCGGGCATTAGGACCCGGGGCAGGCTGCCGCTGCACGTGCTATTATGGTTTACTGTATCCAAAGTCCCTTTAAGGCAAGTCATGTCATTCGGTGGCCATCTTTAAAACGCCTCTCGGGCATGCAAGTGCAGCTCCTATCTCTTTTAATGGGGAAACATCAAATTCTTCAAAACTGTTCACCAAGATTAAATTTCATATCCGAAATCACCAATGAAATCTGATGACAAATGTCTCATAAAAGTTGTTTATTTTGCTCAAATAGCGTTAAAAAAAAGCTTATTATTCAGGTTAGACCAGCCAGTGCGCATGCGCAGTCCTAAATGCACGTCTCAGAACTATGACTGTTTCTATAGCAACCGGGACTTCAGCTGCAGTGACGGGGTGATTTTACCAATTAGCAATTGGCTCTTTTGCTCAGAAGGTGGGGCTTCCTTCAATAGAGCGGCCATATTGAGCGTTAAATTTTTTCCCATTCAAAACTATAGGAGTGACACGTCTTGGATATTCTATAGTCTTTGCTGTATCACACACCGAACGCGTCATTCTGTACGTGCATTCTCAGTTTAAATGCAGTGATCCAAAACAATGAATCTAATCATCATTCAGGCAAAGCTTTGCTTCAAGAATGAGCTGCACTGCTGACGTGATCTAATCGCTAACACACCCTGAGCACGTGAGTTAATGTATTCCTCTTATCGGCAAGACGTATCGGCATAATTTTTTCATATCGGGCCAATGCCCGATATTTACATTTAAAGCCATTATCGGCTGATTCCGATATTGGTCCAATAATATTGTGCATCCCTAGTTGCCACCTTGAAAATGTAGTCTTTGACATGATTTGAGCTAAAGCAGTACAATTTATTACATTTTGCATTTTGAAATATGTTACTGACACAAAATTGGTTGTTTATTGATGTAAATAGGAACTGTACTGTATGTGTGTTACCTACATATGATAGCCCCTCTATTATCAGACATTTTCAGCTGCCGAACCACAATAATTAATTAAATCATGAACGACAAAGATTCTCACAAATACAGCATCAATAACTGCATTTTAGTTTATTTCTTCATTTATGCCAGTAGGTGTCAATATAAAGTCTAACATCACCATTGAGTCACCCAGAAAAAAATTGACTCAGTTTGCTTTTAAAGTCAAAATCCAACCATTTAAATAAGTACAACATAATCAGAGACCAAAGAAAGAATTTGACAACCAATATTTCAGATTTTCAGCAGCACCAAGGTCATCAGTGCATTCCCAGGGAATATACTTCATAAAAAAGTCACTTTTGATAGAAGCTTATGCCAAATGCATGAATGTAAATGTATCCAGTTTAGCTCTCCATGATACAGCAGAGCTTTTGTGATTCCCTTATCACACCTGCAATGCATTAACAGCCCGCACCCAGCCTCCACTGAGCAAAATCCATTAGAGTTTTAATCAGGAAAAATTATATATTCTACATCTCAGCGCACCGGGCCTCTGCACTTGGATCCAGTGCCACTTTACAACAACTAGCTAAGGGGGAATAGGACCAGGAAAAACAGAAGAATAGGGAGGGAAGTTTTTAATGATCTTAAATCACTCTGAGCCTCTGAGAGGAGAGAAATATATCATCTGTTTTGCTACTCGTGACTGTTGGGAATATTAGAGTCAAGGGAAGAGAAAGAGGTGTGATGGATCCAGTCAAGCTGCTAAATCAGTCATGCCATGTTTATCTGCCGCACAGATAGGTATTCGACTGCTCTGGCCTTGTGCTTCTCTGCGGGGTGTAAATCTGAAGGAGACAGAACAACTTTCCGAAGAGAGCCTAAAGCTCCTCTGCGCCGCCCCGACGGCCTTGTTTTCAACTCTGTCTTTCCTGTCTCTCCTCTCCTAACCTCCCAGTCCTCTCTTCCATCACCATTTGTTGTCATATCATGCCAAAATAATCAAACGCAAATATCCGTAGGCTCCTGGGATGCAGGCTTGTGACTAATTAGGGATGTTATGTGGGAAGTTTGGAATTGTCTTTTCATCTGGTTCCCAGTGTTATTCTTATGCAAGCCACATGCTATAGGTGATGGCTTTAATCTTTCCTTTTCCCCCCTTTTCTGATGAAACAAGCCCAGCTTTGTTTTGTTTTTTATTCTTTGTTTTTATTATGATTTTGCTATCTGTCATCCCTCAGGACAGCTTCACATATGGTGCTTTTCCACTGCATGGTATGGCTCGGTACGGTTCACTTTTGGGGGGGGGTTTTCCACTGGGTACAGTACCTGGTACCTGGTACTTTTTTTAGTACCACCTCGGTTGAGGTTCCAAGGGAACCGTACCGTTACCAAAATGTGACGTGTAAAGCTGATCACGGATTGGCTGGAGAGAATCGTGACTACCTGCATCACTGAACTTGCGACACAAACACAACAAAACCGCTAGATTTAAATAAGCACAGCCAGCGAAGGATCGAACGCAACTGTTTTGAACAAGCGCACCTTTTAACATGGTCTGTTTCATGGTCTGTTGAGGAAGTACAGACGTTCCTCTCGTTGATAGCAGAGGAACGGATCCACTGAGCTTGAAGGGGCGACACAGAATGAAAAAGTTTTTCAGGAGTCGTGGCAATAGAGGCGGCGCAACTATAACGATATGTGAATAATCCCGCCCACTCTATAGCGGTACTGAACTGCAGTGGAAACGCAATCCGAGCCGAACCGTGCCGTGCCGTGCCAAGCCGAGTCATACCACGCAGTGGAAAAGCAGCAATAGATTATTCAAACGTGACCACATGCCACTCAGGTTTTTGAACCAGTGATTTGTTCCTTTGAGCTTTTTTGACTCTCAAGTTCTGTCACAATGTTGCATATTTTAATTTATTAATTACTTTCATTTAAATAATTATTTATGCCAAATTTAATTACAAAGGTGTTTAACATGATTTTTTCCCCCTCATGGTCATGAACCAGGAATGCAAAAAGTGCCCCCCTCATACAGAAAATGTGTTTTCTTTCTTTCTTTCTTTCTTTTTTTCTTTCTTGTTTTATGTTTGGAATTTCACATTTAATTCAGTTACTTGCCTTTTTTGTAACTATTTGTGAAATTTGCTAACAATTTCTGAGTGAAATTAGTTTATACAATCTTCCAGCTATTGAACTTTTTTCTTATTTTTACTTGTTCAAGATATCATTAAAAAAATAAATGCTCATTTCATCATAGCATTTATTCAGCATTGAACCATGAACAGTTTTATTATTTCAGTTGATTATGTGCAATTGTTTTTACTTTCAATAAGTACCACGCTTATGTTTAATTGCATTATTAGGGTGGTTCATTCCACAAATATTGTGGGGGTTTTTTTCGCCCTCTGATTTATGAAGTATCCATTCCTGATACTATGAATCATATTCAGTCCGATTATAGTTTTGCTTTATGCATCTGTAATAGGTTTTCATTTCTCTTTCATTCCGCTTTAGATGTGGAGCTTGTTAAAGAAGCTGGAAAATAGACTTATTCTTCATTTTATTAGTCAGACGGAAGCAAATAGCTTGCAAGCACCTCAATGCATGTGCGCTCCTGTTGAGAAGCCCTTTATAAATGTAAATTTGTCCTTGTGAAAGCACCCGCTTACTGTGAGCCCCATGCCTTTATTCATTCACCTCTGCGCATAAGCTTTCCACTGATTGGGACTTATTTATTTATTTGTTTAATTTATTTCATTTGAGTTTGCCTTTTTATCATTTCCGCAAAAGCCGTTCACTGTATGCATTCGTTGTGGTGGTTTTTGAAACGGCTCACAGCAGCGTGGATTACAACGCCAGATCCAAGGCACCTTTTGTCAAATCCATTTTCATAACAAACAGAAATGAGAGACATGCTTGATTTTCATTTGGGATTAGGTGTTTTTCGCTTTAGTATTTATGACAGCATGTAATCAGTATGCAGATTAAGGTAATTTTAATTGTCATAATAATTACTATGGCGATTTTTACTAATCATATTCATCATTTGTTTACATTATTTTGAAAGCACCTTCCACAGGCATATATTTCTGTCCTGAACTAAAACATCTACTATAATTATACAATGAATGAAATAGTATTGCTAATCTCTCTGTTAGTCTTTATTTGTCATGAGAAACAAAGTTCATGCGGATGTTTTTTATCCAGGTCCTAAAGATTAGAACTTGTCTAATGCACAGTCTTGAGCACATAGACCCGAACAGAATGATCCTCTCCAATCCCTTTCACTGATCCAGGGCCAGAATTTTGTCTGGAGAGGCTTTAGTGTCGAATATCCAAAAGACATTCTCTGAAGTGATGTTCAGAAGCTAGATGGAGATACAGTCAAAAGCTGTAAAGCTGCAAGCACAATTTCAGATGACCCAGAACACTGTGTTCTTCCATTGTCTCTGCCATGAGGCTGTTTCCTTGGGCTGTGAAGCAAACTAATATGATAACACACAATATAGCTTGTTTTCTTTCTTTTTCTTCCCTCGTTTCTGTATACCAGGGATATCAAAAACATGGCCTGCGGGTTGAATACGACCCGTGGAAGAATTCAATCCAGATCCAATTTTGTTACAAAGAAAAATATTAGTGGTTAAAATGTATTTATTAATAATAATTTGATACGTTTGACTGGGAAGTAGTGTATTTGTAAGCCTAATTTTCTGTTAAAGGGGTCATATGATGTTGCTGAAAAGAACATTATTTTGTGTATTTGGTGTAATGAAATGTGTTTATGCGGTTTAAGGTTCAAAAAACACATTATTTTCCACATACTGTACATTATTGTTTCTCCGATTGTTTGTCTATTGTTTCTTTGTCGATTTTTACAAAGCTCATCGGTCTGAAAAGCGAGGTGTGCAATGATTGGCCAGCTATCTAGTGCGTTGTGATTGGCCGAATACCTCAAGCGTGTGACAGAAATGTTACGCCCCTTTTTTTTTTTAAAACCCCCCAAAAAAATTACTGTGATGGCGTGTCCCGGCCAGAGCGACGAGACAAAAACATTAAAACCCATTATAAACGAGGCATTTGTTGCATCCAGTGGGGACATAATTACGAATTATAATTACTTATACTGTCTTTTTTTCGCGTTGCGTTGCATCGCGCCGCGTAAACATAAAACCATGTCTGCATTTGTGATCGGAGAAATGACAAACAACAAGCATCAAAACATTAGTGGCAAATCCTTAAAATGAAAATGTACTTACAGTGTCTGTGAGTCCTTCAAAACTGTGCTGCACACATCTGAATATTTGGATTAAACAGTTCTGAAACAGTGTTGCAAATACAACTTAACCACTGATTTCTAGTCGTGTACTCTTTTGGAAGGCCAAACAAAGTAGTTTCACATGGCGGGCCTGAGTGAGAGGCGGTGGGCGGGCTTGAGAACGGCGCAGCCGGTGGATTCGACGAAGGAGCAACATGTGATGACCGGGATCGGACTACACTCGTCCATGGTGAAAGCCGATCCGGCGATCCACAGCGCAAGTTGAAGTATTTCCTCAACGACCAGCACGTATCAGCTGTAGGCATGTCGAATCGATATCATCCTCTTTTGGAAGGCCAAACAAAGTAGTTTCGCTTTCACAACAAAACACACAGAACACAAACACACACGACATTTGGGCGGCATTATGCAAATCTTCCCACATTGTGACGTAGACATGTGGGGGTGTGTTAGAACGAGCCGTTTTAGGTAGGGTGTGGCTGACTCTTAACTTTTATAAAAAAAATATCTCTTTGGATTTGAGAATTTAATCTTTGCAACTTTACAGAACTTCTTTATGCACCAAGAGCTTGTAACACTTCAAAGAGAAAGGAAAAATTTAAATCGCTTCATATGACCCCTTTAATATTCATTTACTTTTATATGTATAAGTAATCTAATAGCAAGTTAGAAATAGCATGAATGTGAAATTAACATCTTTCACATTGTGATAGCCATAGCAATGGATATGTAAAAAAACAAAAAAAAAAAACATTATTTTTGGAAGCACCATGCCTCTATTTCTATCCTGAACTAAAATATCTATTATAATATAATGAAATATTATTGCTTATGTCTATATTTGTCAAGAGGAAATAACTATAAAAGCAGAAAACCCATCTAATTGCAGCTCTAAAAAATGACAAACACTATTGCATGTTTATAAATCTGTAAAGATCTGCAATTTGTCTGCCACACTTTGCCAGACTCCTCATTTGGTCACCCATGCCTGTAGTTAGTGGTGACTGGGTGTTGTTTTTCTTGAGGTTTCTTTAGGCTCTTGACAGATTTAATGTGATGGTTTTCCTGATAACCCTCAGCTCTGCTCATGCCATACTCACCAAACTCAGATAAAAGTAACTGAGACCTCCCCATTACTTGCTTACTCTGTAAAGCTTTTGGATGCAAACAAACAAACAACCTTGCCACTTTCTTCATGTTGTGTCTCGCAGTTGCATCACTCCAAACGTGTTTAGACTGGAAATATCTCCTGCAGTGCAAGAGTTTCAATCCTGATCCCAGCCCTCCAGTTAACACGCACAAACACAATAGGTGGATTTCATATTGCCTCAGCAGAGAGGCTGTTTACAGGCCTGACCTTGAATTAAACCATGGCTGAAAGATTAAAATGAATAAAAGGAGTTTTATGTAGCCATTCATTTAATTAATTATTTTATTCATTCGTTTATTTATTCGCTCTTCTTTTTTTAAGCTCGTCAAAATGCATTATTAGTAATAAGGCTATGGCTTTTCACCTTTTATTAGCATTGAATTTATTTAGTGGCAGCTCACAGAGGGGAAGAGTGCCAGGATGGAGCTTTGCCCTTCAGTGTTGTTGATCTGTGTTAAATGCCTGTAGGTGGTTCAGAGTTCAGATGGACTGGTTTTTCTTTTTTTGATAATTTGGTGAAAATAGTAGTGCTTATGACAGTACTTGGCATACGTAAGAGAAGATATCTTGAAATACTCTTTCAAAGGAAGTTTTGCATGAAATTTAAGTATGTTATCTGACAAAGTTGTTAAAGACTTGGGAATCCAAATAACCAGTGTAATGCTTTGTTGCTTTTGTACAAATGTGGTTAAGACTCAAATTTATTAAAGGGATAGTTCACCCAAAAATGAAAATTCTGTCTCACCCTCGTGTTGATGCAAATCCGTGCAATCTTCGTTAATTTCGGAAACAAAAATAAAGATATCTTGATGAAAGCCGAGAGCTTTTGACCCTCCATAGACAGCAAGGGAGCTACAATGTTCAAAGGCCCAGAAAGGTAGTAAGGGCATCGTTAAAATAGTCCATGTGACATCAGTGGTTCAACATTAATGTTATGAAGCTACAGGAATACTTTTTGTGCGCAAAGAAAACAAAAAAAAAGTTTTGTGGTACTCTCATGAATGGCGGTGAAAATTGTTGAATAAAGTTATTTTTTAGTTTTCATTGCGCACAAAAAGTATTCTGTAGCTTCATAAAATTACGGCTGAAACACTGATGTCAAATGTACTGTTTTAACGATGTCTTTTATACCTTTCTGGGCCTTGAATGTGTCAGTTGTGTTGCTGTCTATGGAGTATCAGAAAGTTCTTGTATTTCATCAAAAATATCTTAATTTGTGTTCTAAAGATGAACGAAGGTCTATATGGGTTTGGAACGGCATGAGGGTGAGTAACTAATGACAGAATTTTCTTTTTTGGGTGAACTATCCCTTTTAGAATTGTAGTTTTATAGTTTTAGTATTAGTTATAGATTTATATTCATGTTAGAAATGAAACATTTACATTTTGCTTGTTTAGATTTTTGTGGCTTATGTATTATTTTAAAGGTATGGTGAATATTTTTTTGTTTTTGTCAGACTAAATAACCTGTTTTTATTATATTCTAATTTGTAATTTATGACATTGACACCTTTATGCGAAACTGATTCACATGCAATATAATGTTTACTGTTAGCTTTTTCTTCTATTTGGATGAAAGACAAAGATAGGTGTTAAAATACAGTTGTTAAGGCGTTAAAATATTAGTGTTCAAAACTGTGTTTGTATATATTTAATACAGCACTTAAAGAGAAGTTCACCCAAAAATAAGAACTGTGTGATCATTTGCTCACCCTAATGTCATTCCAAACCTGAATGACTTTTGTTCATCTGTGGATAAAATAGGAAATTTGACCTTTACTCTGTTTAAACCCAAAGTGACGAGGCTGTGCAAATCATGTGAATATTGAATTAGGTTCTTAATTAGTTAATGAAAGCTTAGCATAAGTTGAAACAGTCTGATAGGGGCCTAAAGTGTGCCATCAGCAGTAGTGTCAGGAGTGTGCTTTTAATTCAACATAACTTGGTTTTGACTTTTCAGGTTTCCTTTAGTGTTTAATGTTAGTAGCTCATTACACTATCTGAGTTTATTTGTATCATCAGCAATCTTTCTACTATTTCTGCTCCTGATCTATTTAGCCTACATTTCCTGCGCTGATGGTTTTTGAAGCTGACAGTTGGTCTTTGATGGCAGGGTGGTGGGTAGTTGGCCCCAGGGCACGGGCCTCTTCACTGTTCCATCGGCAGTGTTCCGCAGTCTCTCAGGGGCCTGCGTGAAGCAGAGACATTCAGCGCTAACCTGATGTGACAGCCTCCTTCTGCTGTTGGTAAATCCAGCACGGAGCTCGGTGAACTCTGCTCAGCAGTCCTGCTCATTCTTCGTCTCGTTGTGTCAGACGCATGGTGCGCCATTTCATGAACCGCTTTTTTCTCCCCCCTTTGTCTCTCTTCGCTGCCTCTTGTTCTGTAATTATAGTCATGCTTATGATACTCAGAATTATTGATGATGGCTCTCCTAAGAGCCTCACGTCGGGGAGATGATCTGACGCAATGCACAAAGGCAAACAAGGTGCATAAACTGCAGTATGACACTCCAAACTGCATGTATTGACAAGAGTAAACACTCCATTAGGCTGTCTACTCTGCACCTCAGCAGTTCATTTGCACATGATGATAGAGTATTTCTTTTATTAGCAGTAGCAAATGTGACCCCCGCTAATATCATAGAAAAATACAGTGCAAAAGTCCACAAGGAATTCATTTAAACCTAGATATAAGCAGAAATATTTTTTTAGAATTTAAACATAATAATAAAAATTGTTGTTTATTTATTTGTTTGTTTGTTTGCACCTTTGAGGCACTCAAGGGCACCCTACAACATAGACAACAAAATCAATCAAATACACAGCAATACATAACAATTATTACAAAACACAATCAATAAAATCATTCTAAAAGCAAAGGGCAAAAATATACAGGAAAAGCAATTCTAAACAAGTAAGATTTATTTTAAATTGGGAGATGTATTTGACTTTTTTAATTCAACTTCTTATTTTTTATGCTGATGAGATAATAGTCAATGAAAAATTATAATAATAAATAAAATAATTACATTAAACAAATTAAATAAAAAGTCACATCTTTATTTATTATTATTTTCCCACTTTCTCATTCAGTTGGTTGTGCTAAGTTAATATGCAGTGAATAATAAAATAATAACATTTCAGGAAAAATAAAACAGACCCACTAAATATTTCAAGAGCAGTGTAACCACTGCTAATATCATAGAAGAATTCAGTGCAAATATCCACAGTTAATTAAACATTTTATAATGTTTATACATTTAGTTTAATTTTTTATTTAACTTCTCACTCAGTTGGTTATGCTGATATGTTAATATGCAGTGAATAATACGAGTTCAATTAAAAGAAAAATGTATTTGTATATGCATTTACATTTTTTTTTTTTTAATGTTAGCAGTTTCACTAATAGACTTTAGCACACTATAAAAATGTGTAATTAATCTTTTTTGTTTAGTTTTTTTTGGAGTCATTGGACTTTGATTGACAAGAGGATTTGCTGATCCAGTTGCGTCGCACATATAAACAGAGACCGCCGCTAAACATTTCAACATTTCATTACAAAGAGAGGAGGGCCTCCCGGCCCCTGAGGAAATGGCTGCCTGCTATGTCAATCATACTACTAAAGACATTTCGGTGCCAATCCGAAAACCCTGTGGGCCCGTTGCTCTGTTTTTCACTATTCCACTCTCCCTTTCCTTCATTCTTTTTTCCTTTTCCAGTTTTCTTGTCTCTGTCTTCCTTATTTTGCACGTTCCAGAACACTCTGCCATGTGTATATATTTTCACTATCTTCAGTTTATTACCTTTGGAAAGGACAAGAACGTGTTTAGCTAATCATGTCAGTAAGTGAGAGAGAGAGGAGATACAATTACCAGCTGCTGGCCTCAATTTACGAATTATCAAAATAATTTACTGTTTTCATTCATCTTCATTTGAGTAATGCAACACGAAAGCAGGTTTTCAGGTGCAAGTATAAAAACCTCCCACACACAATAACTGCGCTTATGGCTTTTAGCTTTCATAGCATGTGCAATTCCTCCAGTCTGAGTTTTCCCCCCCAGAATGACAAGGCAGAGGCAACTCTAATCTAAAAAAAAACAAAAATGGTAGCAATTCTTATTCTCTCAGTAATGGTCTCTAACTTGATTGGTTACTTTTAATGGAAAAATAAAAAGCCTTAGAATTATAAACAGCCATGCTGCAAAATGTTGTTTTTACCTTATGTGAAGTCTAATGTCAGTGTCTCCTCATTCTTTAGGTATGGGTTTACCTTCACATATTATTTTTGGCATTCTGTGCTTGTACACGAACGCATGAAGAGAATTATATTAGACACGGGGCGGATAGCTTTTAGAGCACCGTCTCTGTAAACACACGGGCGACTGGTGGTCTCAGCCTGGCTTGGGTAAAACCTGCTTTCTAAAGCGCCATCCCATTTCCTCTATTTCTGTGTTTGGAGAAGGCATTATACCCGTTCCCATCCCAAACACACAACGGTAAAATAAGTGCTTCCCCATGTTTCCGATAGATTACATTAGAGAGGAGGGAGTCCAAATTAGGTTTCTGCTTCTATACACAATGCCGCATCCAAACAGGAGCCTGGCCTTCTGTGTAGCCATTTAAACTTTGTGGGCAAATTTCAATTCAAACAAATATGTTTAAGTAAACTCTAAAAGAAAACTGAGAGCTGAGAGTATGCTTACTAGTTTGCAAAAGCTCTGCTGTGCTACTCGTTTCCTCATTGTATGCTCATGTATGCATTTTTATATATACTGTATATATTGTGGAATATTATTACCATTTAAAGTAACTTCTTTCTATTTTAATATATTTAAAAATGTTATTTTATTTGTATGACACAAATCTGAATTTTCAGTCATCATTCAAGTCTTTAGTGTCACATGATCATTCAGAAATCCTGATTTGGAATGTTTCTTTTTAATAATGGTTTTGGTGAAACTATGATACACACACTACATTTATTAATGCATTTTTTATCAGCAATTATCTCACTTTGTCTGCTATCTTGGTTTCTTTATTTTCAATGAGCTAGGTTTGTCTTCTATGTGAAGCAAATGATGCTGCCTTATAATTTGGCTGAATGAAGGATTGTTGGATGGCAGCATAAATAACTTGCCTGCCTTTTAAAAGAGCCTTCATGTCGAGAGCACACCTATGATGCCTCTATACCAGTGGTTCTCAACCTTTTTTTCCACTGGGCTGCACTATGGTCCAAGTGCAAGTCTCACGGGCCGCACGCATATCATTTACATATTATGCCACCAATACAAACCAAACAGATTTATAATAGCCTATTATAGCCTAAATATTATGATTTCTAATCGATTACATTCATTGAAATAAATAAATAATTATACTCTCCATTAATAAAACACCTGATGCTGTCAGGAGCTGACCAATTTTGTGAATGATGGGCCCCGACTTTTTTTTCCGCCCCTCGGGCCGGGCTTCGGGACAATTTTCACATCATAGTTCAGACGCGGGCTGGGCATAGGGCTTGTTTTAGGCTTCTCCTATTTTTATATTTTAGACATCCATCAATTATGGTGATGAAAAAAAAAATTGCCGTGCTGGTGGAAACAACACGAGACCGTGCTGCCGCGACTGTCAAGAGCGGCTCGATGGTGTTTAGTGTCCAGCAATAGCAGCATGCGTGCCGTCAATGCAGCTGAACAGTTCTGCGTTCAAATGCACGCAATAGGCTACAGCTTGCCGCAAAGCACCGGCAAAAGTAATTACCATGAATGTGTCAGGGGGAAATAGTAAGGAGATATTTGAATTATTTACTAATAAACTAGTGTTTTCTGAGTCGGTGTCGCAAGGATGAAGTTGTCGATCCTCATTTTTACAGATTATGATTATAATTAAAGAGTTTTTGTTTTTGATTTGTTTTATTTCGTTAAGTAGTAATTTAAAGCTTTCTATAGATATATTTATCAGGTCTTTGAGGCATGTATTCGCTGAGTTTAGGTTCATTTTTGTAAGCACTCCTGTTCAAGACGAGACGACAGAAAGCGCATCATGTTTGTTTTCTTTATTTTATAAAAGCATGTTTTGTTGATATTGATATTGTTGATATTTTGTTGAGTGCACACAAATAAAAGTAGACCCTTCACAGTTATGACTGACTGTATTACTCTTCGCCTTTATGAGTAAAAATTACGGGATCCACTGAAAAAAAGCAAGTGATCGCGCTGGCGCCTCCATTTCCTGCAAAAGTGTGCTTTAGCTTCCACTCTCCACACAAACAATTGGATATAGCCACATTTATCTAGGTTTAACGTTAAAACATTGTTATATGCTATATAAAAAACAAAAACTTATATTTAACGACCAAAAAATGCTCCAAACATTTTTCTAAATTAACTTAAAAAAACGAAACGAAATATAATCACCTTTCCATTACATAAAAAACTGAACTATTTTAATAACTGAAACAGTAGTATAAGCTGTTTTGGGAGAAGGGGAAAAAAAAGACGGGGTCGGGACGGGTGCCTTGGGATTATTGTATAACGATGTTGTTTCGGGACAAGGGCCGGTAGGCCTATATTGGCGGCCCATGCAGGCTCTAGCCGAACATCTTCAAGTGAGTGCGGGGCAAACCTGTGAAAGGTGTGCGAAGTCCAGCAATCTCCACTTCACGCTGCGAATCTTGGTTTGTATGTGTCCTTCGCTGGCATTTCCCATTCAGTTTTTTCCATTAATAACAAATGTGTTCATTCCGATGCTCAATTTTACCGAACTAATGGCTGCTGATGACTATTTGAATTGAATTCTGCCAAAGTGCACGCTTGTAAGTGTTCGTTAAATGTGTAACGTTAATTAGGCTATGTGAGTACTTCTCATGTTTGAAAATAATATATGAAAAACAAAATTGTTTTACATAACAAAAACATTATAGCTTATTTTTGTTTAGTACATTTTTAAATTAATGCAAAAACGAATTATGAATTGTAAAACTGAAAGTTATTTTCTAAATTGTGTTCAGCATGGTGGGCCGCATTTGAATTCGTGACGGGCCGCGGGATGAGAAAAACACTGCGTAAGATTGCTTTACTGGAGCAGAGCAATTCACTTTTTACAGAGTAGTTGAGTGTCATGCAAGTAGAAACAAGGTCACCTTAAACCTGTTCAGCTGTCCTATCCTGCAATTCACATCGCCATTCCCGCAAGTCGTGAGCGCGACCCATTCGAAGAAGATGAGGCAGGCCTGGGCCTATTTTTCGAAGGGTACTTGTCAGCCAGGAAACGTGTCGGAGAGTGGCTTAATCCAGGGGACATTTCCATAAGTAAATAGCTCAAAAGTGACAGAATGTGCTATAAATGAACTCGGAGGAAGCGTGGCCTATCAACCAACAGGACAAAGATTATGGGAGAGAAATGGGACATGTTGGGGCATGCTGGGTAGTTCGGTGCCGGGTGACAATGATGAATGTCTGCACCTAAATATAACTGATTTTTATGTTGTTCGCTCATTTACATATTGTTTGTTTAGTTGCTTGTTTGTCCATCTGTCTCTCTTCATTCATGTTGAGAATCAGGCATGTATTGTTTAGCTGTGCTGTTTGCTGGACCTTTATAATTTCATTTTCTGTCTATCTATCCATCTATCCATCCGTCTATCCATCGTTCTGTCTGTTGCTCTATCTATCTCACTCATTCACACTCCTGTGTGGTTCTGTCTCCAGGGTTTATAAACAGTCCATCCCATCTTTCTGACTGGCCTCTTGTGTTGTTTTGCTGAAAATGCAAGCACTACAGCAGGGTGGTGACCTCGCATGGAACGCCAAATTGTCTTTTACTGTTAACTACACACTTCTCTTCAACATAGCCAAGTATCTGCTGGATGTCAGCCACAGCTAGTAAACTCTTAAAGCACTCACACCAACCACAGTCATCATCCTCTTAAATATCAACACTTGACAGTGTTCCTCTCACACTAGCATCTTATTCAACTTTTTTTTCCTTCTCCTTTTCTTTGGCTTCTGTTTCATTTGTTGTCTTGTTAGTCTTATTTCACCAATGAGCCCATATTTTCTTGTATTAATGGTACTAAAGTTGTGGTTGTAGCCTTGATGAAGCCTATAAAATTGGCAGCTTAGTTCATATGTGTTTTACTGGCAGTAAAATGATGTTTACCATGTTTGAGAGTAGGGAACAACCCCCAATGGCACAGTGTTTTGTAATGTTAATGAGAACTGTGTCTTCTTTTAGTATAGCCCTCTTTTCCAAGCCAGAATTATGTGTCTTTGATGAATTATTGCCATTATACTGCACTTACTATTGCTTTTGCCAAACAGGATGGATTGCTTATGTTAATATGTTTTGTTGTCTTGGATTCTTATTTTAGTCTAACTCTTATTTTAGTTACATGGAAAGTGAGCAGGGCTTTTGGGTGCCAGCTACATACATTTAGGTACATTATTTGCTTGTTAATTTCACAATTTTCAGTCTTGTAATGTTCAGACCTTGTCTTCGCTAATAAGGGTGACATAAAGAAAATGAGTGCATCTAAATGACTTTCTTTATGCAACCATTATGCCAGACAATAATGTGTATGACTACAGAAATGTCGGAGGGCAAAATTATAGTAGTAGTGTGTCTTCTTTAGCAAACTCTCTACTTAAATTCACCATATAATCAGTAATTCATGAAAGAGCAAATTACCTCAAGAACTAAAAATATAGTGTCCTTGTTGAAATGTGAGTCATAATAAAATTATATGGAGCTGTTGTCTAAACATTTTGTAGTTGTACAACTTGCAATATAATAGCAAACATTACATGTGTTTTTGATATCTCTGAAAGTAATATGTTCTTCTGTGCATAGAATCAGTTTATTATGGCTATTTAACATCAAAAAGCATTCAACATTAAATTTGTCTAAAATGTTTGTGTTTTTGACCAACAAGGATTATAGCACTTTTTAAGAATAATGTTAATAATAATAATAATAAACATTGGTATTACTACTTATAATGATTACATAAATAGAACATCACCAAATTATCAAACGGCATCCAGATTAAAAATCAGAATAATGTGTGTATTTTTTTTATTTGAAATAATGAACTGTAACATTGATACAATATTATTATGAAAAGTAGCAATGCTTCTAGATGGTTTTGCACATCAATAGCAACTGCAGCAGATTTTATATGTACATTTAATTTCTCCCTTTCATTCTTTCTCTTTTTCATTTCTTTTTTCAGTTTGTGTTCACCGGGTTTAATTGATGGACTTCCATGAGTGTTTAGCCCCTTTCAACTTTTCTGTGGATTTTGTTTAGCGTTCTGCCAGGTGATGGAGTCGAGGGCTCCTGTTCTGATGACAGATTGGAGGAAAGAACGAGAATAGGGAAAGGGATGAGTTGCCGTGGAGAGGACTGTCCCATATATAGAGATGAATCCTCTCCACCAAGCCCGCTGCGTTAACACGGCCACAACCGGACCTATAAATTACCCCTCCAGGAGTTTTATGGGCCCTGGTGAAACCTTCTTGGCTCCCTCCTCTGTTCACATCTACAGCCGAAGAGATAAATCATCTCTCTTGCTCTCTCCATCTCCCCAAAGATGCTTACTCTCACCACTCTTTCCACCGTTCCTTACTTGCCGATGCGGTTCAAGTCCAGAGAAGGGTAAACATTGGAAAAACACCGAGCTTAGCTGGTCAGCTGCATCCGCTGGAGGAGGTAGACAGGGTTGTTATGGTGCTCCTGGGAGAGCAAAGCTGGATTAAACAGGTGTGGGCAAGACTTGAAGAATGATAAAGGCTGAATCCCACCGCCCCTGAAGAAGAGTAGCCATTAGGGACTGTGAGGTCGGCAAGGTTGTTGACAAAGCAGCCTCCGAACGTGCTGCTTGTGAGGGATTCGTGCAATCTTCTGGATATATACCATGTGTACTTGGGGAAGAGAGGATAGAGAGAGAGAGAGAGAGAGAGAGAGAGAGAGAGAGAGAGAGAGAGAGTTTCAAGAAATAAGCTCATTTCTACATTACTGAATCTTCGACAAAGCTTGTTAAAATGCCACTCCACGTTTTAACACTTTTAGTTGGGCTAGTTAAAAAGGGTTAGGTTTAGTTTACCCTACAAAGAAAAACTATTTTATGTTGTGGTAAACCTGTATGATTTTCTTCAAATTGAACAGAAAATTATTATATTATATTATATCTTAGATTTATTATGTATTTTATACACATTAAAAGGTGATTTCAAATGATGATTTCATTAGAAAACTTTGGACAAATCTGTTAAACTTCCCCTTTTGTGTTCCAAGAAGGAAAGGAAGTCATTAAAGGTTAGAATTACACATTACATGATTTTACCATTGATGATTTCAAGTGATAATTTTATTGGAAACCATTGGTCACTATTAACTTTCATCGTAAGGAAAAGGGAACATCCAAATGTCTGCTAAGCTTCCTCTTTTGTGTTCCAAGGAGGAAAGAAAGCCATTAAGGGTTAGAATTACACATTAAATTGTTTTTTTTTTCCTTTAAAGTTTTTGGGTGACCCATCCTTATAACAGACATTTTGGGCCTGTGGACTTGATCCAAACAGAGCCATGGAAAAATCCAGCTGCTTTCCCTCCCGTGTTCCCCCCATCATGCTTGTCCAGGATCATCAGTCCACATTTCGGGGAGACATTTTGGCAGGAAGTAGATTTAAGAGAGAGGAAACTAATCAGCCAGACAACATTTTTCAATGTTATTTCATGCTCTAAATACTCCCCCCTCACCTTCATCATATTCATTATATCTCTGCACAAAGAATTTAGTTCACATTTCATGGTATAACCATTGTGATAAATTTTGTTTTAGCCTATTTTGTGCTTCAATTGGAAAGTATAATCTGTGGTCTACTCCGATAATTGTTATACATGTTCCGTCGTGCTCCATGCTCCAGGACTTACAGGGCTCAGGGGGCTTTTCTTTGGCCTATTGTTATATCCCTTAATAAGGATTTTTTTGCTTGCTTCATATTTTTTTGTGAATTGTGTGGAAGTGAATAGCAAGGTTAGAGATTAATGAGAGATAGAAGCTATTTCTCACATCTGTAAGTGCTGCTGCTATTCCTGGGCTGTAGAAAGATTTCTTGCAGAGGAGGAGAGCACCTCTAAATGAGAATTTAAAAAAACAATTATTTGATTTTAATCTCAGGAGGCTTTTTTATACTTATTACAAGCAAAATTAACAGTATCCTATCTTACGCTACTAAGTATCGACAAGAATTATACAATGAAATAATCCAATTCACCCATTTTGTGCTGCACTTGTTCCAAAAGCTGTTAGTTTCTTTGAGTGTTCAGTACCATTAAAGCACATTGATTCTTTTCAAATTCCACTCCATTACCATAATAACCTATACATCCCTTAAAACCATGTTCGTGTGCTTTAAGCATTTTTTATAGTTGAACTCATAGAAGCCAGTGAAATGCATTGCAGTGGTCAAAGATGCACGTCCTAGTGCATCATTAAGAAGGACCAGGAACACAGGAAAAAAAATTAATAAACACAGATAATGGAGTAGCAAAGAGGGAAAATCTGTTTAGTTTGTGCCTGATAAAATGCAAAAGCAATCAGCAGCTGTGCACAGGCCACACGCTTCAGTCACAAGAGCTGTTGGTGTTGTTTGATGAGATTGATGGTGTTCCTCTTTCTGCTCAGGCACATCAGCTATTACACTTATCTCACAGGTCAAAAAACCATAACACACCGAAACAGATTCCTCAATATGAACAGCCTTGAAACTTAGCCTAATTCCTTTTTTTCTGCCATGTTCATTATTGAAGTTTAAATATGCACATCTTTTTTCTCTCTTTTTCCCTCAAAATGTAATCCATATTTGATATAGGACCTACTTAATTTGACCTACCTACATTGTCCAAAACGATTCGTTTTGGCAGATTTGACATACTATGCAGTTGACATATTTTGCTTGACAACACCTACTATAATATAATTACAATTTTTTTTCTCTAAAAAATGTATTTCTCTCCAAAAAATGTATTTCTCTCCAGGTAGACACAGCAACGCCTGCTTAATATAACCTATTTAAAGTTGACAAATTGTGGTCGACACCAATTACTTTAATTTAAAATGCTTCAAGTTAATATTCATATTCACTTGGCTTGATATTGTTATTCAATTTAATTAAAAATAGTAATAAAATTAATACAAAAACCGTGTAAAACAAATTTGTCTATATATGTATCATTAATATAATATTAAAACAAGTACGAAGTACAAGTATTTAAGTATTAAAAAACACTGCCATCTGTGATGAAGAGAAATAAGTATATATCACAAAACCAAACTAATAGTTTTCCTCATATTATGTAGTAGCTAGTAACATCAAAACACTGACATGACTATAGCATTTAATATAGGTCAAAATGTGATTGTTTTGTCAATGTTGTGAATTTAGTTTGTCCGACTGTGATGACAATTCAGTAAATTAAGCTGAAAATGAGACTGAAACCATCCTGTAGTCTCAGTGAATTCATTGAAGTCAGTTAGTGTAGTCACACAAGCCACGATTGCCTTGAACCGAGCCCGAGCACGATTATCCCCCCTCTCCACTCCCCCGCTGGCCTGCACTCACACTTGCACTAAACATTCTGGGCCAGAGCACGCTTACGTCATGTATGAGATAACGGAGAAAAACACTTTCGCTAATATTCTGCCGAATAATTAATAATAATTCATTTATAATTTATGCCGTGCATTGATTTTCACTTGTATGTATCAGAAAATTATTATGGAGGCAGCTGACATTAATGAAATAATTTGCAGCTTTACTCGCAAACTACATTTCCTGTTCATCAATAAGGTAAGAACCAGAGCCATTATAAACCTAAATATATTTGATTAAATTAATTTAATTGAAAAGTGTAGTGTAGTAGTAATAGAATATGTTTTGCGGTCGTAATGATGACAGTAGCGCACACAAAATAGTATCTGTTCCGTGCTCCGGCGCAGTTAGCGCTCACACTGCATGCGTACCGCGCCCGAGCCCGGTTCAAAACGCATAGTGTGAGTACACCCTAGATTTGTCAATATATATAATACACATTTGACCAGTTACATTTGTGTCTGATGTATTAAAGGATAGACAAGGAAAACACATTTTGTGGTAGAATGAACTAAATAAGCAGTTTCGTAGCCTGTTTTGTCTTAGTTCTCAAGACTCGATGATCTGTTTCTCTTTAATGAGACTTTGGCATAATATTAGCATTGTTCTGTGTGTGTCTAGCAGTTTTTATTAAGACAGTTTGATAACTATAATTCCGCAGCTTTAGATCTGATGGATACTGACAGTTTGAGGCCTGTGTTAGAGTCTGATTATTGGATGTCGGAGATGAAACCAGATACAGTGTCTTTGTGATGGAGGCCACATTTTCAGAGTTGATAGCACTGTAATCCCATAATGGAATCATTATCAGGTTGAGACTCTCTGGAGAAAGTCTTTTAAAAGGTTTCAAAAGGTGAAATGAAGGACCAGCTGCGTTCCACCTCGAAACCGAGTGAGCTTCAGCCAACAAAACCGAAGGAAGCATTTCCCTAAAAAATGGTTACAATATAGACTTTTTTTTTTAGCTTTCCAAATTCTTCATGAAGAATCCGTCCGACAGTTTTAAGCAAAGTTATGCTCACAGCCGTCACGCTCTGCCTGCGCTCATCACCATGGATGGTTGAGCACCGGGAAAAGGAAAGGAGCAGTTGTTGGTTTATAATAGGTGGTGTGCATCAGCTGAGAAATGTGTATTAAAATCGGGTTTGACATTCACTTTACTGCATGTCCAGATCGGTAGCGGGAAGCATTAGTCTCTAGTAATGCCTTGGCAGCTCCGTGCCCACGGCTTGCCTCTGAAATGTGTGGCATTAGTTTCCCATCAGTCTGTGCGCAGCACTGGTTATCATAATGGTCACATCCCTGTACGGATTGCATGTGTACATTTGCGAAATTGTCCATTACCATTCCTGAAATACACAGAGGTATGGAGCGTTTTGCTGTCCGGAGCCTTTTAAAAGCAGAAACTTTACCTCCGTGAGGCCACTCTTTACGATATCAGCATTCACATTACAGGCTCATTAACAAGAAAAATGGTACTCAATAAAACCAGTCACACTGCAAAATAAACTTCAATTAAACAACCTTATTTTCCCCATTAGAGAGGTTTGCTGCCTTTAGGGGCTAGAGAAGATAACTCTGCTGCTCTCTCTCCATCTGCTGTGGCGAATGAGGCCACTGTCTCAGACAAACACATTAGCTGGCATCTGTTTTGGGCATCAGCCTTTTTGGTTGAGTGGAAGCTAGAACAGGTAGAGGGACATAGAACGGGGTTGCAGGGCTTCCACGGTCAAGGGAAAACCTGGAAATGAGAGAAGAACTTGCTTTTGTTGCTTCTGAATGCAAGTGTGAAATTAATATGTTATTGCAAAGCCTACTCGGTTTAGTTGGCAATGGGTGCATGACTCTGCCATAGCCTGGGAAGATCAGAGAATTATAAAATTGTGATTTACAGAGCTAGAAATGTCATGGAAATCTTGGAAATAAAAATCTAAAATGTCATGGAGAGCATTCCTGTATGTCTTGCGTTCGATTCCCAAACTAATCAGAATGCATTGTAAGTTGCCTTGGTTAAAAGTGTCTGACAAATGCATAAATGTAAATAAAATGTCTGTTGTGAATGTTATATTTACCAGTTATGCCTAAAATGTATTCAGCTATAAATTGTCTTTTGCGGGTGCAGTCTCTATAAAATAAATTTAAAATTCTCAATCTAGTAATCATGAACGACTGCGAGGTCTCTAGTAGTATAATAAATCTCTATAGTGCATATATATTTTAAAGCTACGCTTGGCTCTAAAATATTTAATCACTGGAAATTGCTTTTTGAAAGTGCAGCCTCTGTAAAGCGAATTTTAAAACCCCTCAGTAATCATGAACACCTGAAAGAGTCAAGGAAATCATTGGTCAAAAGGTATGGGAACCCTGGGGTTAAACAGAATGTGCCTTTGAATTTAATAATAGAGGTTTATGTAATATTTGCATGCAGCAATAATGCAGTGTGAATATTCAGGGTAAAAATATGTGCAAACTGAATCGTGTTGAATGGGCACGGAGCATAGCGCGTGGTATTTTAACATTCTGTACATCTTGTTTTTAACATAATTCCCTCATTTTTTAGCCAACTTTAGCAGCTCTGTTTAACAAGAAGCAGTTGTGGCGCTCAGGCGAGCCGCGAGAATAACAGCAGGTTGAGCTGAAGGCACTAGCTGTGACTCTGAGCCCGTCATGTGAGAAACGGCCCTGTGCAGGTTTGTGTGAACATACTCAGAGAGTGAATTGAAGGATAAATGTTGCCACACACGTCTGCTCTCAGCTGTCACTTAACCTCTCCACCTCAAGTTTGAGACAGGGACCCATAGTTTCAGCATCAATGCAGCCCTCTGTATTGATTTTGAACAGATGGTATTGTATTCTCTCTCTCTCTCTCTCTCTCTCTCTCTCTCTCTCTCTCTCTCTCTCTCTCTCTCTCTCTCTCCTCTCTTTCTCTCTCAACATATTTAAAATCTCTGCCTACTACATTCTCCTTGGAGAGACTAAATGCAAACACCCAGCATCCCTCTGATAGAGAGGTTGTGTTAGCCTGCTGATGAAGCACTGATCTGCTGTGTTTAACTGTTATTAGGGGTATTTGGTAAGGCAAACATCACTATTGCTATACAATTTGAGCAAATCCTTAAATTCAACTTTATTTTGTACTGTAACTTGTTCTGCACTGTATGCAATACGTTTATGAATACTTTAATTGGCAAATTGATTAGACTTATGATTTATTTTTCACCCTGCAGATGATAAAAATGGCCAAAAATGCCTTGGATTTCGAATAAAAAGTTATGTGAATTTAGAAAATGAGGCTACTTGTTTTCACGTTATAATATTATAAAACGGATAGATCCAGTCCTTGATTCTGATGTTGAGGGGTCTGTTTCAAAGCTGGTTGAAATACTCTACAACATATACCACCCCTCTTTTTCTCTGTGTGTTGCCTGGCAACCACTTTGGTGCAACCACAACCATTTTTGAGGCTACGTTTACGCTAGTGCGTTTTCGTTTTAAAACGCATAACTTTAAGTACGTACGCCTGCTTTACACTACACTGACGTTTTCAACCCTCGGAAACAGAAACTTTCGAAAACGCTGCAGACCCCGTGTTAGTTTGAAAACTCGGGGGTTGTGTTTCAGTGTAAACGGACCAAAACAGAGACTTTTGAAAACGATGGCGTGGCTGCCCACATTCGCTCTACGTATCCTTGATGACCGTAATAACATCATGCTCATTTTTGTACCCATAGTAGGGCTGTGCAAATAATCGAATGAGATGATTATGTGCATCTTGTCAGTAAAGCCAGTTCTGTGATTAGTAGTAAATCTCCATCACCTGCTTTCAGATGGAGCAGCATTTACTACATAGAGCCGTAGTTCACTGACAAGCTACGCATATCAAGCTTAACAACTTACTACTAATCACAGAACCGGCTTTACTGACGAGATGCGCATAATCATCACATTTGATTATTTGCACAGCCCTAACCCATAGATTTGTATGGGTAGATTCCCCATTCGACCAATCCAAGCACATAGACGCGTCCGCCATCTAAATAATAGTAATCTACTTATACATTTCTATGCTTGCACCTGCATGAATGGTCATGTGACATGCGTTTTCGGTTGTGTAGTGTGATTGGAGATCGTTTCTGAAACGCAGTGAAAACGGCAGTGTAGACGAGGATAGTTTTCATTTTAAAACAGCGTTTTAAAACAAAAACACACTAGGGTAAACAGGGCCTGAGGAACTACATTGTTTGGCAGAAGGATAATGTTTTTATTAATATCATTACATTTTATTTGCTTTGCTTTATTTTGTGAAACCTTGCTACATACAGTATATGGAATAACATTTAATAAAAGCAATAAACCCCATGAAGCCGTGGTTTACAGTGAATTTATAACAGTTCTGCATCATGCCTAACAACGCCCCTTAGCTGTAATAAATTCACTGTAAACCACAGCTTCTTGGTGCTTATTGCTTTAGTACACCTTAGCGATGCCCAGATAACCACTTCGATTTTTCAAACATTAATGTATTTTTGATGTCATAGAACGGAAATGTCTTATTTGAAAGTTCCTCTGTTGAATGAAACTTTGAAATGAGAGAGTTGTTGTGTATGTGCGGCGGTCCGGATGACCCTCTGCCCACCAGAGGATCCATTTGCGTAAGCCATTAATTGGGGAGAATCTGGATGAGGAGGTGGTTGGGGCGGAAGGGGGGCAGGAGCGTAATTACAGGCCTGCAAAAGTGTCAGAAGCTGCATTAGGCCACATCAAGCTCCCGTCTCCCCTATGAAAAATTAAAATGAAAATATGCAAATAAGCCCCGCTCTGAGCTCTTAGGAAGACTTCCTAGGTCACGCCGCTAACAGACTTGTTATGATTCAAAGCAGGGCCATTGTTATGTATATTCATATCACCACGCTTTAAGACTCATGGAGACAATGAGGCAGAAAGACCTTTTTGCACTTTGACTTGAGTGTGATTATGATTAATATTTGACTATGCTTCCTCAACAGAAGTGATCTAATTAATTCTGTTGCAGTGATTGACGGGCGGGCTACGCGTGTTCGCTGAGAGGCGAGCGAGTGTTCAGGTGAAGCTTTTCGAAGACGCCCCGAAGTTTACCCTGAGAAGTGTCACAACTCCAGGAGACAAATTACCCGTGTTCAGTCTCTGCTTTAATTGCTGTGCTGCTTCTATTTGCACAGTGACCCTTGCATGCTGAATGCTGTCTGTGAAGCTGATGAAACACTTTTTTTCTCCCCCCCTCTATACCGACGCTTTTAAAGATGAAGCATTAAGGACAGATGGGTGACATTGTGTGAGTGGAGCTCTTGAGCTTCACACATTCAAGGTGTTGATGTTGTCAGGTTGCAGTGACACACTTTTGTAAAATGTTGGCCCATCCTCCCATTTATAGATTCTTGTTTTGTTCTCTCTCTTTCACATACACAGTTGGTTGCTTGTTTGTGGACACTCAAGAGAAGACGCTCAAGGCCTCTTTGCCCACACACCTCCATGTTAGGTGTGGGTCCCCACAAAAAAAAACAGATATTCATATATAAGATCCAGTGCCGCTTGAAAGTTTGTGAACCCTTTAGAATTTTCTATATTTCTGCATATATATGACCCAAAACATAATTAGATTTCACACAAATCCTGAAAGTAGACAAAGAGAATCCAATCAAACAAAGGAGACAAAAATATATACTTTGCCATTTATTTATTAAGAAAAATGATCTGGTGTTATATATTTGTGAGTGCCAAAAGTATGTGAATCTTTGCTTTCAGTATCTGGTGTGACCACCTTTTGCAGCAATAACTGCAAGTAACGTTTCTTGTAACTGCTGATCAGTCCTGCACAACTTGTAGGAGTTTTAGCCCATTCCTCAATACAGAATCGCTTCAACTCTGTGATGATGGTGGATTTCCTCCTATTGCTTCAGGTCCTTCCACAAAATTTCAATTGAATTAAGGACCAGAATTTGACTCAGTCATTCCAAAACATTAACTTTGTTCTTCTTGAACCATTCTTTGGTAGAACGACTTGTGTGCTTGGGGTCGTTGTCTTGCTGCATGACCCACTTTCACTTGAGATTCAGTTCTCGGACAAATGTCCTGACATTTTCCTTCAGAATTCAGAATTCAGAATTCATTGTTCCATCAATGATGGTAATCTGTCCTGGCCCAGATGCAGCAAAACAGTCCCAAACCATGATACTGCACCACCATGTTTCACAGATGGGATATGTTTCTTATGCTGGAATGCAGTGTTTTCTTTCTCCGAACATAACGCTGCTCATTTAAAATAAAAACCAAAAATCCACAAAAATTTCTCCAGTATTCCTCTGGCTTGTCCACATGATCTTTAACAAACTGCAGATAGGCAGCAATGTTCTTTTTGGAGAGCAGTGGCTGTCTCCTTGCAACTCTGCCATGGACACCACGGTTGTTCAGTGTTCTCCTGATGATGGACTCATAAACATGAACATTAGCCAATGTGAGAAAGGCCTTTAGTTGCTTAGAAGTTAGCCTGCAGTCCTTTGGAACCTTGTGGACTTTTACACGTCTTGCTTTTAGTGTTCTTTGTTGGTGGAGCACTCCTGGGGTGGGTAACAGTGGTCTTGAATTTCCTCTATTTGTACACAATCTGCCTGACTGTGGATTTGTGCAGTCCAAACTCTTTAGAAATGGTTTTTAACCTTTTCCAGCCTGATGAACAACAACAACTCTTTTTCTGAGGTCCCCAGAGATCTCATTTGTTTGTGCCATGACACACTTCCACAAACATGATCAAACTTTGATAGATCCCTGTTCTTTAAATAAAACGGGGCACACACTGACACCTGATAGTCATCTCATTGATTGAAAACACCTCTGAACAGATGTACTCTAATTTTGCCTTCAAATTAACTGCTAATCTTAGAGATTCACATACTTTTGCCACTCGCAGATATGTATTATTGGATAATTTTCCTGAATAAATAAGTGACAAAGTATATATTTTCATCTCATCTGTTTGATTGGGTTCTCTTTGTCAACTTTCAGGATTTGCATGAAAATCTGATGATTGGGAAAAAAATAAAAATAAATTGGGTTATATTTATGCAGAAATATATACAATTCTAAAGGGTTCACAAACTTTCAAGCACCACTGTGTGTGTTTGTGTGTTGTGTGTGTGTGTGTGTAACATATATCACACACACACAAACACACACACACACACACACACAAACACCACTCATGTCATCTATAGTCGGTTCCAAAACTCTATAAATCCATTTTGATTAATTTGAGTAAAAATGTGTTTTTCTTTACCAAGAAAGTGGCCAGATGAAAACCTTCCGAATCTAACAAATGTGGGTGGGTCACTTTTGACTCAATTATATCTTTCTGTTTTCAAACTTTCACATAGCATCTTGAGGTTATAAAACATTAGAAATCAAATCCCAGATTTTGATTTTCAAAAGATTATAATAAAATTTATTATTTTTTTCACCAAAATGCAATAATCCATGACAACGTTTTTTTTTTTTTTCTTTTCTTTTTTTTTTTTCCTGAAAAGCAGTAAAACCATTGAAACAATATAAAAGGGTCGGGTTGAGAATTGTATGACGTGGACATTTAATGCAATTCGGGGGGTGGTGAAACGTTTGAAAAAAAATTGAAACAACAAACACAACCATACCCATACCAGAAGTGGTAGCTCCCAAATTGTGTTTGGTGAGCCACTAGACCGCCTCTGAATGGTCAAGTACTAATCTATATGCAGTGTGGCATAGCTGGGGGGGACTAAAGAGGTATAACAATTCACTGAAACTCTCATCATAGCCCCAAAATTGTTAATTCACTTGTGTTCGTTGGGACACCAAAAAAAGCCTGAGGTGTGGGGTGGTTACTGCTATAAATTAATTACACAATAAAAGAACCTTTCCCCATCCATTAACTTACTGAACAACAATCAATTAAACCACAATAAATCCAAAATGACATCCCTTATACATTCAACTGTCCAACGTGCCTGTCGTCAATCCGTGATATTTGCCATGTTACATTCATTTAGTGCTATACGCTGTATTAACAAAACATTAATGGCATAAATAAAAACTCTTACACTGACAAGCTAAGCAAAATCACGTTCATAATCGAATGCCAAGACTAAACAAACAACAAAAACCAACCAAGAACGCCCCAGCATCTGCTATTATGACCGCATATAGCATAGATCTACGCTCTGTTTATGAAATGCCGCTCCATCTGAAGCCCGATGTGGAATTTAACTATTCACGAGAACCGGCTTTACTGACAGAGATGCGTATGAAATCACAATGCGATTTTCGTGCGCCCTAATTTTTTTTGTTTGTGTTGTTGATCACCAAGTACAAATAGATGAGGCAAAACTAGGATTCCGGGTGTATTCAAAGTGCCCGCCATTAACGTCCTAGAGGCACGGAATTGGGCGCTTGATTGATTGTTACTGTCTAGAGTGCGGGGAATGGTGCGCTGTGATTTGTTGAGCGGATATATCGCATTCTGCACAAAAGGGAGACTGGCGTTTGTCGCAGTATACTCCTCAAGTCAGACACAACAGGTGAGAACCTATTGGTCGTATGTCGAGGTGAGCGTGGGGGTTGCTTGGTGGGGTTGTCCCCCCTGCCCGCATATCGCATTTTGCTTAAAATTAAAAATGTACTATTCAATACCGACCAGACACAATAACGATTTTGGCAGAAAGTCAATTTTTTTTTAAATGGCGTTTATCGCATTTTGGAAACAAAATATATATATATACACACACATTCTGTAAAAATAAAATAAAAATTGTTACAATGAAACCTGTGGGGGCTGCGGTGGTTGGTGGGTGGTGGGTGGAGCGGGGAGGGTGTGGGGGGTTACCACTGTAATTTACAAAAATTAAAAATGTGACCCAGACCGGGGGGGGGGGGTTGTGGCAAAACCAGTCATAAAGGTCATTTTTTTTCAATTGAGATTTATACATCTGAAAGCCGAATAAATTAGTTTTCCCTTGATGTATGGTTTGTTAGGATATGACAATATTTGCCTGAGATACAACTATTTGAAAATCTGGAATCTGAGGGTGCAAAAAAATCTAAATATTGAGAAAATTGCCTTTAAAGTTGTCCAAATGAAGTCCTTAGCAATGCATATTACTAATAAAAAATTAAGTTTTGATATATTTACGGTAGGAAATTTACTAAATATATTCATGGAACATGATCTTTACTTAATATCCTAATGATTTTTAGCATTAAAAAAAAATCGATAAGTTTGACCCATACAATATATTGTTGGCTATTGCTACAAATATACCCGTGCTACTTAAGACTGGTTTTGTGGTCCAGGGTCACAGATTTTGACAACCACTGTAAAAACACGGGTGGTAAAAAGAAAGCGGCATGAAGAATCAAAGTGTTTCGCCCAGTAGCCTTTCCACAAGCTGAGGTAAATACTGGTATGTAGAAAGTGCACAGTGTACTTAACACCATCTTGGTAACACATAAGACTTAAAATTATTTGTAGCTTAAAAAAATGGTACATTTAACCAGTACCATAACAGAATATTTGAAAAATGTGATATTAGATCTATTACAGTTCTCTAATTTTTGTATTTAGTAAGTGAACTTAAAATATTTAAGATGTTTCTCTCTCAAACTGAAATTTGTCACTTTTTTCCCCTCTTCATTCAGCTCTGTAAAAGCAGGATTTCTGAGGATGCGTTGTGTAGCTCTATTGTTTTTCAGTACAGGGTAACCTGGACGACGGCAAGTATCTGCGGTGGTAACAATAACTGTTTCCTCCCCTCCTCCTTCCCCCTTTCCCTCCCTCCCCCCGGTCAACGCTGTACACAAAGCAGCACTACTTGCGATCAACAACCACTGTGTGGGTGGTGCTTTATCAGGTATTACAGGCATGATCCAGTCGGACCAATCACCGTAGATTAGCATCACGCAAAGGAGGGGTTTGGAAAAATGAATCGTTGAGCGAATAAGGTAAAAATAAATGCATATTATAGGACAATTACAGTGTTTTTTTTACTTTGCGTGCTTGTCAACCTGTTGTTGGGGACTCCCAAAACCAAAATATAAAGCTTTCATAACCCACAATAGGGGCACTTTGAAGGTCAGTGCTCTACTTGAAACCAGTTCTTTAATTTCATTAATTTATTTTGAGTTAAAGGGGTGGTTCATTGCGATGGTGTTTACTTTTTTGATAATGTTAGTTAGTGTGTAATGTTGCTGTTTGAGCATAAACCATATCTGCAAAGTTACAAAGCTGAAAGATCAATGCAAACGGAGATATCTTGTCTTTTAAAATTCTGGCAGTTTAATGCCTACAAAAACGGCTGGTAAGGGACTACAAGAAGTTACTTCAGATAAACCCCGCCCTCGGGAAAAGGCAGCAAAGGGGGCGAGGCCATGCTGCGCTGCTTTAGAGAAGAGGAATAGAACACTAGGGGTGCACGTAAAAATCTATTCATATATGAATCACGATTTTGTCTTCTAACGATTCTAATGGATTCACAGTTTCAAAATCAATGTTCTAAAGCAGCATTCTTAATACTGTAGATCTCATCCCTCCCCATCCCCTGCTCCGCACCGCTTCTGCATCTCCTCGTCTCGCCACTCTCGTCTCCTCTCTCTCCCCTGTCTTCCCCCTCTCCCTCCTCTCATCCTCTCATCTCTCGTTTATCCTTTTTGTTCGCTCTCATCTTTTTCTCTCTCTCCTCCTCTCTTTAGCTCGCTCCAATTCGTATGAACTGTTAACAATTACACACATATTTTCGTTATTGTGTGCGGTTGCCGTACTGTATTAAAGCTTTAATCAGGATAAAATTGTATATTAAAAGCTAACATAAGCAGTAGCATTTACAAATAACAGCGTATCTAAACGTGTGAGACAACAACAAAGCAAAAAACATAGGCCTACCATTAAAGCCATGCTTGCACAGGTTCTGCACAATCTAAACAAAAACAAAATAGAGGAAACCCTTTTCAATAATATTCTCTGCTTCTCAATCGGGTTCAAACTGATAAGCGATATTAACGACGCCGGTGTTTACAATACAACCGGAGCACATGCCTCTATGTTGAGGGGCGGGACGTTTAGACGCGCACTAGAGGCGGGTTAGCCAATCACAACACACTGGGCTAGCTAACCAATCAGAGCCCATCGCCTATTTCTGAGGGTGGGGCTTCATAAAAGAAGGAAATGATCAGCGTGTTTCTCAGAGAAGGGACAGAGTGGTGTGGAATAAAGGTAATATATTGCGTTTTTTTTAAACGAACCATTAACACGTTAGACTGCACCCACAAAAAAAACACTGAACCACCCCTTTAAGAAGAAAATCTACTACAAAAGTTATTGTTGCGGGTGGGTATTGGTCGCGTTAGCATGTAAAATGCGGTATATGAATCATATCCGTTCAATTGGTGTCCTCTGTACTGGGCTTTTTCCTTCAAACAATTCAAACAAACCCGTGTGGTCCTTGACATGAGCCATTGACTGCCATCGCGCCTACACACCTTAATTCTATTATTTACCCCGGGAGATGTACGGTCTCTCCGAGCAGATGACTTTATGACAGCAAAGATTCGCAAGTCCTCATGGAGTTGCGCTATACGATCTGAGCCGTTTCCCTTCTAAGTGGCCTTCGATATGTGCGGCTGGGTTTTTCTTCTACAGGCTCTTTCAATGTCTTGTTGCTCTCGTGGTACTATTGTGAAACCGTCCGAGTGAGCGACTCATAGCTGTAGGACTGTAGATGTTTGTGTATGTTGATTTGCGAAATGATACGAGAGATTTTCCCTCCGTGATTCTGCTTTTACTTTGGGCCTCGCCTCTCGAGTTTGTCTTTCACTTTCACTTCAGATGACGTCTCTTATCTTTTCTCTTTCTTTCTACAGTAGTCTCCTCTCGTCCATTATCTCGTCTCTCGGAGGGTCTCTCAATCCGAGGGCATATGACTTGCCTTACCTCCAGCACCTTTCTTCTCCAAGAAACCGAGTTCTGCTGGATCTCCAGCATTCTTCATGTCTCCTCTTTTACCTACACACTAATAGATTTAGCTGCCAGGCATCAAATCACCCAGTTCCGTCCCTCACCACTCAATTATTTAGATGCCGCTTCTTATGCAAATTATGTGCTATATAGGATATCCTTATTCCTTTTTCCCTCTCTCCCTCTCTCTTCAGGCGGTTACATGTGCTTACACACCAGACAACCTCTAGCCTGTTTGGATTTGACACATGGCGTGTTGGGGGGATGAAGCACACTGCCTCTTTGCGATCCCTCATCTCCATGTGCAGCTCCATCAAACTCAGACTATTAGAGTCTGATCCAGCCAGCTCTCCGTTTACAAGCTCTAAAACTCTCCAGTGGTTCCCTAGCAACAACTGCAATCCGTGTTCCCGTTTTCACTGTATCTCTCTTGTTGCCTGGTTACACAAGCTTAGACACAACCTCAGCATTTGATTGCCGTCCAGACTCGTGATGCTTGATTTCAGCCACTAGATTGATAGACTATATGGAGATATTTGTTTTAGATTAAGGGTGATAGCAGATCTGTGTTCTGTTTGGATCTTTTTTAGTTACAGGCATTCTTGTCTCTTTAAGAAGGTATGCACCTATTAAATGGCCGATACAGATAAGCCGATAACTGTTTTCATGTTACGGCCTAAACTATAGGGAGCCCTTTTCCATTATTATAAGCAGGGTTTGAAATGAACATATTAGACACCCTATCCCCCAATATTTCGGTGTTTACATAAACAGCTTCGTGCTACAGTACCGTCGGCAAATCACCTTCCAGGCAAACTTTGGGCGCAGGTTACTTTTCGTAAGTTATGTTCACTCATTAATTTCTAGGGGAAGGTCATGCAAGCCAAATCTGCGCAGGTTTAGCGCAAATACTGAACTCGTGAGACATCATGACATTATCGATTATATTGCAAAAACTAAACAAAACACACCTACGGAGTGCACGCATACGTGACGTGATGAAGTCTGGTTAGACTAACTTAGTGCGTGTGTGCATTTATAGTGCGTTCATTCACTGCATGATTTAGTCTATTAATATGCATTAAGAATGATCACAAAATTCAAGATAAGGGGCCAGAAAATTTATATATTTATATCAATTCACATAGTTAATCAATATCACACGAAGAGTGCCTTTTTTTCTTAAAAAATCAGCATGGTTACAAATGTGATATTGATTTTATACAACAGTTCAATAATCAACTAATTAATATCAAGAGACTTAGTTTAAGACACCATATTGGTTGTTTTTGCGCTATTTCGCCAACAGAAAACGTTCCAAACACAGCGCTGTTTTGCGTCTCTGAGCAACATGGCGGCGTTTAGTTCCTGAATGAATCAACCGTTTAAATGATTCGGTTCAATCGCAATGACTCACTTACAAATGCCAAAAAAATAACATAGGAACACAAACATACATGGTGGTTTTAATGTCACAGTTCTTGATCTTTGCATTTTACATCATTTCAAATATCAGTATTCAACGTTTTTTTTTTAATATATCAAAACATTATTTATTTATGCATTTGTAACTGCAGGTTGAAGCATTCCATGTCCCTCTAAGCTGCAATAACATGTGTAAATACATCTAAATGCCAATTCATATGCAACTTCTGAAAAGATTAATTTTATTGATACTGATTAAATTTTTAAGTAACAGCCTAAATGTATTATTATAATTATAATTGACTGATTAAATGTAAGAATTTGACTCAAAAGATGATGCACACTTTTTAGAAAAAAATGGCTTTATAAAGGTAAAATGCCCTTAAAAGTTAAAAATCAATTTAAACTTACTGGAAAATATTAATTTCTATCACTGATGTGAACTGACCACACGAAATATATAATATTTCAAAAACTTTAGGAGTCAGCTGTCCGCGGTATCCTTAAGATATCAGCACAATAACACAAAATATCGTCAAATTATCGTTATTGATAAAATCACAGAAAATATTTAAATATTATTTTTTGTCAATATCACACACCCTTAGTACAGACACAAAATTATTTGCAACAGTCGCTTTGTCACTCCCAGTGTAGACAGACTCAAACTGTTGGTCTTTTTTTTTTTGGCTAGTAGAAGTTATTAATGGCCGGTAACTTAAAAATTGAAATCCCTGATTATAAGGTTACAATTAACAACATAGCCCAAACTTAAATATATTTTACTATTTATTTTAATATAAAGCCAACCCCTCAACTGAAAAAATAATTGTAGGCAAACTGTAAATTGCAATAATGCATTTTTAAATGAACGTCTAATTATAATTTATATTTGTTGAAATATTAATTCACACAGTTGGCTGTCCATAAAAACCTGGTTCATAACCAGATTAATTTAAACATGCATTAAATAGTTAAGACATCACTAACAGGTAAAGTAAATATAATGAAGTATGGTCTAATATTTAGCAGAATGCTCTTCTCTAGACTTAATTTCTCTAATAAACTAACGAGCTGTAGACAATGATGACATGTTTCTGAGGGAAATAAAATGCTACGTGACTTTTTTGACCTCTTTCTACAGTTGAAACACTGATTGAGCGATTACATGAGATGTTCATTCATGTTTATTTCGCATTAAAACTAGTAGTAAAGAGGAAGGTATGATCACACTCACTCGCACTTCACACTGCTTTTTGAACTGAGGCGTTTATACAGCGATCTGCCACATCAAAGAGTGCCAAAACAGCATATATTGTTTGAATTTCCTAAAAAATGGACATCATTTGAAAGATAAGACTTTGCTTCTTATCTGAAGTAACAATACAGTATATAAAACTGGAAGTTTCCAATTAAGTTCCACTCGTGCAGTGGTTAAAACAATGCTGTATTTGTTCGGTACACATGCGTATATTTTACAACCCTTATATAAATCTATAAGAATATATAATATATATCAAAACGAATACCTTAAGTATTTAATATATTAAAAAAAAAAAACTGAATCCATGAAGTATTTTCTTTATTTTAATTCTGTAACATCAACCCCTACAGATGTGTGCAGCATATTGTGCATGTCTAGTTAGTTCAGAGAACAACCACAGCACATCTCCACCCACAGCGGTCAAAGGTCAAATGTACACGTCTTACATCATATTCAGACGCCGGCCAACAACCTGAGGTCTTTCCTGGTCAATCATATGGAGTGTGCTCATGAACCACCCGTATAAACGTTGTATTTGACACCATGAGGTTAAGACTTTGGCCAAGGGCAGGAGGAACGAGGCTGGAAAGATCAGCTCTAATTAACACTCCTTCAAACAGCCCGTCCTCACAGTGATAACAGGAAGCCAGGCTGCTAACGCTGTTCCTCCACCCTCGCCACCTGTCAGCGACCTCATTTCCTGCGCTGCCGGTTGGAAACTGCCTCCCGCCTGCCGTGACCATCTCAGCAGAGCCCTGGTTTAATAGAGAGATGATCTGTATTGCTTTTAGTCTGCTTAGAGGGTAAGGAGCTTGTTTTGTGGAGTGCTGTTTTAGTAATTGGTGGACATTAACCCACCTGAGGCTAGAATAGATGGAGAGGATCTGTAATTGAATGGTAGTGCTTCAGCTAAACTCAAATCATGTTTTTTTTAGATGCCACACATGAGTCAACATGGGCCATGATGCCTTTTGCTTCGCTGCAGGTAAAGAGCCCATTCTCTCTTCTCCCCACACAACGACTGAGCTTCAAGAAAGTTTTTAGGTTGACGTGACCAGAGAGGTTTGTTTTAGTAGCTTAATGGTTAACCCAAGAACACCATGCCCCAGCACATAACCACAGCTAAAGTTAAAGAGGACATGAGGATCTGACTTGAGGATCTGAGGATATGACACGTATGTAACAGAGTAGTTTTAGCAGTAAGGCCACCAAAAATGGCCTGTGATCACATAGCATGTGACTTCTAAAAAGGCCAGTGTAGCTGCTCCCAAGATGCACTGTGATTATGGAAACCCCATCAGAGGTGTTCAGGGACCACTTTCAGCAAATTTTGGAGACTGTTTGCATGTGTAAGTACAATCATATATAAACGAATGCACTGAAATGCACTGAAAATGCATCAAATATTACAGGAAGAGTACAATAAGATTCAGTTTGTTCAAATTAGCCAATGTATTAGGTTTTTATTATATTGTATTATATTATTTCAAGAAATTAATAATTGTACTCTCCATTAATTTGACCAAGTGACAGACATTTAATGCAACAAAAGATTTATATTTTAAATAAATGATTATTTTGAACTTTCCATTTGTTAGAGAATCTGTAAAATAAATAAGCACAACATTGATGACAACATGATAACATTTTCAGCACCGATGATAAAAAGGAATCTTACTTGCACACCAAATCATCATATTAAAATGATTTCTGAAGGATCATGTGACACTGAAGACTGGAATAATGACTGCTGAAAATTCAGATTGACACACCATAACCATTTTAAAATGCATTAAAACAGAAAACAGCTGTTTTAAATTGTAATAATATATCACACTTTTACTGTATTTTTGATCAAATAAATGCAGCCTTGGTGAGCATAAGAGAGGCCTTACCAACCCTACATTTTTAAAGTGTATGTATATAGGTGTAGAATTTAAAAATAATGAATGAAAATGAATAAACAATAAATTAACATTTATTATAGATTAATAATTGCTGTAAAAATGTTGTTTATTATTGGTTGGTGATGCCTGATTCAGTAACTAATGTTAACAAATTGAATCTATTGTTAGCAGTGCAACATTGTGTTTTTACTTTGTCTGTCCAATGCATATATATGAGTGAACTAGAGGTGTTTTTTTTTTTTTTTTTTATCAGCCCAAACTTTGGTAGTTTTAGGTTCTTGCAGGTGCACTGCATGCCTGTAGGGTATTGTCTGGGCATTTCTGGCATGGCAGAGTAGCTTTGCTTGTCCAAAACTTGTTTTCATGTCCCTCGAAATGCCAGTTCTATCTCTCTCCCTGTTGTAGACAAATTATTCTTCAAGTTACTTATGCACGACAGAGCTGAGGTGAATTGTAAGGGGGTCACCCGCACACACAAACTCCCCACAAACCAGGGTGCCGCTTTAGTGCTGCGCTCCACACCTCCGGAGAGCCTGGCACCAGAGCTCGTTCAGGCAGCGGCGGGTGTCTGAGGCGGACCCCTCGCTGCAGAGCCCTATATAATGAAGCGCCCTGTCAAAGCCGTTCTGCTGGATGCGCAGAAAATCTCCATCCAAGTCGCAACATGGGAGAGGGCCGCCAGCCTCAAATTACTGTCCTCGCCAAGAGCCAGCGGAGGGAGAAGTGTTTCTCTCTCGCTCTCTGTTAACCCACTCCGATGGGAAGCGGTGACTAGCTCTCCGCTCCACTGAGATAGACTTAGCGGATTCAGGGCATGGAGCAGAATAGATTCAAAGTTTTTTTTAAATGGTGGCAGATTTTAGCTTTTGTTTTCACTCCCTCAGGTAATTTCTCAGCCTGTGTGATGATCTAAAGAAGTCGATAAGATAGACTCTGGCAAAAAAGTAGTTTGTTTTGAATAGTAAAAGGAGGAAGTAAACGGGTTTCTTTCAGGAATGACCATTAATTCTAATTTTGGCACCTTCATAACATATTTAGCCTGATCTGAATCTCATATCGACCATCATCTTATCGCTCAAGAGAGATCTCTGGGCTATTAGACATTATTATGTGAGACTCATTCTCATATTAGGCAAACAGCATTAGCTCAGGTAAACAGGTTTAGAAGGTGTGAGCAGCGTCTGAGAAACAAAAACCCTCAAGGTGAAGAAACCATTTGAAAGTTTGAAACTTTCTCTTTGGAAATTCGATCTATGATTAGTCTCTACTTTCCTTGAATTACTTCAAATTTCCTGCTTGTACTCTAAAAAAGACTGATGGTGTGGTAAATTCAATAAGGGTTTCTTAATGGTGTATTTCTACCTCATTTTGGACCCTTGTGTCTGAATCGAGGATTTTTTTGCAGGACATTTACCTCTTCTCGCGACCCGGCATGTGTCATGTACCCGTTCTCATGTTCCTTTTAACATCCATTGTGTTCAATAACACATACAAGACTGTTTTTCTGCGAGACATAAAGGCTGCCACATGGTCATGCGGACCTTAGATTTCACATCCCAGAAATTCCTGTCATAGCACTAGTGAACGGATTAAAGCCGTCTAGAGAGGAGGAAGATAGCGCTGGTGTGGTTCATTCACTGTTCTGACCTTCCAGTCTTGAGTCACGACTTCAGTCATGCTACCAAACTGCCAAGTAAAATACAAATGTGTAACAACACCTGCAGTCGCAGAAATGTGACAGTGATGCAGTGTATCGCAAACTATATTTTTCTATTTTATGAACAGTCTATTTTATGTGCTCTTATATTTTATAGCCTCTTTAATTTAATCTTTAAAAAAAAAAATGTATTAGTGCCTGGAAACGATTAATCGCGATTAATCGCTTCCAAAGAAAAGGGTTGGTAGAGTGTTCGGTGTAGGGCTGGGTATCGAGTTCGATACTTTAGGCACCGACCGAAAGGGAGAGACCGAATTGCCTCTATACCATCGAGTATCGAAAAACGTCTCGTCGTTCGGTACCAAATTTCGATACCTAAGGGATTAATCTCATCAACGTCAGTGAGGCGCAGATCGATCAGTGTTTGACATCCGTTTGACAGCGATGCGAAAACGTACGGAGCAGTCTGCTCGTAGTATCTTACTAATTAGCCTAATACACCGATAGGTCTGCATAGTCGGTCCGCGTCACGCGCCACACTCAAGAGATGTGGCTCACATGTGAGGATTTAATGTGAATGCGTCCCAGCGCCCGTAGCTGTAAGGCTACATTTACACTGGTGTGTTTGTTTTAAAATGAAAACCATCCTCGTCATACTGACCTGTCCATGCCGGCTTTCCAATATCGGGACAATGACAGACCGAAAGTCATTCTTCGAATGGAGAGTATTCGGGAGCTGTTTAGATTTCAAATCATTGAAGATGTCCGGTTCATACTTCCAGAACAGAAAGCGCTTTTTTATGTGACCAATCGTGCACACTGTACATCATCTACATAAGACCAGGTTACATTGGGCCGGGCCGTCTGGGGCTGAGCCCGGCACTTAACGTTATAGACTCCAGGGCTTGACATTAACTCTTCGTTAACGCCAGACAAGTAACATGATTAAAAGTAACCATCAGTAACCAAAAATAATTATGTAAACACCAAAACGCAAGTATTTTTCTGATTTTATTACGTTTAGAGTAAGTGGCGAATAGTGGATATCTGATGTATATAATGTATCTATTGACAGTATAGTGTTGCGCTGCTGAGGCGAGGCTCCCGCAGTCTCTCCAGGAGAAATCAAAACGCGCAGTACTAAGAAACTCAGCATCCTGAGGTATAAATTCAAAATGGAGAGTTTTTATATTTAAAATACAGTTTGTTAGGCAACATCACACAACGTTTTCGCTATTATGACTGTTTAATAGTTCTATAAACATTTCAATATGCAAATACAATAATATTAGGTCACTTTCATTTTAGGTGGAACACAGCGTACGTCACAGCAAACAGCCGATTCATTTTTGATTGATTCCGTGTTTTGAACAAATCGGTTTAGTCAAAGTTTCATTAGCCCATGCATTAACATCTGATGAATCTGCCGTTTGAATGAATCGTTTGAATGAACGGCTCAATGACTCACTCGTTAAACGCTCACTAGCTCCTACTGGCGTTTTAATTTAGTTGAAAATATAATTTCCACCATCATTTCTTGTTTGTAAATTAAAAAATATTTAAAATAATCTCATAATAATTATTTAATGCAGTTGTGTTTTTCAGTGTCAATTGAATTTATAGATCAAATGTAAGAATTTGAAATGAAGGTATTATGAATTAGTGGGAATATAATAAATCATTGCACAAAAACACACCCACACACCCACCACCCACACACATATATTATATCTATATATCGCTTTTATATTTATATATTACAGATACATAGATATTACTCGGACCATAGAGCCCCCCCCCCCCCCACACACACACATACAATCCAATTGAAACCCCGGCATAGCACTATAGATTTAATCCGCTTTTACTCAAAGCTCACTTTAAACCACCATTGAGTGTTTGTAATAACTTTCGATTGCCGTGTGTGTTTTGGCCATGTATTGTTGATGAAATTAAATATATTATAACCTCTGAGTCAGAGCAGCGATCATGGAAGAGAGAGCACAGGCAGACAGCTCTAGAAACTGCTAATGCTCATCAGTAAATCAGTCGAAAATGAATAGAAATGACGATTGTCCGTCACAACGCAATAGTGTAAATGTAGCTACAGAATGTGTAAACTGGAAACTGATTTGAATTTTATTAAAAACTATTTGCACTGATTTTTTTTGTTTGTTACATTTTGTTCCTTTGTGCAGTGGCTTTGAGTCTGTATAAACATCAACATGCTGAAAAATAAAACCAAAGTTTTTTTTTTAGATAATGTAATCTTGTTTAAATAGATTTCATAAAATTGGTATCGAAAAAGTATCGTTCAGGAACCGGTATCGAAGTCAAGGTATCGATATCGAAAAATTTTGAACGATACCCGGCCCTATGTTGTTATAACCTGTGTATATTTATTCTGTATACAGAAGACACCACATAACGTAATATTTTTAAAATATTTACATGTATATACATTTATTTTATATTATATATAAATATATTTTATATATAAACATAACATATTTTTCTTAAAATATATACATGCATGTGTGGGTGTATTTCTTGATATAGATATATATTCTTATATTCTATATATTTATATTAATAGTAATAAAATATACACAGTACACACACCAATTTATGTACCCAAAACGTTTTATTTGGAAAGCAATTAATCGCGATTAAACGTTGCCCAGCACGGCTATTTATTTATTTGTTTTAATTTTTTTAATAAGGCAGGACTTAAAGTTTCTTTCTCGTCATCCACAGCACCCCACTGCTGTCAACTACTTATACTTTTTATTTTTTTTTTTTGCAACAAAATATGCATTTATCCGACACATCCACAGCACTGCATTGCAACTTTTCCTCCAAAAACAAATTTGCGCTTAAAACGGTTTCTTAGTTTCTAAGTTCGTATCACTTTGCACATAGTTTTCAACAATACAAATTGATTTTGAGGTATAAAACAACATATTTATTCGTTGTTTTTATTTAAATGTCAGCATCAGTTGATTACATTTTAAGAGTTGTGTGATGATGAAGTAGACACAGTCATTCTAAAAGCATTTAAATAAGGCTCATTCAGAAAGAGCTACCAGCAGATTCAAGGACATGAGGAAAGGTTTGAGTGGACACTCATTAATCTTCGGCCCAACCTGAACCCTCCTCAGATTAATCTAAGGGGAAACTGGAGTCATTTAACATATGGTATTTTAATTAATGAAGAAAACTGAGGCTGTGCAAACATATTGTGACACCAGTTCAATTTAAAGTCACTGCTGCTTTCACCCTCTGTTATTGACTGGGTCAGAATTGTTTAGTGAACTAGAGTGATTTTTTGCATATTTAACAGTCTCTGCTATTATGCACATATCACAATGTAACATCATAATACTATATACTGCCCACTCTATACAACAGTAGTATGCTACATTATCACATGACCTTATCACATTGCATGTGGGAGACATTGATTGATCATCATAGAAATAAATATAGTTATTTTACATTAATTAATTTGTTTAAAATGCTTTTACATTTACTTCAACAAATTATGTATTTTATTCATACATAACATTTACTGAAATATTTTGCCAATAACAATTTTTTTCTTGTTTTCCAGTAACAATATCAAAATATTTAAAGATGAAAATACATTTACTTAAGAAGAAAAATAGTGAATCTCGATTTAACTTTTTCTTCTTTTCATAAATATATGAAATATATAATGAAATAATTGATGTATTTTTAAACACCAGTCTAACACAATTTAGTAAGGTTTTGTAATAATAAAAATATTAGTAATACAATATTATTAATAGTAATAACAACAATAATAATAATAATAATAATGTCAGAGTTATTATTATTATTATTTATATTTGGCAGGTATACAGACAGAATACAGTTTCCTGTATATACTACAGAAATAGGAAGAGTAGTATGCATACTATTCTAAACAAGGAATCAGTTTCCCTGTGTGGTGCTGTGTGACTGTATCTCACAAAGATGAGATTTTTAATATATTAGACTGTGTTTAATACACCTAATGTTACTTCATTGTGTGTGAGTTTAAGAATATCTGATCCGGTGTGCAGACAAGAACGAACGGAAAAGATAGATAGACACAGGGAATAGAGATTTTCGGTGCTACTAAACGCTCTGTCTGAGTGACAGCTCTGATGTATGCATTGTTTTCTGAGCTATTCATCATTTCATTTCATTTCCTGCGTGCATGGCTGCTTCCAGCCCCAGTCTAACTCTCTGATGTCTATGTCGGATGCATTGCCGGGACTCTGAACAAAAGACAGAGAGAAGCGTGCCATTCTATCTTCTCCCTTTCTCTTTCAGTGCTTTTTATTGTTTCTTTGGATCACGTTTGTGTTGTAAAATATCACAAACTCTGGAAGAATCTGTGGAAAAACCTGAATTCACAATTGTAAGGCAATTTCAAAGTTTATTTCAGACCACTTATTTCATGCTTAACCCCCCATCAGTCCCCTCAGATCAGACGCAGAGCATTAGCAGAGTAGTGCTGAAGTACTCTATTAGTGCTGGTGTTATATGAATCAGACAGCGAGGCAGATCTTAAAGGTCAGAGCTGAATCTGATGGGCGCTGGAGAAGCTCTTTAGATGCTCTGCTTGAGTGTAAATCATTCCAGTGAGTGCCGAGGGGGATGTGCTGGCAGAGTCTTCCTGCTCACTGATAGCCATGTGATGCTGGAAGACCCATAACCTCCAACTGTACCATCTTAAAACTTTGTCTTCTGATGTGCCATGTGGGTTTTCCATATCAACTGCATTTTGCAAGGCGGCACTGTATTCATATTCCTCAAAACATTCGTTTTTGTTCTAAACATTTAACCCTAAGGAGACAAGGGTTTGGCATATATAGTGATGATTGTTACAGAAAAAAAAAGAAGCATTTTATTACCTCACCAAAACAGCATTTATTTGATCAAAATACAAAAAAATAAAATGTATTGTGAAGATTGTGAAGTAATATTACAGTTTATTTTATTCCTGTGATGTAATGTCACATGATCCTACAGAAATGTTAATGAAATATTCTGATGTGGTGCTCACTTTTGAACAGTGGTATATTATAGTGTGTTATCATACTGATTGACCTACAGTTTTTAGCTTACTACCAGGAAATTCTAATCTATTTCCACACTTCCTACACCACACCCCTCATCATTATGCTTGGGAATTATATTTATCTATGTACTGTAGTTTTGGCACCTCAGTGCAAACCGCGGCCTCTTGACAGATAAAGATAAATAAATCTTTTTTTTTTTTTTGTTAATTCAGTTGTACAGTAGCTTCTTTCTTGAACAATTGTGTGTGAAGGGAAACTAAATTATACAATTGAAGTGTTAAGACACTTTTTACAGACCACACGCACTGAGATGAGAGTGGAGTTTCTTCTGTAGTTGAATGACCACCATCTCTCATTCTCTCTTTCTCTCGCTCTCTCACACACACACAACCAAATTATCCAATCAAGCCTACATATTTGTGCAGCGGTAAGGAATAAGGGAGAAACATCTGGCTCCTATTTCCAAATTACTCTTCAAACAAGAGGCTGTTGTCGGGGTGATGTTCACTCAGAGAGTTTTGGGAGAGTGGCCACTCCACCAGGCCCTTCTTTGCTCATGGACGTTGTCTTAAAAGCCTTGCGAGCATCATCTCGCCCCACGCCACCATCTGTATTAGTTTAACCTGGGAAAATGGCTGTCGTCAATGTCCATTGCCAAGATCTTTCACTTCTGCCAAACCACCATATGTTATTTCACGCTATTAATATTGGTCAGTGGAAAGATAGAGCTGCCAGTGATGATCTGGTGTTTGCTTTGCTTATCTGATGCGTGCAAGCTCTGCAGCTGGAATGGAGACAGGCCTCAGGCCACGACTTCTGACGGCTTTTTCTGATTAGATCTTATCTGTTGTTCATTGAAGTCCGGTTGTGCCTATTACCCATTTTAGACCTTTTAGGAAAAATTTACCAAATAAAACTTGAGGGGAACAAGTCTGCCAAATGGATGGTCTTTATCCTTCTCAAAAATGGCTCAGTGTGTTTAATTACAGTGGTTCTCAAACACTTCAATCCAAGTACCTAAATTATTAAATCATATGTGTAAATGCAATGATTTATATTATTATATTATAAAATTAATTTATAATTTAAATAAAATATATTTCTAAAAATTATATGATATTGTATGCAAAAAAAGTAATATGTACTGTAATATTTAATAATGTATTGTCTATACATAGTATATATTTTATATAATTTTCATGAATTACATGAATTTCATGAATAACTTTCATGAAGTCGTGGCCTAATGTTTAGAGAGACGGACTCGTAACCCAAAGGTTGTGAGTTCGAGTCTCTGGTCCGGCAGTAATTGTAGGTGGGGGGAGTGAATGTACAGCGCTCTCTCCCACCTTCAATACCACGACTTAGGTGCCCACTGCTCCGGGTGTGTGTTCACAGTGTGTGTGTGTGCACTTTGGATGGGTTAAATGCAGAGCACTAATTCCTAGTATGGGAAACCATACTTGGCCACATGTCACGTCACTCACTTCATGAATGATGTAATTTTTCTATAGTCATTACATTCCTGGCAAATTTGGCAAATATGTGTGAGCAACTTGAACAAGCAAAATCTGTGTGGGAACTTTATTGCCCTCTCACTAAACTCCAGATCGCACTGATTCATACTGAAATTACTGAATTCCGCTGGCAAAATTTCGCCAAGCAAGGGTAAATGTGATTGCACCTTGTAAATTTCTACGTTTGTGTACTACAGTTTGAGTTCGTTTTTTTAATTCCAGAAATCATTGCTAATAGAGGTGTATTTTTTATTTTTTTTGGCTAGAGAGTCACTCGTGCAACTGACAGCATCGAATGGGCCTCTGAGGGAGATGTGGTGCAACCTCCATTTATTTGGATGTTGCCCACTCCTGAGTCCCGTCACCATGAACACTGATTGATGGGAGATTTCTCAGGACTCACTGCTGATTGGCTGATGTAGAGCCGAGATGGGGTCGACTGTTCTCTGAGGCTGGACAGACCATCATTTCAACACGAGGCTGTTGCTGGCTAAGCCTCTTGAGCCGAAAAATGCATGAATATTTTCTCTTTGTTAGCAGTGACAGCTTCCCATCCCAAACACATCATTATTTTTTTCTCCTGAAGCATGAAAAATTATTTCAAAGGAATCTTTGCTGAAAAGCTATTACCACTTTGTTACAACTTTGCTCTCTTGCACTGCTGTTTTCGATCATCTACCAACATCTACATCTATCAAATGATGTGTTTATTTGTATCTACTCTGTCCTTTCATATACTAAACATCCCTTCATTTCTGATGAAATGAGTGAAGGTGGCTCGCTTTGTGTGAAACCAGTCTGAAGTGACAACAGCAGAAGGGATGTTTGTCTAATGTGAAAACAGACAGATTTTGAGGCAAAAAGGAGTGGAACAATAGATGAGAAATAAGCAAAAAAAGGTGAATTTCATTTAACTCTGCATTTATATGGTCATACATTACTGTTCAGAAGTTTGAGGTAAGATGCTTGCTTGCTAACTTATTTGAAAGGAAAATATTTGTATTCAGCAAGAATGCTTTAAAGGTGACATATCATGAAAATCTGACTTTTCCAAGTTTTAAGTGCTATAATCAGGTCCCCGGTGTACCAGTTCTAATGCCATGGCGAAAGTTCGAGCAAAGCTTACTAACTGTTTTGCCTTTGGCTGCACAGATGAGCACAGAACACTATTTAGAGTCCCAGCCTCAGAGGAGACAAGAGAGCAGTGGATTTATTGATTTATTTACTGTATATTGCTGCTGCCACACAGATCTAAAATAAACATGCGATTTATTTCCCAGCGATTTACCTTCACAGACATAACCGACTGATTTTGTAACTCGTATGTTTTTAACGTAAACTTGTGTGTGAATGAGAACTTAGTTTAGTACTCACATGCTGTGGTGTGCTTCGGATGTGTGCTCTCAGAAAACCATATTTCAGGAGTTTAAACTAATATGGTTTAAAACGCATGATTTCAGCGCGATAAACATGATAATCAGAAACAAAACAGATGTTTTTAGCAGGTACGAGCTGTAATGGAGCAAGAGCACTCATCTCTTCTTTCTCTATTCTGGAAAAGGAGGCGGGGAGCAGCAGCTCATTTGCGTTTAAAGAGACAGGCCCGAAAAACAGCGTGTTTCCACTCAAAATAGGCATTTTCAAAATGATATAATAAATGATCTGTGGGGTATTTTGAGCTGAAAATTCACAGACACATTCTGGGGCACCAGAGACTTATATTACATATTGTAAAAAGGGGATAATTACCGTATTGGCCCGAATATAAGACGGCCCTGATTATAAGACGACCCCCCTTTTTCCAGATGTACCTTTTGGAAAAATGCTTTTTAAAAAACAAATCTTGTTTTTTCTCAGTAAAACACATTTTGTCTTCAATTATTTTCATATTGCATATTTTTCCAAGTATGGTAAAAACTGGTCAAATGTACCAACAATCACATTTAAAAAATATACACTTTTAGATATACCATAAAAAAAAAATAAAAAAAACAGGTAGCCCATCTGAACATTTAAGCTATCCATCTAATAGTAGCCCACCAAAATATTATTAAACGAGAAGTTAAATCTTACTGTAGCTTCAAATCTGGGTACTGTCTACGTTTTAAAATCACAAAGGGAGTTTGGTCCCATCAGGCTAACGTGACAGTCACGACTCATGCAGCTGTAAGGTTTTCTTTTTTTTTTTGTTTTTACTCGCGATCTTTACAACACGCATTACATTATGTATTTCATGGCACACTCGTTTTATGCGTATTTGGCGCCACTTTTTGTTGTGGGTGTATTATTGACATGTCGAAGTCTAGACCCTGAATATAAGACCACCGCGTTTTTCCAAGAAAAAAAACATCGTCTTATATTCAGGTCAATATGGTATGTTCCGTTAATATTAAGCAGCATGATTGTTTTCAACATTGATAATAATAGAAAATGTTTCTTGAGCACCAAATCCACGCATACCTTCACACAATGAACTTCCCAGCGAAGGATCATGTGACTTTCAGAATTCTGCTTTATTATAACTTATTATAAACCGATATAATAATTATTATTAATATTATCTACTTAGAAAATGTAATCATATTTCATAATAGACTGGTTTACTGTATTTTAGGTCAAATACTTGCTGCCATGGTAACCATAAGATGGTTAATATATATAGATATATATATATATATATATGATATATATATATATATATATCCCCTAATATTTTATATATTATTATAACACCAAACAACAGTGTGTGTGAGCCTGGACACAAACAGTCTTAAGTAGCATGGGTGTGTTTGTAGCAATAGCCAAAAATACATTTTATGGGTCAAAATTATAAATTTTCTTTTATGCCAAAAATCATTAGGATATTAAGTAAAGATCTGTTCCATTTTTGATTAGTAATGCATTGCTAAGAACGAATTTGGCAACTTTAAGGCGTTTTCTAAAAAAAAAAAAAATTATATATATATATATAATATAATATATATATATATATATATATATATCAGCAAATTGTCCTATCAACCTATATATCATAACAAACCATACATCAATGTAAAGCTTATTATTCAGCTTTCAGATTAGGTATAAATCTCAATTTCAACAAATTGACCCATATGAGGGTTTTTAGTCCAAGAGTCACATATATATAAAAGACAGATAGGCAGAAAGTATAACAAAGCTCATTTAATGGTGTTTGAGCAAAGATAATAATAATAAAATAAAAAAATAGACAGCTTGGTGATTTGATCTTTTACTTCTCATTCAGACATGCAATCCCAAAATAAAGATAACAAATGCTTGTTTTACGCTTTAAAACAACCTTGAAAAAAAAAAAAAAAAACCTAAGATAACAAACTCTCAATTTACCCTAAAAATCAAATTGAGAAGGAAAAAAAAAAAAGCAAAGAGAACAGAGGTTTCTCTTGATGGGAGGATAAAGTAGGGGAAATGCAGTGAATGTGTGTGATGAGTGCTTGAGTGCCGGGTAATAATGATGAATACAAGACATGGACTATGGGCCGAGTCCGGCTGATGAGCTGTCTCATTCATCACGTGGCTCATGGTGGACGTGTGTATGTGCAGGGGCGGCGGCAGTTTGTTTTGATTAGCCACGTAATTAAAGTGGAATGACAGTCAATGAAGAAGCAATTTGAATGACAGCCTTGCAGTGATTGTAGATGATAAGTTGACTGAGTCGATGGAGCGTTGATGACGCTAGATTCAGCAGACGCCATGGGGGCTCCCATCTCCTCACCCATGACACTGACGCTATCACTGTCCAGGTTGATGGGGGAAAAACCTGGCATCTTTTTTTTTCTCCTTTTTTTTAATCGACTCATTTCTGCTCTCATGAAGCAAGACAGTTCTGCCTTCCTGATGCTCACCTCTCACTCACTCACTCATTACTTCCCTTTTCTCAGACTATTTATTTATTCCTAGATGTCTGTCTCATTCTGTCTCATAACTCATGCTGAGTTATTGTGAGAAATTTGCTTACTATATAAAGATGATATTTTGATGTGTGTATTGATATTTTTGATGCATCTGCGGTATGTATGAAAAATATCAAAGTTTGTCATGACAAAGTCTACATTTCTATTATAAATATGCATTTTCTGGTTCTCTTTTGCCTTAAAATTATTTTGAGAATTCCAAATTGATTTACAGTTGAAGATAAAAGTTTACATACAGTACACCTTGCAGAATCCTTTATTATGCTCTTGTTTCTATATGCAACAATTACAAGCTTAACACACTTTTTGATCAACACATTTTCATGACTTTTCCAGTTATGTGTGATTACTGGAAAAGAATTAAAGGATTTTTTAAAATTATTTAAATTCAGGCTGAATCACTTATAAATTATTTACAGTTGAAGTCGAACGTTTACATACACCTTGCTGAATCTGCAAAATGTTAATTATTTTACCAGAATAAGAGGGATCATACAAAATGCATGTTATTGTTTATTTAGTACTGACCTGAATAAGATATTTCACATAAAAGATGTTTACATATAGTCCACAAGAGAAAATAACATTTTGTCCCTTGTTTGTCCTGAACAGTGAAACTGCCTGCTGTTCTTCAGAAAAATCCTTCAGGTCTCACAAATTCTTTGGTTTTTCAACATTTGTGTGTGTTTGAACCCTTTCCAATAATGACTGTATGATTTTGAGATCCATCTTTTCACACGGAGGACAACTGAGGGACTCATATGCAACTATTACAGAAGAAGGTTCAAACTCTCACTGATGCTCCAGAAGGAAAAACAATGCATTAAGAGCCAGAATGAAGATGTGTACATTTTTTTTAATTTTGTCTAAATATCATATTGTTTCATTTAGTACTGCCCTTCAGAAGCTACAGAAGATACATACATGTTTCCCAGAAGACGAAATAAGATACATTTACCCTGATCTTCAAATTCAAAAAGGTTTGTTTGTCTTCTGGGAAACATGCTTCTGAAGAAAAAAATATGATATTTAGGCAATATAAGAAAAATGTACAAAATGTAATATAGAAACAAGAGCATAATAGCAACATAGAATTTAAAAGAAAAAAAATGGAATGTATCATCTCTTTTCTTGAAAGCACTTTAGATGGAACTGAATGAAAAATAGCCATTCACATTTTTATTGGATGCTACTCATTATAATCACACTATAATCTTTTGATTGAATCCAGACCAGGAATCTTCCAGCTTATCCGTTGAGTTCATCCAGTTCTCACTGCAGTGGTTTGGAGGTGCAGGATGTGCAATCCTAACATCATAAAGTGTAATGAGTTATTTTACGCAGGGTCTGAAAAATGCTGCCGTGTGTTGGAGGGAGTGGATGATGATGATGATGGGAATGACATTCCGTGTCCTCTGAGGTGAAAGGAGTGCTAGTCCTTCCCTCACAATAACGATTTTTATACTGCTCGTGGAGATGGGAATTTTGATTTAATGTCTATTTGCTATTTATGGACTTTATGATTGCGGGCTCACATGATGTTACTTATGTTTTGTTTTGACGGTTGTGCCATAAATGTCTTTTTATGTATGTTGTGTTTGTCCTGAAAGGTTTTCACATTTGGCTTTATGGGTTAGTATAGGTGTAAACCAGCTGCTTTGAAGAATATTAATGCTGCTCTTTTACACTACTGTTCATAAGTTTAGGGTATGTAAGATTAATATATTAAGAAGTCTCTCCAAGAAGGCTCACCAAAGTTGATTTATTTCAAAATAGAGGGGGAAAAAGTACTATCATGAAATAATATAGTTTAAAGTAATAGTTTTGTATATTAATATATATTTTAAATGTAATTTAATCCTGTGATGTAAGCAAAATTTCAGGCGTTCAACTCTCCAGTAGATTTCTACACGAAGACCCCGAGACCCGAGACACAGGACCCTACCTGGATCTGTACGGGTTCGTGCTATATTTAAATCTTCATCCGTTCCGGTTCCCAATCTATTACTTCGGGTCCCGGGTCAGTTTAACATTGTGTGTAATACCCGAGTCGATCGGACGCGGAAAACACCCGGCCGTTATCAGAGTCTGTCAGCGCTGTGCGTGTGTTGTTTTGTAACTGTCAACTTGTAAAATTAGGATGAGAAAAGTTTGAGTCTGTAATTTTGACTCACCCCCCCCCCCCCCCCGAGTGACGTCATCAGAAGCAGGGTTGGTGGAGTTAATTGCACACGCGCGTTGATAATGGATAACCTCATGAGTGATGTGATTATTATGATTCTGGGGGGGGAATAATATTATGAATGAATCGTCGGTTGTTATATCTAAAATTTTTGCTCCGCCTCGGCTCAGAGAGCACAGAGATGATAGAAAATAAGTAAAGCTAATGTCAGCAGCCATGGCACTGGACGAGCGATCGTTATTATAATCCAAATGGGCAAAGAGTCTAAATTATTATGGAAGTTGACTCGAGATACAAAAAAATGCAAAACTGCAATGTCGCATTTGTCATCCGTCAACGTGACAGTAAGTGGACTTTTGAAACTGGAATAATAAGTGGATTACGCATTTCAATTGGCAATAGAGGAATAACACGGATGGAACTTTCTAGGCAAGGAGGATTGTATGCATCACAGTCAGGTACAAGGGAGAATTCTTCTTACATTAGGTAAGACAAAAAGTAAAATTTTCGCAACTTGTTTATAGACTTGTTAATAGCAATTTGCTGTGGAATATGTGCAGCTGGGTCTGTGTCTTCCCGGCCAGGTTTGGGTCCATCTTTCAAATAATTGACAGTCCGCGTCGGTTCCGGATAGTACATTTTTGACATTTCTCGGTTCTCCACGGACCCGGGTCCAACTTTCAAAATAATAGACGGGTTGGGTCATTTCGTGGTAGCCATTTTACTATTTTTAGAACCCTTAGACCTCTACTCTCCGTCCTTTTCAGTGTCACACAATCCTTAGACATCATTTCAGATAGCTGATGTTGGTGCTCAAGAAACATTTCTTATAATATCAATGTTGAAAACCCTTGTGCTGCTAATACCTCTTGTGAAAACCCTGATATTTGTATTTTTTATTATTCATTTTTTTTTTTTTTCAGATTCTTTGGTGTATTCACAAGTAAGTTCAAAAGAACAGTATTTATGATATATATATATATTTTCAATAAGTCTATAAACTGCCAATTGATGAAATCAGTGCTCCTGCTAAATAAAAGATTAATTTATAAAAAAAAACATAATGATTAAAATAAAAAAACTTACTAACCCCAAACTTGTGAACAATAGTGTATAACCAAAGAATATAGTGATAGGACAGGATAAAAAATAAATACATAAATAAAATCGTCCATATGACTGTTCTTAAATCTCATTTTTAAACATGTCATGCCAGGTTTGTGTCTTTTCAGTAAAAAAAATAATAAAATTGCTTCGTCATTTTGAAGTTTTACGCAGCGGCATGAGGTCACTATATGTTTCTGTTTTATTGCTAAGAGCAGCATAAACATCCTGCAAAACATCTCTTTTCTTGTTCCAAATGTACATTTTGAACGCCAATTATGACCATTTTCATTTTTGTGTGAACCATCCCTTTAATTCTATTCAAAGCTGTTGATGATATAATTTTCTTAAGAATATATTGAAAAGATTTACTGTAAGGTTCTCAGTTCTCAGCCAGAAAGTGATTTACACATCCTTTAATTGCTGGCGTTAGCTAAATGTTTCAGGCGTGTGGCACATTTTGTTGAGTAATGGCTCGCGTTAATCTTTGGACCAGTCGCATCTTCCTCCATCAATTCAGCATTTAGAGCATCTTAATTGAAATGGCTGCTAATTTATTGAGTGAAAAGAGCTTCTTCTGTCTCATCAGCCTTCCACAGCTGGGTTTCTTACACAAGCGAGGAACCATGTTTACTGAATGTCAACCTGAATTTGCTTAATATTCTCTGAATATTTATGATGTTTTATTAACGTTTTACAGTGTTAACTGGATAAAAAGTATCACAAGGAAATATAAATAGGTTTGTGAGGCCTCAGTAACAACATAATAAACTGAAAGACAGATTTGTCTGAACACTTCACTCTCAAAACCCATAAGTTCAGCCATTGAGTTCACAACAGAAAAGAATATTAACATGTCACTGTGCAAAACCCCGTCAATGTTGTTAAATTCAATATCTCATTCTCAGAGAGCCGCGGGCCAGAGCAGATTTCTGTCTTGCCATCCCCGTGTGTGATCAGAAGTGGCCGTGGCATCGCAGCATGATCATTTACAGAGCAGTGAGCTTTAGCGGCCAACACTGACCCCACACACCCCGGCCGTAAACCCGAGCAGACTCACCCAACTAGAAGGGCCCCTCCCCCCACACTCGCCACAGCGCTATATCGCGACCCACAAAAGTTGCCAAACACAAAACATAAGATTGGAAGTTATATAAATATACTGTATTTGGCTGATGTCAGAGAAAGACCCTGTATTTCTGCAAGAAGTGAGAGTGAACAAATGGAGACAGATCAACATTGTACTTTCACCTGGCTCTTACCACCTGCACCAGCTTCCCCGTCGTGCATGCACATAGCCTGAACTACCGCGGTATGATCTGGGTCTCACTCCGCGTTCCCTTGTTTTCTCGTCTCTAGTGGTTCCAATGAACATCCTTACCACAAATAATGGCGTGTCAAACAAGCATCCACCCCCGTGAGACTGTAAAACGGGAATAAGCACATGAATTGCATGGAAGTTTCTGCCTCAGACAGACACACCAGACGCACGTAAGATATATGGGTTTTTCACACTGTTCTTCATCGATGCCTACTATTCTTCTGCTGGCGCCCAGCCTAACAATTGCGCACCACTATTAGACAACACACACACGGCCTCGATTTATTTTGTTTCTTGTGACAACACTAGGTAAAAATGCACAAATGTTGGTTCCACAATACTATTAAACATAATTCAATGAGGTTTCTTGTTCCTTAGTGACAGTGGAACATGTCATGCGTAAAGTCTTAACATGCGTTATTTCAATTAGAATTTTTTTTTTTAGTTGTTGTGTCCTTTCCCCCCCCTTTTTTCACAAAAATTTTCCCCCCCCCTATTTTTTTTTTTTTTTTTTTTTTTTTTTTTTTTTTACTATTTCTTTCATTACGAATTATTGTAATCATTTTTAATACATTTTTAAACGGTTTTCCTTAGATAATAAAAAAAAAATCACACTTTACAGTCAATTTAGAACAAATGCATAACAATCAATAAAATGTTTAATATTGTCCAAAGACTAAAACGTTTTGAGATTCTTAGGTAAATCTGCCAGTCCTAGTGGTGCCAGTGTTTCTCACTTCGGTTTATTTATTTTTTATTTTTTGGATTCAATATGCTTATTAAAATGTCTTCACTTGACGCTAAGATCTTAACAGCTTTAGCATGTGGACTCATTCGGGTCCTCCGTGAACACCTGAGTCTGGCCTTATCCGGCCACAGCCGTTGCGACAAGAAATCCCACACTATATGTCAATAATCCCAATCTGACTGTAGGTGTGGGTCCAGAGCTGTCCCAGTGTTCAATGCTCACTTGTTGCTGGGGAGCAAGATAATGGAATAGCATGTAAGCGTTCACGCACATGTTTTATTCAAGGATCTGGTCACCTATCTCAGCCCCGTTGTACACGCCCAGAAGAGGGCGGTCAGCTCCCCTGTTCTGCTCTCGGGCCTGACGGATCCACGGGATTAGTTTCTTCCACACATCTTAGGGTCTCACTTTTGGTCCTGTTAGCTACAGTTACCTTGCCGCGCACAAAGAATAAATAATATTTTTAACTTATTACATTTATTCATATTTATATTATTCATGGTTACATTTATTTTAGGCAAATAACTCTTAAGTTGGACATTTACCTAGTCACTCTCTCGCTATCCCTCTCTTTCTTTACTTAAAATGGTTGATAATTTTCTTTAATTAAAGGGTTTGGTGAAACAAAGGAGGTTGTGTGTGAGGAATGCTGAAAACAGTATCATGTTTCTTTAGGTGGATTCTTTTCTTGATTTGCTCAGTAGACAGTTAAATTAATCTTCTCTTTCATCCTCCTGATTATGGCTACAGTCCACCATTAATGCAGGCGACTCATTTTATCAAGGTATCATATGGCATGTTAATAATCGATCATTGCAAAAATGACGACATTCTTCCTAACTGAAATATTGACGTCATTTGCATTATTAAACTCTTGTTTGTTGAGGCTACAGGGGGGTGGAAAGACAAAGAATTAAACCATTAGCAGGGTGACAGTTTCATGCTCTCTGACATTTATACGGCAGCTTCCTGTTAAAACAGGATCCGCTCCACTCGGTTTCAGACTCCGCCACATTAAATCCATTAAAGGCTATGAAAATTAAAAGGCAACTTCACAATTCATTTCATTTGTTAATTAAACAATTATCACTTTTATACATTTAGACTGGTCTATTGAATAAGGTTCTATCAAAGAGTTATCAAAGTCATATCCCCCAGGATGCACTGCACTTAAAGAAAGATGGTTATATTCTCAGAGAGCAACAAAACACAGTGTTTGTGGTTGTAGTAAAGTGTATTTAATCCAGTTTCAGCATGCTATTTATCAGCTCACTAATGTTAGTGTTGAGTAGTTGTTTTAGAGTGAGGGTTGGTGGAGGAGCAGTCAGTGTTTAGTAATGGTAAATATTTGATGTGCTGTGGAGTGCTGGGGGGGTTTCTGTGCAGGCAGTGTCTCCCTGTGGACAGTCTGAAACAGAAAATGAACAGAAAATGTTTTTGTTTATAAGATTGATTAGAATGACCTTAATTAATTTAGTGGACACGTCCATGAATGTGTAAATATATGTGTAAACTATATATGTACGCTACCGCTCAAAATTGAGGAAAAATACGATTGTTAATGCTTTTGAAAGGAGTCTCTTATACTCACCAAGGCTGCGTTTATTTAACCCCAAATACAGTAAAAACAGTACTGTTGTGAAATACTATTACAGTTTAAATGATCTCATTTATATTTTAATATGTAATTTGTGTTATAAACTGTTGTGAAAACTGATACTCTACCATTCAAAATTGGATAGATAGATAGATCTAGTACACATTAAATTGATCAAAGTGACAGTAATGACATTTACAATACAGTATTACAAAAAAGATTTCTCTTTCAAATATATATATTTTTTCTGAACTTTCTATTCATCAACAAATCCTGAAAAAAAGTGTCAACAGTTTTCAACATTGATAATAAGAAGTTTTTTGAACACCAGAGCAGCGTATTAGAATGATTTCTGAAGGATTATGTGACACTAAAGACCAGAAAAATTATGCTGAAAGTTCAACTTTGCCATCACAAATTTCATTTCAAAAGATATAAAAATAGAAAACAGTTCTTTGTGATTATATTTCGCAGTTTTACTATTTTCACTGTATTTTGATCAAATAAATGCAGCACTAGTGAGCATAAGATAAAAATATCTAAATTATTCCACACTTTGACCGGTAATGTAAATACTTTGACAATTCCAGACAGCTCATTACCACCAGTGTGCTGTCGAAATAATAAACACGTTTCTTGTCCTCTGTCTCTCAAATGCTATGGTGGGCTTAAAGGCATAGACTCGCATCTTTGTGTTCCCTCATTAGCCTCGTGGTCCGTTGGGAGAGCTTTTTCCAGAACAGCTTGTTGTAGCAGAGTCCTCTTCCTGTACTAATCTCAAACGCAGACGGCCCTCGTCTCTGCCTGTTTATTTATGATAATGCCCCTGTGTCTCAACAGGACTGGGAAAAGTTCTTTATTCGTCCATGCAGATTAGCGTTTTGGCAGTCGCGTCCCACAATTACTCAACACTTATGGCGCTTTTCCACTGCATGGTACGGCATGGTACAGCTCGGTACGGTTCACTTTTGGGGGGTTTTCCACAGTACCTGGTACTTTTTTTAGTACCACCTCGGTTGGGGTTCCAAGTGAACCGTACTGTTACCAAAACGTGACTTGTAAACTCTGCTGATCACGGATTGGCTGGAGAGAATCGTCACTACCTGCATCACTGAACTTGCGACACAAACACAGAAGAACCGCTAGATATATTTTAGCACAGCCAGTGAAGGATCAAACACAACTGTTTGGAACAAGCGCAATTCTGAGCCTGCGTTTTTTAACGCGACCAAAAAGTTTGTGTCTATTGGCGCGCAGAACAGCATCTTCTCATTGATAGCAGATGACAGGAGTTCCTTTTTCTTATGTGGCTTATGTAGCATTCGTGGTAGTAGAGGCGGGCGTGCACCTATACACGCACATGTGAATAATCCGCCCACGATCTAAGCGGCTTACTCAGAACTGCTAGTGGCTGAAACCGCAAACCGAGCCTAACCGAACCGTGCCGTGCAGAGCCGAGTCATACCACGCAGTGGAAAAGCGCCATTACATCAATGTGTTTTACCCCGCCACTAATTAACAGGTGGCTTGGTAAAATATTTTGGGGGTAAGCATGTCTGACCTGATTTTTGAAATGTGTGTTCCACTTCACTTTTGTCCAGTATAGTGACTCATGGAAGCAGTTCAGTGGTGCAACCTTTCAAAAAAAACAAATACATGCACTACTGTTGGGGACCCTTAATATTTGGCGATATTGTTGACTTATTTCAAATAGTGCACAGACACTATTTGAAAGAACTGAACAGATGTCACAATCACACATCCCGACTCGTTGCTTTTATTACATGTGCCATTTCTGTTTCCTGACCTGCTGAACCTCTAGACACCGAGTCACACCAAAAGACTATATGGCACTGAATTCGCTGTGCCCTCAAGAATGAATGTCGTGCAGTACAGTATTCTTGTCAAGTATCACTGGGACTACAGTGATATTGCTGGAAGGCAAACTGTCTGGCTTGTATGTGAAGTGTTGGGGGACCTCAGTGAAGTGTTATGATGTGAATATGCACAGACAGTTTGGAGTAGTGAGAGAAGTTGCTATTCTATTAGTGGCCTTGATATTCCCTTCTCTCTCTCTCTATCTCTCTCTCTCTCTCGTTCACTACTTCTTGCTGTGGACAGTATTGATTTTGATATTCAGAGGAGATATGGGAAGGAAGTTAATGAGAGAGACAGACACAGGCGATGTTGTTAGTGGTTAAATAGAGTGAACTTGACATTGCGGAACACAAGGCACCAAACATTAATATAAAATATATTAATGTAACCAGACACCAGACAGTCAGCATAATAAACAACTACCAGATTAAATATATCAGCTAAACACAGCAGTAACATAAAACTGACTGAAAGCAAATGTAAGAGGTTAATGAATAATAGTGATAATGCATAGACTAATGCATTTAAAAGGTTTATAATAGATATTTTAGCACATTGCAGTCTGCATTTTAGCTTTTTATGGGCAACAACATTCATTTTAAAAAGGACAGGACTGAAAAGTGTTAAGTGACAAGCTTTTTTGTGATGTTTAGGGGCAATTAAATTATATATAAATTATGGATAAATTAAGTCTGTACAGTGAAAGTGAATGTTGACCACTGCTGTTTCTGATCACTTTTCGTTTTCATGTGTGGAAAAGAGCAGCTTGAGCATTGTGCTAAACATCTTATGTTGTGTTCCACAGAAGAAAGCATGTCTCTGTTCAAGCATAGTATATATACTTGATTGTGAACTCATGCTAATAGTATGAGAGTTTAGTACTTGTATTTTCTCCTGCTGCTTGCAGTAGTAGTCTAAACAGCATCTCTTCTGATTCAATTTAGTCAAATTGGCATGATGCTAAATGGTCATAAACGTAATAGATTTTCCTTTGAGTGTTCCAGCTCTTTTGAAAATCCCCCACACCTTTGTTCTCGCTTCTAATCCAGGTCCATGAATTATCATTAAGGAAAACCCTAATCCCTTTTGAAAGAAGCATAAATTAACGCACTAACAACTGTGTCCATATTAGAGTAATTGCCATTTACTTTACAAATTCTACATGCACCAATAAGAATAAAAAGGATGATTTCTTAAGCAAGAGCTTCAATCAACAAGGAACCGCGACAGAACTCTGTCACCATGACAACAAGGGTTTGATCAGGTTGGGCCTGAGTGGGTGTGTTCGTTTTCGTTTTGTAATCTTTGATAACACACACGCAAGTGGCAGCTAAGTGCATAACGGCGGAGAGAGACTGTCTTTCCAGTGAGTGGGTATAGTGCCGCCCCTGTGGGCAGGGCAGAAGCGGGGCTTGTTTTAACTGCTTGTGCCCCACAAGGCTCCGTCCTCCCTCCTGTTAGCTTTATTCACTCACAGCTGTGTGAAACCAGCCTGCCTGATAGGGGTAGGTAGAAGAGTCGGACCCCATGGCTGATTATGCTGAATTCTATTACCACTCATCCATGAAGCGAATTATAAGGACAACCCACCGGTCCTGCGTGCACCAGTGCCATCTCCTGCCTGCCGGCTTGTTTTAAACTAGACTGTAACTGAAAATTCTGAAGTGGAGTTTTAATATATTTTGGGGAAAAAACATATATATATATATATATACTTTTGATATATATATTTTTACAAATATTTTATAAAATATTATTATAGTAAATATAATTTTTATTATTATATTTATATTTTATTATATATTTTTCTTAACAGCGTCACCCACAGCTCAAATTAATAGATTTATGAATGCCACGTGTCAGATATGTATTTTTTATGTTATGATGATTGACTGGCAATCAATAATAACACTCGTCTCGTCAGTGTTGAGCCGGCTGTCTATTTTAAGTGTGAAAGATGGGACTAGCTGTCACATCTGCTCATGCATGGTATTATTTCATGTTTCACACAATTTTACACACCCATCTTCCATTCTGCGTCAAATCAATACACTTATCTGTGTGTGTACGACTGTCACGCTGCTCATGTGCACGAGTCTTTGCATGGAGCGTTACTGTTCTGAATCATTTTGCAACTGTGATTTTTAAAATACCCTTAATTCTCTGAGGGGTTGTTCGTTTTTGAAGGTGCTAATTGCAGCCTGGCTGCAGCTTATATAAACAACCACATTTGCGTTGTGGTAAGTGATTTGTTTTGAAAGATATTAAAGAAATAAATGGCTGTTACAGATCTGTGCCTCAAATTCTGTTCCTGCATAAAATGGCAGTAAAATGGTCTAACAATACCTTTTGTGTATGTATCTATATCAGGATTTAGGCATGATTATTTACATTAATAAAAGTCAATCTTGCAGGTTCATTGATTTCTGCTTCACAATCAGGATGTTACGTAAAAGAAATGCAGTGTCTGTTTTAGAGGATACAGAGCGCTGAGTGGTTGGCAGTATGCTCATACAGCACATGGCAACATTTAACCTCTCCCTTGATTCAGGTCAACCATTCCATGGTTTAACATGGAAAGCCTTACATGAGCTGTCATACCTAATCCATTCTGCTGAAGAAATCTGCTATTAAAGCCCAGCTATTTAAGAAAAACTAAGCTTCTCATCTTCCTTTAAGAGATCAACTGTCTGATGTCATGGCCAAAATATGTGCAGTCCTAAAAAACTGAGATCAGATGTAATAGATTTAACAGCCAAAATAACCAATGAAAATACATTAAATTTTTTACTTTAAAATAAGGAGTATTCAGTCATGGGGGATGCTATGTTGAGATCTCATGACCATTTTGAATACTACTCATTTGTTCATTTGTGCAATGGCACTGGTAAATGCTACATCTACTATCCTTTTTTATTTGTTGCTCAGATTAGCTCTTATTAACCATATGTAGTGCTTCAGTTGACTTAGATTCACAGTCAGTTTTACAAAGCAGGTCCTGCATATGGCTTGGATTGACCATTTGAGAGTTAACAGAAAAAAAGAAAAAAATTCTGAAAAATGCAATGAGAAAATCCTTTTATTGACTCAGAAATGACTTCGTGTAGACGTGCACACGGTGAATAGGTTTTTACGCTGTAGAAGTTTCTTTGTGGTTCCTAAAATGCTTGAACAGATACAAAGTAAAATTTTATCAAAGAGAGTGTGTGCGCTTCTCTCTGTTATTACGCCAACAATCCAGTCAGCAAGTTAGCAGTCTCTCTGTTAACCCATTATGTGCCGTTACGGCTGACTTCACCTCACAACTTGTATCGAAAGTCATTACGTGCTTTGTTGATTCTTAAGTGCAAAGATAATTGCACCAAGTAGGATGAAAGTACTTTGATTATTGTCTGCCAGTTCCTCTGAATTCTAATAGATCTAATTTTGCCTTTCCAATCCATCATCTGAGCCTCATTTCTCTCCTAAATTAACTAAGCTTTAATGCACCACGATGAATGAGCAGGTGCCCCCTTAAAAGTAATGATAGTGTAAAATGTAAAAAGTTGTGTTAACGTGCCAAAGTATTGTTCGCTCCACAAAATCCTTTGTGTTTTTCAGTGCGTTTGTTGTTTCTTATTGCTGCATCACTGTCACCTGCCACAAGATGCTGTGTTTCTTCTGAGCTTTTATATGTCTGCTCCCAAGCACAAGGTTGCAGGCGGAGTCTGGGTTGTGGATTCAGTGGAAGTGCATTGTTTAATCTGCTGTTGGGATATCTTAAGTCTTGACTCTCATTCTCTCAATAGTGTGCTCTAGTTCATCAGGGGACCCGGGCCCCAGAGTCGCCGCAGTCCCTAACCACAATTGTCATTAAAAAAAAGAGACATGGAGGTCATCAAAACAAGCACTGAGCTTAATTATTTACCATGCCCAACTAATGGCAAAAGAAAAGGAGTTCAGAATATCTGAAAAGTTATGTTGTATGATAAAGGACTAGGAGTTTAAAATTTTAATTACAGAATGTAGAAAAATCTGATCTTTCAGCCTTTCTTTGAAGGAATAGTTCTCCCAATTCTGTATTTTGTTCTTCCACAGAATACAAAAAGGACCTTTTTTTATTGTACATTTTATCTTAGTCTTTTTTTTTTTTAACCTTCACAGGTTTTTGTTCAGTTCTGTTCATAGTGACCACATGCTGTCAAAATCAAAAAAAGAAAATAATAACAATAGTTCATTCAAGTTGTGCAAGATGCACTACTGTTCAGAAGTTTGAGGTTGGTAAGATTCTTTTTTTCTTTCTTTTAAAGAAGTCTTTTATGCCTACCAAGGCTCCTTTTTTGTTTTGATTTTGTTTTTTTGTTTTTTTGTTTTTTGTAAAAACAAGCAAAAACCGTAATATTATTGCAATTTTAAATAACTGTTTTCTATTTTATTATGATGAAAATATAATGAAATATAATGTAATGAACTGTATTCCTGTGACAAAAACTTTCTTCAGTGTCACATGATCCTTCAGAAATCATTCTAATATACTGATTTCTTATTATCAATGTTGAAAACAATTGCTGCTTAATAATTCATGCTTAATATTTTTGTGGAAACCATGATATGTTTTTTCAGGATTCTTTGATGAATATAAATTTCGAAAAAACAGCATTTACCTGTTACCTTTGATCAATGTAATGTTTCCTTAGTAAATAATTGTTCATTTCCTAAAAAGAAAAAAAAAAAACTCAAACTGACCTCAAATCTTTGAATCATACTGTATATTCTAGCTCTTCTGAAGTCATATGAAATCTTTATCTGAAATTCTAGTCGCTGTTAACTTTTAAACAGCCCTCAAATCAAATATGGCACCTTTGGTGCATTCTTAACGCCATGATGTTTGACTACTAGACACTAACGAAAAAAAAATGATGCTGTTGACATCCAACCTGAACCATAGTGAATAATGACAGATTTCTATCAATTTCATCACACACAACTATTGTTTGGCTTCAGAAGACTATAATACAGAAGTCGAATTGACCAAATGTGGGGGAAAAAACAAACATACTTTGTAGCCGGTGGTCACTATGAACTGTTATTGTTGTGTGTTTGTGTGTTTTATGGAAAAAATAACATTGTTTTGAAAAGTAATTCATGACAGAATGTTCATTTCTAGGAGAATGATTCCTTTAATCTGCCTGTTGACAATGTTTTCAGACCAGAGAACAATATTTGTGTGGGAAAGTCTAGAAATAGCAATCAATGGACCATGTGTAAGTTCTGCCAAAGCAGCTCGCACATCTAAATAAGGTGTCTCGTCTCTTTGATGTGTGCGCGTCCCTTTGGTGGAGCATCATTTGCTGCAGAGGGGCTGTAAGAACATAAGCCGCGCTAGTCTCCCCCAAGCCGGCTGTTTGAAGGTGACGTTTGATGTACCTCACGATCAATCCCTACGCCAGCTGCCGTACCTGTCGCACACTGCGGCGGTAAAAGAGGAAACGTGGGAACGGGGCTGTGCCGAACGAGCGATCTGTCCTGCCCCTAAAGAGCTTTATAAAACACAGCCCATCAAAGCGACGGACGGGAGGCCCTCCTGCCGAAGTTCTCACCCACCTCACTTTCTTTTTCTTCCAAAACCTCTCGGTTTGCTTTGGCTTTCATTTAGGTTAAATTCAAACATCAAAGGAGCCAATACGCAAATGTTAAATCGATCTCAGACGATGTTTTCAAAAAGCCCGGATGGCTTGCATTATCATCGTAAGTATTAACAAAACATGTGGTTCAGGTTTCAGTCGGACGGTGCTGTTAGCATACATGTTAAAACCAGATATAATGCCTCGAGATAAACTGAGCGCAATGCTAGCATGTTGAAACCATATCTTTTTAGGTTTCCATCCTCCCCGCAGAGTTTCCAGCAAGAAAATAGACGAAGTCGGCCCTCCGAGAGTAGCACCGGGAGACCCTGCTTTTCATTATTAATGGCTGTTGACGGTAGCCCATGGGCGGCGGCTTGTGTCCGTTGAAATAAGATAAATCCCTGCTGCCCGCACCTCTGTCCTCAAGGCGGCCGACGCATATAAAACAGTCTCTCAGCTCGCTTGATTAGAACGAGGCGTTGAAGAGAAGAAATGCTTGAGAGGTCGGTCGAGTAAAGTGAGCAAAAAGGCATCCATATTCAGAGCCCATGCCTTCCGCCCTCCCTGGGCCCATTCTCTTATGTAAGTGCCCTTGACAGACTCATTGTGAAGTGATTGTATGCATTATTCCCGTTGATTGAGTTGAGGTGCAGGTCAGACACATATTCCTGAGGGCGATTGCTCGCCACACCTAGTGAGCCTCTCCTTTTTTCGACCGGTCTTATCTGCTGTTCCTGTAAAAAGAATTCTTGACGGCTGTACAGAGAGACGTTTTCCCCTCCTTTCCATTCTCACTTCTTTCAAGCTTTGACAAGCTTGAGACGACAGAGTTGCTTTGTATGTGTCTGTGTTTTCTTCGTGCAATTATTTATTTATTACCAGCTATTTGGGTGTTGAAATCTATGCAAATGAAATTCTGCCTGGCTAAAGAACAGCATATAATAACAGAGCTGAGAAAAAAGGAGGTATGTCCCCTTTACACAAAAGATGTTATAAGCGAAGCTGTGTTCATTTGCATGATTAAGCTATGGCGGATGTTTGAACGCTTTAGTCCAATCCAAACAATGCCATTTATTTTACGCTACAGCTAATGTGTGGAGAGGGAAGCCTGAACAATAGTTGCATGCACCTTTATTGTTCGGTATTAATATGCATGGTTCCACGTTACAAGTCACATTATCTGTGCGCATCGATTTGTGGCCAGCACATGAATAGAATAGTAAGTATGTAGACCACAAACGTGCAAGACGATATTAAGAATTGTTATGGTTACATGGACTTCAATAATCAGTATAAAATCAACACTTGGGGGTTCTTCTAAAACCCCAGAAAATAACTGTTTTACATGACCGTTTCTTTCAAATTGAACATTTTGACAAGGGATTACACAAACTATATATTTTCTTCATGCGATTGCAAAGTCTGAATTTTAAGGAACCATTATTCTAGATTTCAGTGTCACATGATCCTCCAGAAATCATAATAATATGCTGATTTGATGCTCAAACATTATTTCTTCTTATTCTTTGAGTCTTGATGAGTTAAGAAAGTGTCCAAGGAGCCATCATCTTATTTACAAACCGAATCTGTGTTACATTGTCAATGTCTCTACTGTTACTTTTGATCATTGTAATGTGTGTGTATATACACATCGCGATTAATCCCACCTAACATTAAAGTTTTTAAATATACTTTTATATTTCAATAATTTCACATTAAATCATCAAATTAACGTAGAAACAACATAAAGACAGTATATTTTTAATATTCGTTTAATGGCATCTTTTTTTTTTTTTTAGACTGAAGGCGAGTATCACTTATACCAATACTACTGATGTCTCTAGGAAATATTTTTTTTCCCTAATATTTAACCATTGACTGTATGTAATGTTGACTATACTAACATTACAGTATGATTGAGAGCTATCAATTTTAACATTTATTAGACTTCAAAAAATAACTTCTAATTTAAGTGAACTTAAATCAGTCTTCACATAAACTCATTATAATAAATGTCATATTTACCTGTGTCCTTCAGCAGAAATATACAGAAATTGCAATTGAATTTATCAAACACTAAATTCTAAATTATTTTTCGTTTGTTCTTTGATTAACAGACATAACAGCAGCTGGGTTATTAGGTTATTTGGCTGCTAAATACTTTAAACGTGCCGTGCGAATTGACGCGGATTGCACGCTGTGCTCATAGTTTTATTCACACTTTAATATGAAATGATAAACACCACCCACTGCTACGAGCACAGTTTAACGACTGACAGGACAGGAAAATTAGTTTTTACTGACATATAGTGATTGAAATTTTGATTCTTTCAAGAGATTCGTTCATTTTCAGTTCATTCACCAAAAAAAAAAAAAAAATGATTCATTCAGTGACCATTTCTTCATATTACATAAATACGCCAGCAGGTGGCGAAAAAGAGTGTCTTATGTGTTATGTTTTAAGTCGACGAACGTATTCACCTGTTACAAAAACTGATTTGGCTTTATTAAAATGTGTGCATAATCTACTCATTAAATAAAAAAATTCTAAATAAGTTGTTCAGATAACCAAAGCACAAGTTTTTCTTGCATAATTAGCCTTATTGTTTGGTCCGACAATTACACATTCAATAATCGGGATGAACGGAGGTAATGTTTCTGGTATGCTAAATATGAATTATAAACAAGCGTATGTGCACAGTACCTATAACTGCGCTTTGCATCTGCTGATTGCTGTTCGAGTTGACATGCTAAATGGCCAACTGCCCAGGTACACTCTCATTAATTTCGTTCACGAACAAGTTATGTACCAGTTCAGTCATTTCATTCACGAACAAGATGTAGCAGTTCATTCAACTCGTTCACGAACGACATGTACCAGTTCGGTCATTTCGTTCACTATCGAGAAGATCTCTCGATCTCGTTCAGGCTCAAATGAAACTCGTTCAGTGAAGGGCGTATTTGTTCACTACATTCAACAAATCACATGCTCCGTCACATATCAAACTCGAAGGCTATTGGCTCGAGGTTTAGTCATTCTTTGACAGGATGAAACAGTCCACAGAGCTACACTCTAAAAAATAAAGGTGCTTCACGATGCCATAGAATTGCCTTTTTGTCTAAATGGTTCCATAAAGAACCTTTAATATCTGAAGAACCTTTCTGTTTCACAAAAGGTTCTTTGTGGTGAAAAAAGGTTCTTCAGATTACAAAAAGGTAATAAAGAGGTAGTTTTTTAGAGAGCCTTTTACTGAATGGTTCTTTGTGGAACAAAAATGGTTCTTCTATGGCATCGCTGTGAAAACACTCTTTTAGAACCTTTATTTTTAAGAGTGTACCCGGTTCACTGATCTGCGCATGCGCTGCCAATAGCGCCGCGCTGCTCTGGAGGGAGGATTTTCAGTGAATGAGAAATATGAGTCAATGGATCACGTGAACGAGAACGATTTGTTCACCTAAAAGATTTGTTAAAAAATAACGATTCGTTCACGAACGAAACATCACTACTGACATATGGCTTGACAACATCTCATCTGACCGCAGTTCACTGTTGTTCTACTGAAGCTGCCTCGTCACCTGTAAACCGTTTCCGCGCTCGTTTGACTAGCCCCTGTCGCTGAGGCAAAATTGTGTGCGTGTCTGAAAAGTCTCCTGCCTTGTTTGGTCCGTCAATAAACCCATGCTTGTCAGAAAAAAGACCGGCTACAGCAGTTGTGAGTGGGGTGGCCAACCATAGCTCCGCCCCTGCGTTAACTATTTGTAATGCCATTAAACTGGAAAAATTAATCACCTGCATTAACACGCGAATTTGACAGCACTATATAAATCTTAAACTGTATTAATTAAGCCAAACACCAGATTACTGCAGTTCATGGAAACATAGCAATTGTTAATAGCGAGAGATACTGCAATCACTGTTAAACGTGTATCTTCACGGGGTTCATTCAGCGGTCAGCACTCGAAACACAACCATAGTGAGAAAACACTTCCCACAAACAGAACCGTAAAAAAACAATCACAGGTATCGCTCAGAATAATGCCCCCCCTCCCCCCTCTACATCCTCACTTGTGAGTGCTGGTCAGTCTAGCTGGCTAAATATCTTTATGAGGTGAATTATACGACCACCTCAGTGCCTCAAGTGGGAAATTACAGTAGATAAGTCAAATGGAAATGCTTGAGAAAAAAAGGCAGATGGGGAAGCTCATCAGCTACGGGTTATGATTGCCAGTTTATCTCCAGGGCATAGTGGACTTCCTTACTAAAGCACAATCCATGACCCGCCAGTAACCCTGAACACATACATAAACACACTTTCTGTGAATTCAAAGGTTGATCTGTCCATGTTTTTGCTCATTTGGATGGTCCCTTTTTCAAATACTCGACAACGGTTTGCACAATAGCGCACTTTTCCAACCATGATTATTGGTGATTATCAAACCATGAACCCTTTACTTGTGTGAAAGGGTCTAATTTGTCCCATGCTCCTCTAATTGCATTTGTATTCACATACATCTATGTGTTTGGTATAGTAAAGTTATATGAACCAGTGATCCTCTTCTCAGCTGAGAGAGCTGAGATTGTTAGGAGTGAAAATCTTCAGGGATATGAAGGGAAACATCACTTGTCAATCATTGTTGTTGTTTTTAATGTCTCCTCCAAACATACATATTCTCCTGGGTGCTGTTTGTTTGCCAGGTGAATGCATAGAATAGAAACAGGCCATCATAAAAGTGTCTTCTTAGTGCACATTTGCATTTATTCATTCTGAAGCTAGCCAAGCAAGAATAATGATAATCTTTTGTCAACATGCCCTCATTCATGCATAAGTAAAAGTAATGATTGTTTTCATCTCAGCATTGTCTAATCTCATAGTCAAGCCAATATTTTTTCGGGCGGTTTTTATTGTTGTTTCAGTCTTGTCTTGTTTTACACACAAGTAGATGAATGTTAATGATAAATCAATACTTTATGGAAGGTTTTTTTTTGCAGCAGCAGAGGTTTGAGGTTTTATTTTTATTTTTTATAATAAAATAAATAAAATTGCTTTTTGATTATATGTCTAAATATAAGCACCCCCTATTTGCTGCCATGCCAGATGTTGTGTATATTTGCATTTTATTGATTTTTTTAAACAAGAAAGTGCATACTCCCCTGGATGCCCATCTTGTAAAACAAAATGGAGCGCACATAAAGCAAAAATAAATTCACCCCCACACCCACACCACACATAACTATATTATATATATATATAATAATATATGTGTTGTTGTATGTAATTTATTTTTGCTTATGTACGCTCCATTTTTGATGGGCTTCCAAGAGAACAAATATGCACTTTCTTGTTTTGAATGAAAGAAAAAAACAAATGACCTCTTCATTATTTATACATGTGTAGATATCGTGCACACGTTGTACGACTATAGCTTTAGTTTCATGAATTTATAAATGGTCTGTTCTGGTCCTCCATCCTCTAATTGAAGAGTTGTTGCTCCAGTGGTCCGGAGGTTCATGTATTATGCATAGAAAACAACTGGGTGCAGGCTACATTATGGTCCCATCATGCTAGCCGGGTCCTGCTGGTATGGGGAGAGATGATATTTCATATAGTTACAGCCTCCCCCCCCAAAATAGAAAGCCACACTAACGGCCAGAAACACACACACACACACACACGCAAATGTCAGAGCATGCTGTTTTAAGCAACACTGCTGATGTAGCCATGATCCTAGAGATCACCGCTGCGAGTATTGTCTTGTCTCATTGTCATTATGTGATATAAGTGTTGTAAGCCTCAAAACATCACACGGTATGCTGTTCTGAGTGAAGAAAAATAAATGAAATGTCTTGATTTTTTTTTTCTATCTCTCTCCTGGGAGAGTTCCCAAACGACCTCCGTTTCATACTGAGATTTTCTGTAGATAATCAACGATGCAAATACTGCATTGCAAGGGATGTCAAATTAAAAGCGCATAGCCTACCTTATTAATCTTTAATATGCCATTAAAGGGATAGTTCACCCAAAAATGAAAATTCTGTCGTTAATTACTCACCCTCATGTCGTTCCAAACCCGACCTTCGTTCATCTAGAATAATCTAGAATCAGAACATTACAGTTTTGCTGTCTATGCAGGGTCTGAGAGCTCTCACATTTCATCAAAAATATCTTAATTCGTGTTCCGAAGATGAACGAAGGTCTTACGGGTTTGGAACGACATGAGGGTGAGTAATTAATGACAGAATTTTCATTTTGGGGTGAACTAACCCTTTAAGTGAGGTTTGTGAAATTTGTGCTTTAAGGTGACCGAGTGAATAGAGTGAAGTTTCTATTCCAATTTGCATAAGCATTATGTGTCTTCCATAACACTGTCTGCATTATGTCTTCCTTAGAAATGTCCTATTTTAAGAGAGAGAGAGTGACAGAAGCTATTGAACTGTGTCTGTCTGTGTACACCCTGAAAGGCAGCTTGTCATTGGTAGATAGAAATTACAACTGGTGAGAACACATCAATAATTGACCAAGCTTTTATTCATAAAGAACAGGATTATGTAATGAGAAAAGCACTCAGACTCCTTCCTCACACTCCCAGCTCTCATTTGCCGAACCACTAAAGATAGAAATCTTTGCCTGAATAATGCAAACATGCTCCTCGTTCCCGATCCTTTCTGTACACAGACTTTAGCTGAACAGATGTGTGCGGCAAAGGGCAATTTATGCATGTGACAGTCTCTGTGCATTCACCATGACAGCATTAACAGCTGATCTTCAGTTATGTTAACTGTGTACAAAAGACAGAGCTGTGTACAAAAAACATGATGTTATAATAAACAATAGAGCGAAAATCATGTCTAATCATCCATCCATCTATCCAGCCTACGACGAGCTAGCCTCTATTATCTAGTCCTCTATCTATCTATCTATCTATCTCGACTGCCAGATTGTACTTTCCTTCGTTCTTTCTGCATTTTGCCACTTTAAATTTTTCTTAGATTTAAATGTATTTAAAAGGTACAGTACTCAGAAGATTTCTCTGTTTTCTCTAATTTGGCATTAGAAATGAGTTATTTTGCCAGCACATTTATATTTAGATTGGGTCTGAATTAGCAGGATATTTCAGGCTCTTTCGTCCTTGTCCATTTGCATCATGTCTGTAAGCTAAGAAAAGAAGATCTGGTTATTATGACAGCAGGTACTTACTGTACATGCTCAGATATACATCTTGTAAGACTTTCCTCTGCAAATAATCTGTGCTTTCAATCACAGATGTTGATAGAGAACCCAGAATTCTGGAATGTACCAAAGTAGTTTGCTTATTGTATTTTATGATGCACTGTTGTGTTCACTAACTAGCAAACTTCCAGTACTATTCTGAGAGCTGGGGCTAAAGCACTGTGCTGACCAGACATGAGTTAAATGGTTTGGTCTCTGAAAGCGAGAATGTGCAGTGTGTTGTGTGAAACAATAGCAGCCAATCAGAACATACTTGTTATTTAATATACAGTTATGTGCAGAATAGTTTGGACCATTGAGATTTCAGTATGGGCAGGGCTAATCAGTGTGACACAGCATGAAGAGAAACAGAGCAGCTGACAAAATATCACTAACCAGAACCATTAATATTTCCCTGTTTCTCACATTTAGAAATGCTGGTAATATCTCAAATGCACAGTTAATAATAATAAAGAGTTCTCTGTGAAGTTGTCTTGTTGCTTGTCTGCTGTAAAATGCTGATTGTAAAAGAAGCGAGGGCCACAAAGGCAGCGTGAATAGGACTTGCAATGCAACCTGTTTATTGTTATTAATTGCCCACTGCCGCCCACCGTCCAGGGCCTGGATGAGTCAGACAGGAAGGGCTACTTTATTTCTCTCTCAGACTCATGCGCAGCTTCCTTAACTCCCCTGTCATCACGGCAATGATTTAATTAAACCAGCCTGCTTCCCTCAGCCTTCTCGCCTCAGACCAGCCTCACGCTGACTGACAACCAACACATTACTATGCACAAGCAGCAGGAGGGTGGCTACGAGCAGATATGAATGTATGAATAGATAGGATAAAAGGATGGAGTAATTGATTTTCTATCTGCTCTTCCATTTCATTAACTGAATAAATGTACTTGATTTTGGGCAGTTTTTTGGCTTGTTCAAATCAGCCCCTTTGTTCCATTGTTATTCTTGTCATTGTTGGTTGACTCTTGTTTTGGTAGCATGATAACGTTGCAGAAAAATAAGCTGTTTTGTACCTAGTAGAATTAGGAATGTGCGGGTGCGTTCCCATGATCCTCGGCAGTTCTGAAACAGTTCTATATGTCATTCTCTTGTATGACTTGCCTTTGAAGATCTGACAGGAAGCTTTGTTTTGTTGTTGTTTGTCATGTGGGATTTGTCCTGGTGTTAAGCAGTGTCACAGTTTTAATTGAAAATGTGTGTTATCTACAGTGGCACGTATTTACATTATGAATTATACACACAGAGCTTTAAGTTTTTGACAATGTATAGACATAAACCACTCTGCTTTTTTCTTCTTTCAGATGTGATCCATACTGTCGGCCCAATCGCCAGAGGAAATGTGGGCCAGTCCCAAAGAGATGACCTCGAATCATGCTACAAATACTCCCTCAAGCTGATGAAGGACAATAACTTGAGATCTGTGGTAAGTATAAAAGCCTTTAAGACATTACAAACAGTCCACTTCAGACAAGCAGCTCTGTGACTCAGTTGATGCTTTCAAGACCGTGTTTTGAAATCTTGAAGTCAGCAAAATAACAGTTTTGAAGATGATTGTATAATGGTGGTGATGCTGTAAGACATGCTCCCTTGTTTGCGCATTTTGTGTCGATCGTTGGATGGTTGCAGCACAGCCTTTCAGCAGGGCCTGAGGAAAAAATGTTGATAAAGATACAAACAGGCAACATTTTCTGTTGGTTTCCACAAGGGTTTTAGTGGTTGTGCTGTCGTGCCCTCCTCAGTGACTAACAGTTGCTCTTGTTGTTGTTGCAGCATTAATTCTCACATTTTGTAACATGAAGCAGATCTAAAGCCAGATGTTGAATGTAATTCACACTTGGGTGATTTTTACATGCTTTGTTTTATTTTAGACAGTCTTTGTCTTTTGATAAAAATATTTCTTAAATGTCCTTAAATATTTCATCATTTCATATTCCGTGCTTCTATTTTATAAATGCATGTTACTGATCTTATTGTGAATAATTCATCAAGCATGTGTCATTTTTATTTTTACATTCTTTTGGCCTTTTTTTTTTATCTCAGTGTCTTCTGGTGAAATGGCACAATACTCTTTGGTACTCTCTCTAAAACCCAATCTCTTTTTACCTTAATCTACCTCAAACTCACATTCAGCTGATCTACTTCCATTCAATAATCAACCGATGCTTAGCATCAAGTCCCAGTCATAATTTTTTCTTAATCAGTAGTCCATTGCACATTACAAAGATCCATCACTACTTCCGTTTCATCATTATTTTTCATTTTAACTTTGCTCTAAAACTGAGAAACCATAATCGTAGCAATTGAAAATAACATTTTGTTGAGAAAATGCTAAATTAAGCCAAATATTCAAACATTCCTGAGCGCACAATTGAACAACAATAATTTTGTGTATGTTTTATGCTTCGGTAATCCATTTAGCTATGCGTTGTCCATGTTTTAAATGTTTTAGTGTATTGTTACAGAAAGAGTGTATCTCAAAAATAATGCTTTATATACTGTATAGTACTTTACAGGTGTGTTCAAACAGGTCAGTTCCCAGCATTATTGACTATGATTGGAATACCTAAAACAATTAGTCAAAAACATTTTTAGTGCGTTGTTAATATATTGCGGTGTTATTTTTTCTTGTCATAGTTCTGTCAAAAGTATGTTTTAATTAAAGTCTGTTAATTATCATCATGATGCTCATTTTTTGGTGACATCCTAATTATTGCTTAGGAACATTGGATCAGAACAATTTTAGTTGCATCGCTATATTTTGAGTGCAATTACTGAGTTTGATAAGCTTTTTCATGTATATTTAAGTGTCTGAGTCAATTATTGCCAACTAACTGGCAAAACATTTCCCATGAAGTCATGGAAGGAAATTGATTTTTTATTCTTAGTAAGTCATAACAAAGGCATTAGTTTGCTCTCTAGTTTTTAAAGAACCAAGCACACTGTATGTCTTACAGCCATTGACACAGCTGGAATGGATAAGGCTCATATTTTCCATATTGCAACTATGTTCAGATTGTTTCTCAGCTCTGTAAATTACCAGACAACCTCAGGCTTTAATGAAGCTGGCTAAAGACCAGCAGCTTTGGACTGGAAAGACGTAGAGTCTGATCGTGCGCTGTTCCAGCTGCTGACCCTATCTCCACCATCTGGTGTGCATGAGTTATGGATCTGCTTTAATCCATTGTGGCCACAACCAGAGGGGCCGTGCGCGAGACAGACCAATCAGCTCCTCCATCCAGACCAGCAGAGGGCCCTGAGAGGATCTCTCACAATTAGCCATGATGAGACCGTCTTTGCGGGACAAATCGCTAACTTCGGCACTTGATGAACCACTTTAATCTCACAGTGAGGATGGAGAGGTCTGGCTTTATCATCATTACAAGGTTGGAATGTCGTGGTTAAGGTTGCATGGATTCACTTCTGGTTGCGAGAATTGCGCATGCCTGCCACGAGTGACTGGGAGTTAAGTGCTAATTAGCGATTCTCTTTACTTGAATTTATCTTATGGTGTACACAGACCTTCACAGCTGCAACCCACGTAGAAGGTCATGAATGAGTCTGGGGGGTTTGGGATATATATTTACTCCCAAAGCATAGCCCAGAGATTCTTACAGGCCTCATTAGGTAGAACAGGAGAAGCCAGGAAAGGGGCCGTGCATCCTTCGCTCTATATTTCTTTCCCGTTACAGTACCCGCTCTCTTACATGCACATTCCACACATGTATTTAGCTTCCCTTCTCTATTTATTTATTCAGTAGTTCACATATTGACGTGAAACAGTGCTCTTCGGTGGGACATGTTTAGACAGCTGCTACAGATTATTGCTGCCCGTTTTGATTGACTGATGTCTGTCCGGTGAGTTTTGCTAGTTGTTATGCTCGAGTGCTTTAGTGTATGCGCACATTTAGTGTTAGTCGCAAATGGTGAAATTATCAGAATTCCCCCGTTTTTATGGTCTATGCAAGTGGCTGATTTATAGCAGAGGTTCCAGACCACTTGCCTAGTAGATTAGTGCTAAACTCATTGGAGAATCTGTCACTTAGAAAGGAAGAGTTGTGGATGTTTCTAGAAAAGGAACGGTTCGCCTAGTGGAATGCCGGAGAATTGCAAGGGGATTTGAGACATGAGGGAAAAACTGTTTTAAAAAAAACGTAAACATGTGCAACAAAAGATGGGAATTGGATGAGCTCTCAAGCTAATCCTTGTTCTTGAGAGCCCAAAGACAGCCCCTGAGGCAGAGAGAGATCTGAACATGTGCTGCGCAGATAAATTCCCCTTGATTATCTCAAGCGATAGGGACCCGTGAACATATTTTTAGGCAGGAGGAATCCAGTGCTGAAATGTTAGTATGAGGACCCTCACTTCCTTGCTTTTCCCCCCTCGTTCCTGAAAGCATAGTTGAAATTGATTGGATACATGAGTGCAAGTTAACTGTGAAAATAATCTTAACATCATTTTGTGAATTACAGTGAAACTCTACTGTCATTATTAGTAGTAGTGATTTCAGTAGCAGTAGTGCTTTAGTGATTTCAGTAGTGTTTTACAGTAGTAATGTTTTGTTTCTGAACACCATATGCTGAACTGAATGCTTGTTTTTTTTTTGGTCATTATCATTTATACCATTTGTATCACCCTGAATATCTTTAGACAGGTGTGTTATTTGCAGGACAGGTTAGAAGGTAAGCATCGATGCGCTTGTCGCTTGCCAACAAACACTCCTGCAGATTGGGATGAGTAATGTTTTACTGGAAGCGGTAGCTTAGGGCACATTAGTTTAGCATGACACCTGTGTTTGCTCCATGAAGCTGAATAAAGGATGAATCATCTTCATCTTTAGAAATGACAAGCCCTCACAGCCAAGATTCTTAACCTCCAGAATGTGGTTTAACACTTCTTGGACCAGGAGCAAGAGATGGAAGACTCTCACTCTTCATCTCTGTCGGGTGTTGCGGTTTCTGCTCTGTTCAACATTAATACTGGGAAAAATCCGGAGTAAACCTAGTGAGGGTTTGAGAGCAAGAATGAGTTTGATTATAACACTTCCGTGTGATTGATCTATTACTTGGTATTATTTTATTTTTTAAATATTACGTTTTATTATTTTAAGTTTTAAATTTTAGTTATTTAATTATGTAGTTTTTATTAAATAAAATTGGATTTTTAAAAGTGTTTAGTATTTCAACATAAACTTTTGTTTCTGTAAACTACCAATTTCCAGCATTTCTGGTTTTCGTTTAAGTTTTTCATCTAATATTTTTTATTTTATTTTATTTACAATCTGTGCATCGACCTGTCGGTCTATTATTCTCTCTCTATAAGTCTACAAACTTTGAAACTGTATGGCTTTTTAAACTTTTTTCTTTTTAATTTTGCAGTTTCTATACTTAAAAAATAGTAATGAATTTCTTTGATTTTCAGGTTTTTTTTTTGTCTTCATAACTTCTTCAAACCACACTCAAACCATACCTATATATAATGCCGAACTCTTATTATTCTATTTATTCTACTTTTAGTTCTTTTGTGTTTTAAAAGAAGTGTGCTGCTGTGTGTATGTGAGAGAATGTGATTAAAATCCAGCATATCCGGTCACACGGCTCCCATGTGAACCCCGGATACACACTCCCACTCCTGTGCTCGGCTCGTTTCTGCGACCGAGTGAGCAATCTGTCACGTTCCCCTGGAGGCCCGTTGGAGCCACGTGTGACCGCGGCCTGGTCTGAGGACATCAGCAGAGCTAACCGCACTCCAGAATGCCAGCATGAGGAATAGTGGGAACTGTGGCTCTGGTGAAGTGCATTTACCATGCACCCATGAAGCCACAAAATGCTCTACGGCGCTGAGAACCGATAATTTATGGTGGCCCTTGTCTCGATCGGATGGCTAAATTAAAAAAATTGCTGCCGCAAAGGCCTCTGCTTACGTGCACCGTAAGTGGTGCTCATATGGGCGGTGCTGTGGTAAAATGAAAGGGACTGGTGAGTACAGATCGCAAAATCAGTCAAGATAATAAAACTGTCTAAATGGCCTGGGTGGGAGGAGTTTTGCTCTAGTGTTCTGTCAATAAGTATGAGAGCCAAGAGACATTAAATGCACGACACTTGCTGGGGTATTTTGGGACAGCGAGCACTTGGGGAAGCAGTAGAGGTTTTTTATACCATTGTTAATGAGAGAAGACTTGATAACAGTTGTGAAGAACAGAAAGAATAGAACCACATAGCAGACAGTGTTGCTGATAAAGCATTCCCACTTTGTGATTAACCAGTTTGTTAATTGTCAGATTTTTTAAGCCTGAAGCACCTAAATCACTGATGGAAGAATGAAAAACAGTTGCTGTTTATCTACTCTACCGTTCAAAAGTTTGGGGTTGGTAAGACTTTAAATGGTTTTGAATAAAGGCTCTTATGCTCACCAACGCTGCATTTATTTGATCAAAAAACTATTTTACAATTATTACAATTAAGGGAAAAATGGAAAATAAATTGCTATATGAGAGTCAAAAAAGTAATGTGACTTTCCTCATAACAAATTATTAGTTATAATAACGAATATTTAATTATAAAATAAACAATTTATATTTTAAATAATTATTTATATGATTATTTATGTAAGTCTTGGATCTTTTTTTTTTTTACCCCCATCTTGGTGTTTTATGTGACAAAATTTGCATAATCTGGTTGAGATCTGGATATTGGGATCTTTTCATATAGTGTTTTTTCTCTCTCTTTTTATACATTGAATTGTAGCATGTATAGCAATTCAATAGTCAACCCCTCAGAGAGCAGCTCATCTCCATACGGGCTTATTGAATGCCTGAAGCAACTCTAGGTGGGTAGGTCTCTTGTTTTCATTAGCCATGCCAGCCCGTTCTCATTCCCCTCCTGTAAAAACAGCCAGTCACTCCTGCGTGAGGACAATGACATCTGGTAGCCATTCCCCACTCCAAAGCGATTCGTTTTCCCCCAAACTCATAACATACCCTCCGGTCTTGACCTTTTACAAAGAGAAATAACTATGTTTACCCAAAACATCATCATCGTCTCATTTCGCATTGATTTTTTTTGTGTGTGTGTTTGCTCATTATATGACATTTATGTGAGTTATTAAATTGCCAACCGTCTTATTTGTCTTTAAAGAACAAAACCGCCATACTAAAACGGTCTATTATGAAAATTTCTGGGAAATAAGTGAGATACAAAACAATGAGGGTTTTTCCCCTTACATTTGGCCCATTATGAATATCCGATATACCTCAAATGTCTTTGTTGCACCGCTATTAGTCCCATGAGTAATGGACCTCCTCCAGGTTTTCTAAACCCACAGGGAACCACGAGTAGGTGATTTCCGCAGTGCTACATCATTGAGATATTTTGGTAAATACGTATTAAACAAACTCTTGGGCGGTCTACTATCATTTCGTAAGGAATAAAGAGCCGGGCAGCATTTAGTGGCCTCTCTTTTCCCAGACAGATGTGTAATCATAGCACTAGCTTACTTTTAGATTGTCTCGAAACCAAGAATTGTTGATTGAAATACTGAAAGCCCAGCAGAATGAGTGATTGATGGTGTTGTGCGGTGAGATTGAATGTCCAGTTTTAGATAGTTTCAAAGTTTCCATTGGCTCTGTGTTGTAAGATGTGATGATTTTTTGGCCTCCAATCCCACAATAGAGGTGCTCCTAGCACTACCATTTCATTAAACGTAGCATTACGCTTGTATTGTCCATGAAAAGGTGGGAGATGGGAACCCCTCAGCTTATTTTCTTATGTATTTAGGGTCGAGAGACTTTACACCTTGTCCCGGAGGAAAAAAAAGGCTTTGTTTAATCTTGAGGGGATTTCTCAAATATGAATTCTGTCGTCATTTACCCACCATAATGTTGTTTCAAACCTGTATGACTTTTGATAAATGTCTTGATAAAGATTTTAACGGTTTTTGTCCATACAATGAAAGTCACTGGGGTCCAAAACAACATTAGACCCCACTGACTTTCATTGCAGGCATTTTTCAAAATATATTTTGTGTTCCACAGAAAGTCATACAGGTTTGAAACAACAGAAGGGTGAGTAAATGACAGAATTTTCCTTTTTGGATGAACTATCACTTTAAAGCCAGCACTGCTAAATGGTGGGCTGACCACATTATGGGGCTAATGCTAAAGCGATCACAGGTGATGACTGGTCACTCCTTCATTTAGCTCAAAGTCTGAATTCTAATGCGGTGTGACTGGATCAAGGCTATTTCACTCCTGAACGAGTGCACCGCGATAAGAGAGCTAATTCTTTGATGCAATCGTCTGAGGATAGAAAATCAATGGCAATATTATTACCTTCACTGTTTGGGAGCAATTTCTGACACATCTCATTTACATGGTGCTTAATCGATGCATTTCGAGGGGCATGCATAATTAATAACCCTACTCGTGCATGAGGTAATTAATAATTGAACTGAATGATTTTACTCAGCATTGTACCGAAGCGCCTGTGGAAATGTTTTATTGCATGAACATGTCCAGTCATGTTCCAGCTTATTTTAACAACAACAACAGAAATCTCCAGAAAACAATATTATAAACCCTCCAAGTGCAGGAATGGACCCCTAAAGAGTTTTATCACAGCACTTAAAACCATTGTGCCACTTCATAATTTATGCATTTAAATGTTCGCATGTAAAACCGCCACCCCATCCGCTCTCGCTTTCAGGGATTCAGCTCCCAGAGTGATTAATTAATGTGCATTTATGTGCTTAACGGATCGCGCAGCAACTTTCTCTCCGGCCCTTTCCCCCCTTTTGCTCATAAATTATTGTCACTGTACGTAAGTGGCACCGGCTTTTTTTTCTGGAATAGCTGTGAGTGGCATAAAGCTTTTATTGTGGGTGTGCACTGGCAGATCGTAAGACCGCTAAGCAAACCACATTAAAACTTGACAGTATTGAAGGGTTTATGGGTAGATCCATATAAACTCTCTGTTTTATTCTGTGTCCGCTGATCGACTTTTAATGCTTCTTTACTGGAACACTCCAGCGTTTTCTTTTGCTTGCGCGTGCTGGGATATTGAACCATGCGATGAGCTATAATAGGCGAAATTATAACTTTTTTAATTTCATTATTTTGCTCACACTGCTCACTACATTGCGGTAAACTTAATCAGGAAGAGCATGAGACGCAGCCTGCCGCTTTGTTTCCCATAAGCCATATGCGTGAAGATGAGAGCTTTGGTAATGAGCAGCAGATTTGAATGATGATGTAAAATTACTCTGCTTCAGGACCTTTTTATTTCGAAATGCTCTCGTGTTTATGGTTTTAATATCCGCGCTTTCCCGAGCAGCTGTAATGGCGACGCCGTGCTCTCCACCGGAGTCAAAATGCGACCCCTCCAGACTTCTGCGGCCATGTTTGTTCCCTCTGCCCTACATAGAAACACCTGCATGCATCTAAAAGGTTAATTAGAGTGAAGCTTTAAAAAGGTCACGGTGTCACTTAGTGTTGTCTTTGCTATTTATCTGATCCAGAAACACAGCCAACAGTAAGCCAATTAGCTCCAATTAGGGCTGTGGCGTTCTGGTTGCCTAGCACGTATTAACGAAGATTTCGTTTGTGATTTCTATAGTCACCCTAGCTCTGAATGTGACGAATTTGTGAAACTGCAAAGTGGGGGCATCGGTGCATCCCTTGACATTTCACCCCGATAATCCAGGAGCCATAGTCAGGTTTGGTGTTGGTCTGAAATATGGAGGTATGTAAAATGTGACATTTTACTCCAGCGGTCTAATCAAGGCTGATGAAGGGGCATAGTGGAGGAAATAAAGCATGTAGCTAGCATGCGGGGTGTGGCTAACTGATTACGAGCCTCAGGGATCCATCTGTGACTATGTACTATTATCTTTCTTCCTTTTGGAGGTAATTTTAGAGTATGGGGGGGGGGGTGGAGACTGGCACTGAGCTATGTGCGACAAAAGTGAAACAAAGTTTGAATCGCAAAAGTTTATGCCAGTGGACTTTCTTCACCTAAATGCACTTTGCTAGGCTTTGATATGTGGTGTCTGTCAACTTGTCGAGTGAATTCTCAGAGGATGAAACTTTTGAGATCATCTAGTGAATTTCAATTGTTTGTATTCCTCTGCCACACCACAATAGAATCGACAGCCAAGAGGTTGTCAGTGGAAAATGTTGATTAAACAGATGTTGGTCCCAGTGGCTCCGTGGGAGACGAGAATTCCACAATGAGTGGATATTAATTAGACATTACCAAGGGTGGGTTTCACATTTTGAAGCAAAACAAGAGACTTCATCTCCTTTGTGTTTCACAATGACACATGGCAAGAGAAATAATTCTGTGTGCCAAAGTGATTCCCTATGGCTCGTATAGACAGAGAGATAACACTTGAGAATCAGTGTTTTTGATGATAGACCACATCACATGTGGTCGTGCTGTATAATGCAAGGCTTTTTATTAAACATTTTAAACAAAGTTTAATTAAACAATTAATAGGTATTTTTAAAGTTTTTATTTCGAAAGGAATTCATTGTTTGCTGTAAGTTTGGGTTGGAATACAGTGGCCCCAATTGTTTTTAAAACAAAATATCTAAACAAGTTTGTTTTTTTTAGTAGTAGTTTATTTATTTATTTATTTGGAAGAAATAGAGCACATGCAGGCAAAACAAACAACTATAAAACCATAGATACATTGTTCTGAAGTAAGATAAAAGGTTTTCTGTATTAGATGTTTAGTTTTGCTTTGCTTTCTTTTCTGTTTTGTTTTGTTTTGTTTTGTTCTGTTCTGTTTTGTTTTCCAAGCCAGTTAACGTGATGTGAAAAGAAATTTTTTTTTTTTTGGGGGGTCACACTTTATTTTAAAGTCCAATTCTCGCCATTAACAAACCATTAACTATGACTTTTGCCTCAATAAATCCCTAATGGTCTGCTTATTAATAGTTGTTTTGCATATTTGTTGCATATAAACTGGTATTACAATTTTTAACTAAACATCTCTTTCTGTCTCACACATGTAGACCATTGTAGCAACAGTGGCGCTGGGGACTGCAACCCAAAATGTATTCGTAAACTTCAACTGAGGCTAAAATTCATCGTAAATGCAATTAATTGGTTTTCAGTGAGCATGTCAAAACAAGCAATCCAAGATTGACGATTTTGCCCAAGAACGAAAGTAATCTTTTACGATTTCTTAAATTGCTGGCCTAAATCAGTGTGCACTAGGCTTCTGCGGTAGAACGACTGCCATTGAAATCCACGACCAGTATAAAACCCTGAGGAACCCTGTCTTAAAAGAGGGAGGGATCGTTATTTATCAGAGCCCTGGTGAGAGAGGAGCATGTTTCATTCATTAGAGACATTTGGTCCTGAGTTATATGAAGGTCTGTCAATGTGCGTACTGCTGCTAACACCTTCTGACAGCCTTCATCCCATGGGCGAGGCAGATTCACCCAGCTGCGAAAAGTGCAAGAAATCGCCTAATCAGTTCATGCAGCCGAAGTTCCATCTTGCCATCGTTATCACGGCCGTCGGTGTTGATTGCAGTGTGAGAGGATAGTGTGAGGTGCAAGAGGTGGTCTGTCCCTGGTGATTGTTTTAACAGATTGCTTTTCCTGTGGCAGTGGCGAGGTGGTCTGGATGAGTTCTTGTTTACATCATTACAGATAATTAACAGGCAGAAGTAGAGCAGCGGGGAGCAGACGCCGATGGGCCCGGACCTAACTGACACGTATATGCGCGTGCATGACAACGGTAGCGATGTCACTGTTTTTCCCACAGCGGTGGCCGTCAGAGTTGCTCACCTCCACAAGTCATGAGTCCAGATCAGCCGCAGAGAGCCTGTCTGGATGTGAATGATTTGATTAGATAATCAGAGCGCCGTCAAGCATGCGAAAGCCCGTCTTTGTCTCATACCCGTCTCCTAATTCTTCCCTCCCAGTTACACTCTCATCATTAAACTTCAACGCAGCTACGCATGGGGGCATTTTCAATTTAATGCTCGCAGATGGATATTTTAATTATTATTGAATCAACCGTAATGGGGCCTACGAATCTGTGCATTCTTTATAATGCATTTAATTAAAGTTGCAGGGTGTGACATGGAACATGACACCACCACTGCATCAGACAACTGCTCGACAAGTAAGGAAAGGAAAAAGTAGCCAATTATCTCACACCAACAAATAAAGGGTTTAGTACTTGCTTGTTTTTGTACATGGAATTGATGTTTTTCATACTTTTCCCATAGAGCTGAATAATGTTTTCCTGGTAACTGTATTTTAAAGAAACTATTGTAGTTTCCAGAGCATTGTAAAACAACTGGTCAATGGTCAACCTCAGTTTCACAATCTCTATTATTATTATTAGTAGTAGTATTATTATATTTTATTTTTTATAGGTGTTTAACAAGTACTTTATGAACAATGTTTTCATATGGGCTATCGAGGTGCTAATAATAATAATAATGAAATTTAGTGCAGTGAATATTTAATAACTCCACAAGTATACGATACTGTATGTTGCTATCGATGTGGTGCTAATAAAATAATAATTTAGTAATTAAGAATTAATTTATATATATATCTATATTATATATATATAAAAACAAAAATTTAAGGTGAAATATATACACAGTAAAACGTTTGAGCGCACTTGAGTGAAATCATGTTTTTCATGATCTTTGATCTATATTCGTAATGTTAAATTGATATTTTGTGAAATTTGATGACTTGTCTATTTTTCTAAATGTGCTCAATCTTTTCTATAATAGCACTGAATGAGCAGGTGTGTCCAAACTTTTCACTGGTTGTGTAGATTTAAATGTTGATTATGACAGTAATTTAGACTAAGACACACCTGTGAACTTTTTACCTGTTTCGCAGAAGTGAGTGTCATCCACGCTAGCACTATGTGTATAGAAACAGGTGTCCGTGGTAAATTTGCACCTCCAGACTCACACAGATTGCTTTCCCGCAGAGCTGCTAAAGGCCTCAGTGGTTGCCTCACATCCTGTGACACCGTGCTCCATATGCACATTAATTTATGCCTACCACAGCCGCTGACTCAGAGAAAGGAGGGAAGAAATGCACCGGCACATCTTATTAGATTTCCTTTGTAGTCCAGATATCCAGTGTTGGACATATTTAATAACCCTCAGCTAATTATAACTGCTTGTTATAGTTTTGAGCAAATTATTTTCTGGAGGGTAGTGCTGACAGGTGTGCTGAGTGATTTCTATGGCTTGCTGCCATTTTCGGCAGTGTTGACAGAAATGTGGACAGAGGAGTGGGGTCTTGGGGAGTTTTGCCGAGGGGAGAAATAACCTGGTCTTTGTTTTCTCTCTCTCTGCAGGAGGATGTCACATATTTTAGTGCATTGCTGTATATAGCTTCCGTGTATTGAAAACAAAGCCCTTCTTTGAAACCAAACGGAATCCTTTGACATTTAAATTGGATTTGCACATAATATATACAGACGTTATGCAAATTATACATGTATGGTGAATGTTAATTCTGTACACACAGCTTGCATTTGTCCACGAGTGTTAATTCTCCCATAGACAGCAGTGCTACTTTTGTGTTTACTGCTATTTCCCTCCAGGCAGAGAGACTGAACATTTTCATTTCCAAGTAAGTGATGTTTACGCCCGTAATTCTTTAATCACACCCACCGCCCCAGCACATCACCAGGTTTAGTGGCATTACCATCGCTCAAGGTCACTTCTAACAAGAAGGTCTTCACTACGCCTGCACACCATTGATTGGCTTGGAGCTTCAGCCGGGCACAAAACAAGGTCTGCTCTCACATTCATGAGGGAGCCTCGTCGCATCTCAGCCGCGGTTATGAGAGACGCGGCAAACCCTAATGCAGAAGATGAATGTAGATCAGCCCTATATACAACCATGAATACCAAGAGAGGCACCAAAATCCATCCTCATATATCGCTTGTGTATTCATAGAATAGATTTCATAGCTTTAACTTGGTTTTCTGTGGTCATGCATAGGGATTAGACACAAAGATTTCTTTTAAGTTTAATGTGGCAAAGGAATAGGTTGCCTAAAAATGAAAAATTTGTCATCATTTAATCACCCTCATGTTATTCCAAACCTGTATGACTTTCTTTACTCTGTGGGAAACAAAAGGGACATTTTTGAAGAATAGACTGTCAAGCTCCAAAAAGCACCATAAATGTGTTGTAAACGCGCTCCATATGACTCGTGCAGTGTTGGGGAAGCTACTTTGAAACTGTATGGCAAGCTACAAGGTATGCATTATTTACAATAGTTCAAACTAGCATTTAAACTACAGTCAAGCCTACCCTCAGGAAAATACAAACAAAAAGTATAAAACTCTGTTAAAGGGGTCTCTTGTCAGGATCTTTTAAATGATATATTTCTCAGACTATATGATTCAGCAAACAAAATGTAAAGAAAATATTTTTTTCTTTAAAACTTAGAACATTCAAAAGAACGGCATTTTTTTATTTGAAATATAAATATTTTTTTATATTATAAATGTCTTTACTGTCACTATTTATGCATTTTATATGGAAGCCCGTTTCTTCTACTGAATAAAAAAGGTAATTGCACATTTTTATCTCGCAGTTCTGACTTTTTTTTCTCCGAATTGTGAGATATAAACTCACAATTGCGAGTTATGAAGTCCACTTCTGAGAAGAAAAAAGGCTATGTTCTCAGAATTGCCAGTTTATATCTCACCGTTGTCTTTATTTCTCAGAATTGTGAGTTTATATCACGTAATTCTGACTTAATAACACACAACTGCGAGCTTTTATCTCACTTGTGAGTTTTGTTTTTTTTTTGAGTTTGTATCATGCACTTCCCATAAGTGAGAATTGCAAGATAAAAAGTCGCAACTACCTTTTTTTATTTACTTTTTTTACTCAGTGGTGGAAATGGGCTTTCGTTTAATGCATATTTGCTAAATAAAAATATTAATTTCTTTTCTTTTTTATCTTGCCAACCACACACTTTTGAATGATTGTGTTTTTAATTTACACTAATATTTAAACAACACCCTCATTTTAATTTATAACTCAGTAGAAAACATAGTGATATACAGCAATATTTAACTAAATGTTTTCTACAAATAAATAAATAAAGTTTCTTACGTGTCTGCCATTGACGTCAAAGCCTGCTCGATGCATCAAGGAGCATTGTCTGCTACAGCAGAGGTCAAGATGTTCAGTGAAAGAAAGCAGCATGAGCAACATAGCCACTTTTGGACTGTATGCGAATCGCAGATGAAGTCAATGTAAAAATGGAATCAGCTGTGACCACTCAAGAGTGCCCGACTTTCCTTTTTTAGTTTGATCTGACCTCTAAGATGGTTGAAATGTTATATTTATGTCCTCTGTCACCATAGCTCACTCATAAAATGGTGAGCCGTGTACCAGTTATTTAGCATGTAATGAGATTCTAATATGTGACATTGAGCTCAGAATAGATCCGAGATTATAGATATTGGTCTTTTTTGGCTCTCTGCTCGTTAACAGACTGACAGCCCTTGAAGTGAATCCGTGCTCCTGATCTTTAGAAGTGATTAAAAATTATATGGCACATTTCCATTAATCTGTCATCTGGTGCCCTGCTGATGAGTTCTTGGTGTAGTTTGCCAGGTTAACCATTCGTCTCGCTGTCAGATGGTGACCTGAGATTGTAAATGTAAATGCAAATGTACGTTGTTTGGTCTAAGCACATCTTGAAGTGAGGATTCAGATCTCTCTTTTCTATTCACACAGAATAAATTTGTTGCATAATTTTTACTAATTAATAAGACAAGTACATGAAGCACAATTTACAACGTTCCCTCTTCAAAGGGAAGGTCATTTCCCGTGTTAAGTTTCCACTACGAGCAGATCAGAGCATAGAGACGCCCGTGGGATATTTCTATAGTAAAACCTGTGATCCGTGAAGCGTAAAACCATCAAATGTCACAATGGTTATATTAGCTTATAAATGTGGCTAGGAAGTCGTGCAGAGAGAGACATATAGGCATCTTACTGCATGTACTGCTTGTAATAAATGAGCTGAACGTCGCAAGCCAGAGTCGGCGTCTGAGGTGTCACGTGGCCTTCTGGGATACACAATTTGTCCTGTCCTTACCTAATGAGGCAAGTGCATTCAGACAGCGAGGTGTTGATTTGCCCTCTGTTTTGCTGCTTTTATTTTATGTATTTATTTGTATTTTAAATGTAGTAGCTATGGTGCTGAAGCTAATGTACTGTATAAGTGGAAAGAGAAATGGTCGTTTAGAGATTGTGTGAAATGTTGATAGCCCTCTATTTTTACATGTAATAAATAAATAAAAAGTTGTTTTTGTTTTCTGAATAGTATTTGAGCAGAGTATTGTCACCCAGACAAGTAAAATAGTAAGGCTTTTTTTGTCATTTGAGGGTCACATTGAATCTGTTTTGGAAACCTTTTGCCATGTCTACTTTTCACACTGATAGATGGTAGGTAGGTAGGTAGGTAGGTAGGTAGGTAGGTAGGTAGGTAGATAGATAGATAGATAGATAGATAGATAGATAGATAGATAGATAGATAGATAGATAGATAGATAGAGATAGATAGATAGATAGATCCTCAAAAATTATATGTATACAATATGTATAACAATTTTGCCCTAATAAGTTAGTGTAAGTTAATGTAATTGGTTGCCAAGAAGACAGGAGTGTCAGTGAAGAGCTTTCTTCATATGGTATGTGAGATGTGACAAAATCAAGGTAAATGTCACTTGTCAGAGGAATGTTTTATTGTGTATAATTTTCAATCAAGATGTAATTTTGTCAAATAATGAAAACAGTGCTCGCGTAGCAAGAAAAACACAGGTGATTTGTTTGACAAAAGGAAGTAAATTAGTATGAAACTTCAAGAGGATTTATTAAAGGGGTCATTAAAATGGTTACATCATTCCAAAACTGTATGACATTCTTTTTTTCGGTGAAAGTAGGGTCAAAATGCTGTTTTGGACAACATTGATATTGACCTTCATTGTACTGTATTGTACAAAAACGTTTCTTCAAAATATCTTCTTTTATGTTCCACTAAGAAAAGCAAGTCATGCATGTTTGATATGACATGAGAGTGAGTAAATGTTCATTTTTTGGGGTGAACTATTCTCCCTTTGGGCCAAAAATGCTCAAAGTTGAAGGGACATCCATTTAACAGAATGCTTTAGTAAGATATTCTAGGCTATATTTACTCCATAATGAATTACAACCTTCACAACTGCTGTTAACGGTCTTCTGTGTTTACTTTCTATATTTTTGTTTTTAGTTAACCCACAATGTCTTTACACAGTTTTCTATTTTGATGTGTTTTGCAAACCATCATTATACATAACTGATTACGGACTAGTGAGGCATGAGATATATAAAGCGATAGGGGTGATGCTTTTCCTGTCCCTCTCCGTATGCTGTGTTCTCTGAGGTCTCTCTCCAGCAGAGCAGAGCTGATTAGGGACTCAGTGGGAAGCGTGTGGGTGCCTGGCCGAAAGTCCCCTCTTATTGTCTTAAAATGGCTCCGAACTGTGCAACTCTCAGACGGTGGTCTGATTATGCTTCCGTGATGACTTTTTTTCCCTTGTAGACTTTTTCAAGTGCTTATGACCCAGTCGCTTCGGCTTTCTATAGTTTTGTAAATGTGAGATTATTATCGGCTTTGACTTGACGCAATCCATCACGTTCATTCTTGTGAAATGTAATTAAATCACTGAAGTTTCACACTAGCTACATCTGTGTCGTAATTGAAAATTGAATGGCTAAATCTGGGTGTTAATTAATGCGTCATCAATATTCATGGCGATCACCTATAAAAAGGTTCTAATGTTTTTTTTTAATATGACATTTTAAAGACGCGGTTCCTGCAATGAACAAAAAACAAAAGATGTTTGTCTGAAAGCGTGGCACACATGCATTTGGCCTTTTCATGCAAATCTCTCTTTATCCACGAGGTATTGGCGGCTCGACAATGCCGCTCTATAACATGTATGTAGGCTGGGAGACGGGGAAGGCGCTGGGCAAAGTGGCTATAATTCATCGGAACCACCTGGTGATTCCCCCAAGTCACCTTCCTGTTTCCTGTGTGCCAGATGCTTCTTGCATACCCAATCAATCAGCGGTGCCGAGCTGCTGCTTACCATGGCCGACCTTGAATCACATTCCCCTGCTTCTGCGTTTTGGGGTCTCGTCCGGGAGCTTATTCCCTCTTCAGTGTTTCTCATTTGGAGACGCACCTGTGTCCAGACCCAGATAAACCGTGTCCTCCGAGACTGCTCAGGGCACTTCCCTGCCTCTCTGGAAGTGCAACAAGGCTGTACTCTGGGAGCCCCAGCCAATCATGAATCGGCCATGCAAGGTGATTTAAAATGCATTGGAGGAAGGAAGGTATATAATTATGTTTCTCCGAGGGGAATAGGCTTAATAACCGGCTATAAGACAGTCAGCTTTGTCGTAAGATTCAGGCAGAGTTCACGCTTCCTGAAGCTACTGTTTTTATTCGTCTTCACTCATGGATATTTAATACTCATTGATATTTCACAGATGTTGACAAAAGCTTAATCTGTGCTCCAGGCGAAAGTCATCCGAAGCAAAATTTGTTTTGGCAGCAGAGCGCCAGTTTCTGAGTGGTTATGGAATACCTGTCTCTCCGTGCCGCACACATATTGCTACGAGGCATTTAATTCACACAATTCACACTGAAAACAGATACTCCACACACAACAGGGAGGCTTATGACGGCTGCTGGAGTGCAAAAGCTCAAACACTCCACGTTTCTGTGGGCTGACAGGCTCAGTCGGTAATATATGATTGTGACCCTTGCAAAATGATTGGCTTCGTTTTGCAAGTGAGCTTTAAATATGTTAGTAAGTTAAATACAGTTACTTCTTTTCAGCCTTCTAAGAATATCAGCTTCGAGGCGTATCGTTTTTACCTCGTTTCCAATCAATGCTTCCTCAAGAGGCGAGCTACTTTTCATCTGAAGAGCAAATGACAGAAATCAAATATGAAAGAAGCATAGAAAGGAATGTGTGTTCTTTTGGAGTCTTTGAAAGTGATGCTTGGCAGGTTCGAGTGTTTTTGTAGGGAAATTGCATCACTTTCCTGCTTAATGTTTTTTGGCTATTTTTGATGGCGTGGAGGTCGGGCTCTGCGGTTCCACCTGACTGCCGGTGGACATCCATCCAGAGCACCTGGGCAGGGTGAAGGAGTGTGTGATGCCAGTCTGGCCTTAGGGTCTGATAAAGCACTTCCTCCCCTGAAGGTGACCCTCACTCCCTGGAAACTCAGCGCTGGACCCGTCGGCTGTCAGCTGTTGTGGACCTGCCACGGTCTATTAAGCACTTTAATGATGACCACTGCCAGGGGCCGGCCTGCACAGCATTGCATGCAGACTGGAGAGACCCCTCCTTCTTTTCTCTCTCCTTTGACTCTTTGTTTCACCCTCTGCGCTTCTTTCACCACAACACTTTATTTTAGCCTTTTTTATTTCTTCTTAATCAGAACAAAATAAAATGGTCAGTAGTTTTTGAATGCAGATCTACTTTTGTTTTCTTAATGTGTTTTGAATACAAAAGATGAAGGGCTCTTTTTGTTGGACTAAATTCAAGTAATAAATCAAATGCATCATATTTTATTTCCTTGTAATGGGATAGGATAACAGAAAGGAAATGAAATAACAATTGGGTTTGATATTTCATTTTTATAATCAATCCAGTACAGCATTGTCATAATTAAAAATATAGCTGAATGTACAAATGATGAATTAAAAGCTTAAACTGCCTGTTCAGTTTATGCATCAAAAGCTCAAGCTGATGACAAATGATAAATCAAGTGCAAATTACACGCTACATCAGTCATGTCAATCAATGCACATGGTCAGAGTTTATACGAAATTCAGAGACTGTAGTGGTGCAAATTTTGATGAATTAATCTCAGTGACAAAAAGATTGGTTCAGATTTGTTCAGTGATTCGTTCTTTGTTGGAAACAAGATTGACTTACAACCAACCTGAATGAGAAATACGCTGAGCAAAATGGCCTAGGAGGAGCGCTTAGGTTGATTCAGATTTGTTCGAACATCCAATTCCAAAGCATGTTCATCACTTTTAATATGCTAATTCTATTTCCCTGCTTTTTACGATATTTTTTTAATATTCATTGTATACTGTCAACTATTCGTTGTCCTACCACTATATAACATGTTCTGCTGATTCACGGATCCCACACTACTCACAGATATTAAATGCATTGTCTAATCAAGTTCTGGGTCTGCCAACCTAAAGTTTTTATATTTATATTTATACCCATGTGTGGCTTCATTTTGCAATTTGGACTTCTGAATAGTGATCGACCGATATAGATTTTTTTATAACTGATACCAATACCAAATATTTGCGTGTGTATGTGCACGATAACCGATATGCAGAACCGATATTTATTTACTGTTATAAAGTAAATAAATGACTGAGTGAAGTAAGAACATACTTCACTTTGGTTTTTCCTCTTTTCAGTCATCTTTTTTTTTTTAAGTGTTGAAAATTAGCAGTCTTTCATGTTAAAATTAATCTTCATACTACAACAATAAAAAACATTTTATTTATAAAAAGCATCAACAGCAACAACACTAAAATTAACAATAAGCAAAATAAATGTAGAAAGTCTAATGTTTTCAAATGGAGAAAAAAAAATAAAGGAAAGGATTCATATCATCTTCATTTTAAACTACAGTTTTAACAGGTTTATAAGCTGTTTAATAGACTAAAGAATAATTCCTAAGAAGAAGAATTCACTGGATAATGTTAATTCACTAAATAATATTCTCTGGAATATTGGAATAAAACAAACAAAAAAATAACACAGTACGGTAGGGTTATTGCAATTCTCATACTGGAAATGTTAGTATCAGATAAATTATAATGTTTATGTCCCTTCTAGATTATGAGAATGCCGGCTACATGACATGTGCATGTAGCGGTTAATATCATATGCAGTTACACAGACTAAACTCAAACTGTGATTGCTCGGAGGAGATAATAAATTAAGTAATTCCATGGGAGGTTGTATGTACTTGTAGTTGTTTATTAGCGAAATATTGGGTACATAGGTATTTTACATGAGGGTTTTAAGCAGTGACAAAAAAAGTTTTTTTGTTTTTTTTTTGTTTTTTTTTTTTTTATCTTGTTAAAAAAAGTTACCCTGCGGTGTGGCGTGCTGGAGCATTCCTGAGCATCAACCCGGTGAGTGAACTGCAATATGAAAGCGGCTTCACGAGACTAATGATGAGAAAATATACAACAGAGAGAGAAGTAAATTTAGCATTTTTATTTCCAACATGCGCTTATTCATGGATGTATTATTTAACTCATGCAAAGTTACGTCTTCATTGGGAGAGGATCTTGACGGATGCTCTACGGTTCAAGTCAAGTCACCTTTATTGATATAGTGCTTTTAACAATACAGATTTAGTCAAAGCAGCTTTACAGTGTCAAACAAGAAAATAGTTTGTCAATAATGCAAAATGACAATAGTAAACACTCATTTTTTTAGTTAAAGACAGTTCATCATTGAATTCCATGATGTCAGCATCCAGCTCAGTTTAAATAATATCTTTGCAATTATGTCAACGATAACGCTGGAAATGAAATGTCCCCAACTAAGCAAGCCAAAGGCGACAGCGGCAATGAACCAAAACTCCATTGGTGACAGAATGGAAAAAAAACCTTGGGAGAAAACAGGCTCAGTCGGGGGGCCAGTTCTCATCTGACCAGACGAACCAGCAGTACGGAAAAAACAATATAAGACGTAATAAAACAGACGATGACTAATATTAACAGCAATTATTATATGATGCAATCAAAATTATAGCAAAATGTGGTAGTTCTGTATGTGTTTCAGGGTTGGCATCATCTGAGGCATCATCTCTTCTCAGGTGTTCTGAACTTTAACTGAAGCTTGTTGTAAATCCTAGTTACCACGGGATGTAAATCACGTGGCAAAAGACAGAGAAACAAATAAAAACATAATTAGCGTAGCTGCTGTCCCAACCAAGCAAAAATGATTTGTTTAAACCAAACTAACGAATAATAATGTGCATTTGATCAGATATAACTGCAGTAAACGATTATGAGATGCATTATTTGAGAGCGCTTGGCCAAAGAGATGTGTATGTAATCTGATTTATAACAGAGAGAGCTGTGTTATGAAGCCCCTGAACGGTTTCGGAAGGCTATTCCCAGAGTTTGGAGCAAATGCGAAAAAAGCTCTACCTCTTTAGGGACTTTTGCTATCCTAGGTACTACCAAAAGTCCAGATTTTTGTGACCTTAGGGAGCGTGATGGGTTGTAGCGTGGTAGAAGGCTAGTAATGTACGCAGGAGCTAAACCATTAAGGGCCCTGTTGGTAAGTAATAATATTTTGTAACTGCTACGGAACTTAACAGGTAGCCAGTTGCAGAGACTGTAAAATTGGGGTAATATGATCATATATTCTTGACCTGGTAAGGACTCTAGGGGGGGGGGCCCACTTTTTTTTTGGGGGCCATTTTGGAATATCTGTAGCTTGTTTATTGAAGATGCAGGCCAACCACCTAGCAATGCATTACAATAGTCCAGTCTAGAAGTCATGAATGCATGAACTAGCTTTTCTGCATCAGAAACAGGTATCTTGTTTCGTAACTTGGCAATGTTTCTAAGATGGAAGATTGCCGTTTTTGTAACATGGGAAATAGATTTTCAAAAGACAAGTTGCTATCTAAAATAACACCCAGATTTTTGACTGTAGAGGAAGTAACCGTGCATCCGTCTAGTTGCAAATTGTATTCCAAGAGATTCTGTGTACTGTCTTTGGTCCAATAAGTAATATCTCGTCTTATCCGAATTTAATAGGAGAAAAAATATTGGTCATCCAATCTTTTAAATTTAACACACTCTGTTAGCTTAGATAAATTAGAAATTATTTCATCTGGTCTTGTTGAGATATATCGTTGAGTATCATCGGCATAACAGTGGAAAATAATCCCGTATTTCCTAATAATATTACAATTGGCAACATGTAATATTCAGGACTCCAACTTCACGAGACTAACGATGAGCAGCATAGACAACAGAGAGCGATTTAAATTCAGCACTTTTATTTTCAACATGCGCCCATTCATGGCTGCATGTTATTTAATTCACGCAAAGTTATGTTTTTATTGGGACAGGACTTGACGGATTACATGATTCCGTGAGTTGGTCTCTATTTCTTAGAGTCAAGCTGCATAAACTACATATCAGGCATTTATGTAATGCATCTAATTTGTGCATAAATGGCTGTTATGTTAAATAAAGTTTACTAACTACAGCAAATCAAGTACCTGCACCATGCAGTTGTTGTCTCGTCTCCCCTCAGACGCCGCTGCAATGGTGATCATGCGCACAATTCTCAAAACGCCCACAAGATGGCGGCGTTTATCGGTGAATCCGATATTACAAAACCGATATCCGATTATGGTCAAATGCTTAAATATAGAGAAAAATATCGGTAAATCGATATATCAGTCGATCTCTACTTCTGAATCATAATTTGAACATATTTAAATGTTTAATTATAGCAGTGCTGTACTGGATTGTTTGGGTCAGTGAGTTACCTGAAACAACCAATATTTCTTTGTTACAGTTAATTCTTCATTGAAGCAAAAGGATTTGTATATAATTGATTGTTTTGCACATTTGACTTATTATTTTTTAATTTAAGCATTGAGAATTTTGGTAAGAAAAAAAACCCTTCATGATTATGTTGTGGAAAAAGGAAGGAGGCAGAGTGGAAAGTAGAGAGGTAGAGAATTCATGGTTCTCACACATTTATTCCCATTCACAGCTTGCCACAAAATAATACTGTCAAAGGGGAAGAGTAAGACTGTGAAAACAGCTTTGATCTTTCTGTGGCAGGTGTTGCTACTCAAGACTCACAGACTTGTGGGTGAAATCTCCTCTTTAAGAATGGTCTCAATCACAGGGTTAGATGTACCTGTCCTTAAGTAATTTCCACTTTCAGTTTCAGTGAATGACAAACGAGTGAGCTGCATTTCTCAGTGTTCTCCTGTAGTAGACCACAGACACAACCTTATTTTGCATGGAAAGTTCAGAGTAATTAGTAAGCAATCATTCCAAATAAGCAACCTTTGGCTTGAAGAGACTTCAAAGTTCTTCTTTAGAATATCGTGACCATATTGGAGAATAAAAAAAAAATATATAATAATGTAATCAAATAAAGGTCGTATGAAAATGAGGCAACAGCATGACTAATAGCGAAGGGTCCCGGCACCATGCGCTATAGCAACAAAAGTGTCGTTCTCGAAGTGGGTCATTATATGCTATAGTTATTAGTGACTTGTGCTGTCCTTTGATCTCCCCTTTTTCCAACGCAAAAGAAGTGGAAACCTCAGAGGAGACTTTTTTGGGGCACCATGGCATTCTGTGTCATTTTACTGAGCCAGGGCAAACAAAGTGAGCAGGCGCGCTTTGTGTCGTTTCGGCTGCCTAATCTGGCTCTTCTGGGCCTGGCAGCAGTGGGGCTTTGGGATCAAAGTGGCAGTGCCTCTGTAGAAGTGCCCCACGGCTGCCCACAGGGTGGGCTAATGTGTGTCCTGTTCATTTGTGCTTCGTCCTCGCCAAGGACCTTAGTGATGATGTTGCTTTGTTGTAAAACATTTGAACACCCACCAAGGTTGATTGAGATATTGGATGCAACTTTGCTGAGCTGAGGTTTCAGTACTCTACCCTTTATTACATTCCCATATTTTTTTTTTTTTCCCCAATATCCAGGACTGCGGTTCACATTTTTTTTTTACCCGATATTATAATTATATTATATATGATCTGATATTATATTTATATTCCTATATATTATATATATTATATTTCTAAATACTCTTGCATTATTTTTGACACTCCAGTTAAAAAAGTTGCATTTGGTAAGGTTCCTTTTTAAGAAGTTAGGAAACTTATGCTACCAAGGCGCATTTTTTATTTAGAAAAAACGTAAAAACCGTAATCTGTGGGAAATATTATTACACTAATAACTGTTTTTGTTTCATATATTTTAAAATATTATGATTGTGATGGCAAAATTGAACGCCAGCCATTAACCTCCAGTATTAGTGTCACATGATCCTTCAGAATTTTTTCCCCCAAGTTTATTTGTATAGCACTTTTCAAAAACAGTTGCAAAGCAACTTTACAGCAAATTAACTTTCTACAATATTTAGTAAAGAACTTATCGTGGGACTGTCAGTTAATGTACATATGGCAGAAGTGTATGTAAAAATCAATTAAAGACGTAATCAAATAGACAATGAACACTATTAACAGCAATAATTATATGTTGCAATCAAACCTGTAGCAAACTTTGTTAGTTTATGTTGTTTCAGGGTTGGCATAATCTCTTCTCAGGTGTTCGGTCATCTCAGGTTTTTGTAAGGGCTGGATCCAGACTGAAGCTTGTGTCAATCCCAGCAGAAACAGAGAAAAAAATAGAGACATAATTAGCGTAGCCGCTGTTCCAACCAAGCAAAAATGATTGGTTCGACCCAAGCTAAGGAATAATAATGTGCATTTGATCAGATATATCTGCAGTACAAAAAAAATCTTCTAATATGCTGATTTGGTGCTTTGTATTATCAATGTTTAAAACAGTGTGCTTAATATTTTTGTTCAGGAAACTGTAACAAGGAAATTCCTTTTCAGGATACTTGATACAGAAAGTTGAAAGAACAGCATTTATTTGAAATATGATTTTTTTTTGTAACATCATAAATGTCTTTACTTTGGATTTTGATTAATTTTAAGTGCTCTTGATGATTAATTTCTTTAAACAAATCTTCTGCAATGTAGTGTATGTTTTAATTAAAATCAGTTTATTATTTTCATGATGCACTTTTTTGTGTTGTTTTTTTTTGTTTTTTTTATTTTGTTTTTTAAAAAACATTATTTACCGACTAGTCAGTCAGTAATTCTTTTTAGCGTTTTTTCTAACCGGGATGAATCTACACTTTGAATCTGTTTTCGGGAGATCTAAGGTAATTGACCGGGGCACGTTGCTGCAGAAAGGGACCTTACTACCCCCTCGGCTGATTGCTTTCATTTGAAGGATCAAGTTTATTAATGTTAATATTACCGGGGCCCTGACCCCTAATCTTTCTACAGTCAATTAGTGCTGCCGGTTCCCACCTCCAGGGCACAAGCAGATTTATGTGCTTACATAGCGGGAGAGAGCCAACCACATCATGTGGATCTTCCCGCAGACTATATGTGCTGCACTTCTGTTCAAACACACCACACTCCCAAAGGCGCTTTCGGTCAGGTTGGGCTGACATGTTGGAAAAAGCCTGTTTGTTCAGAGGTAAAGATACTGCTTTGAAGTTCATTTACCGGTATTGTATGCACTACGCCATGCACTTGCATGTGCCTTTTTTTTCTTCACTCGAAGGAAAGAGCTACTGAGCACAGTTCCGATGTGTTCTTATCTATAGACACCTGTGATAGTGATTTTCACTAGCATTATTATTATGTTTTTGCCATTTTAGGCTCATTAGTACTGCATGTAAATAATGTAACACTCATTATATTGAAATATATTGGTGTTGGCAACTTAAATTGATGTGCTGAGTAAATGGTTTACATAATTAAATTAAGGTAGTTGAATTAATTATTGTATATAATATATAAAATATTAGGTTTTATTTAGGTTAATACATGTATTACAGAAGTATACATATTTAGTTATAGCATTATATGTTGCATTTGTTACCAATAATAACACTGCGTGGTGTTTTGATGCCTTTTTACATTTTATGAGAATTTAGAAATGCCATTAAGTTAATGTAATAGTGAAAACAACACTAAAATAATTACCTGTCCATTTGAAAAACATAAGCATTCAAATAAATTGGATGAAAGAATCCATTCTACAATGTTATGTTTTTAAAAATGTGCCATGGGCTTTGGTTCACAGTGAAAACAGAATACAGATGCACAATAGTAATTGTTCATTTGCAAGGTACTGATATTCTACACATCTCTCACCATTCACAGCAACTCCTAAACCAGAATCTTAAGCCCTTTTTCCAGATTTTAAAGATCAATTAAAATGGCCTTTATAACCCTGATTAAGTGCAAAGAACAGCATCTAATGAATACCCTCAAGAACGTTTGGAGTCAGAGTGAAATCTGATATTAAAATCTCTCCACACTGCAGATACGTTAATTAGATGTGGAATTATAAGAGCGGAATCTGTGAAGTTTTTGGCTGGAAAGTCGGAGACAGAATAGCTAATGTCATCTCCTGGATAATTAATGGTCTCCGACAGCTAAAGGCAGTGCATGTGATTCTCAACCACAGACAGTATCGATAAACATGCTCAGGTAGCAAACAAAACATAGTTTGGTCCACAGTTTTACTTTTCAATGTGAGTTTGGTTTGTAGGTGGTTGAATAATAAAAGATATATTGAAGAAAATAACACAGATACAACAAAGTTAATTAGTTTTCTGTCATAAATTCGATATGACTCTTAATATTACTTGCTTCTCCGCTCAGACGCTTTCCCAGCATGCATCACAGAGATAGAGCTGGAACAATTAGACTCTGCACCTGAGTAACACTCCCCAATGACAGCAATCCTGTGTCCTCCTTTAGCACTGGACATTCATCTAAAAATACACCCCAGATGCCGACCAGCCATTTCTCCCCGAGCGCCACAATATCAGTGACCTTTCTGCCAATGTCCTGTTCCTGATTTCCCATCGCCCCACTAACCTCCCACAGTCCCTCGCTGCCGTCTTATACCTGCCAGAGCAAACATCATCTGTTCGTGTATATTATATTTTATATCATGTGTTTTCAGTCTGGTTTTGTGACCACAGATTAGCTGTAATGAAATGACCCCCTCCCGTTGTGAGTGTAATTAACCAGACATTGGATATTAGGGAATATGAATCTGCATGTATTTTCCCCCTAATGCTCAAATCAACTGCTTAGATTGGTTAAATATGAATACAGTCAAAGTCAAAGGTGGAAAAGGAGAGAGACAAATTTCACCCTGTTTAATTCCACGGCTCCCCCCATTAGTCAAGGACAACTGTTTTTTTTTGCAGTCATTAGTATGCCTTTAAAATGCCGGGAACTGCAAGAATCAATTATAGAGCAGCTTGAAATGAAGGCAGGAAATGTTAGGAGAGGTTCAGCCACCTTAGTGTCGCTCCTCAAGTCGTTTTATAATTTAAAATCATTAGGACAAACCCGCAGACTAAAAAAGCTCATTTTGACAGCACTTATATGTCTGTGCAGACATAACATTCCATCTTTATTTGTTGGACATTCACATCCCTCAGCTTATGCTAGTGAAACAGCGCTTAACTGGCAGCCACTTTTTTCTTTTTTCTTTTTTTTTTTCATAAAATGCAGAACATTTTGGCACCTTTTGCTTTTCTGACTTTGGATTTCCTTTGAACCGTCCTTTGATATGTGGCTTTTGAACTCCTGAAGGATGTCTTGAAAGGAGAAAATGTTTAATTAGCTGTTTTACACTGGGAGCAGAGCACAGGAGAGAAACCACGACAAGATGGCCTCTTGTCCTCTACATGATAATATATGCGGGAAATGTCGATTTATAGACTGAATGGACCCTAATGTCAGTTGAAAAGAGGCTTTTCATTCTTATTTAATGCTTAAAATTGGGTTACGTCTGAAAGAAATTGCTGCAGATTGAATGAAGATTCCTTTTTTTGATGTGCACAATTACTGTAAGTTTCACTCTTCGTCTACATCCAATAATCCTTTAGGGATGTGGAATAAAAGCGCTTGTATGATGTCAACTCTCTTAGGGAAATGGCGTGGTGTCTTAATCTCTGGTCTATCCAGAAAATTACATAACTGGAAAAAGACAGTCCTCAATAGACTGGCCAACACAATTTCAGAGGTTGATGTCATATTCCTTAATAAAGAAATTATGAGCAGTGCTTTTTTTCCTTTTCTTCATCATTTTAAATAGGTCTATTTTAATTTATTTTTATATTTTAGTACTTCAGCTAAAACTTATGTATTATTTCAGTTAGTTTCAGTTAAGCTTTTCAACTAATATTTGTTTTTTGTTTTTTTCCAGCTTCATTTAAATGTATGAAAACTCTTTTAATAGTTTTAGTTAACAGTAGCAACACTGCCTTACTTTACATTAATGCCAAGACTGGAATTGAAACCAAGTGGACTGTTTATTTTATTTTATTTTGTTTTACTTTACTTGTTTCTTTTCTTTTCTTTATTTTTTGAGAAATTTATATATAAAAATAGAAGCATACACACTAAAAAATGCTGGGTTAAAAAGGGACAAACCCAGTTATTGGGTTGTTTTGACCCAGCTATTGGGTTCAAAACAACCCAACCGCTGGGTCAAAACATCCCAATAGCTGGGCTTGTCCCTTTTTAACCCAGCATTTTTTAGGTGTACAGAAAGGCTCGTAACTGTGTACTGCTTGATACTCAGAACATTTCCTTATTTTAATATTGATGTGGTGCTGTATTTATTTATTGTATTTTTCGTATTGAAAGTTTGCATTATGCAATATTTTATCTGTACAAATCTAAACTAAGTCCAAATAAGAGTGAGGCATTGCTATGTTTGAGCATAAGCTGCAGTTATGCACACTACAGTAGCTGATGTATGATACACATGTCATATAGTCATTTCTCACTTTTCTCATGCCATTCTTTTCTTCTCTATTCCCATTTTAACAGTTCCCCTTTAAACCCTTGATTCGGATGCCATCCTCAATTTATAATGTCATAGCTCTCATGATAAATACAATAAAACATTTAATAAGTCCATTAGCTACATGTCAGAGTAAAGATCTTAATCAATGTAAAGTTCAGGGCTTTAAAAGAATTGATCTGGACGTTTTGTAATGAGAGGGAGATTGTGCGGCGGATAGAGGAGAATCGCTTCTATTATTCTGCCTGTCAGGGTGAAGCGTTGTCTCCAGGGCCCTGCTGATAAACATGCTGCAGAGCCGGGCAGACCAACCTTCATCCGCCGCCACAAACAAAGCAATCAGTATGATACATTTTTTAAAGGGGGCTGCTGCTGACAACACACTGGAGCTTGAACTGTAAAACTCAGGCAGTGGACGGAATTAAAGTGACGTGTTGGTGCACTTGCGAGACCTGCTTACCGTCTCATTTTTTCGGTTCAAATGTCTCACCCGAGATATTTGTTCTTGTGCATTTCTTGAGAGCTAGAGAGATTTAGCTAGTGTATTTTCTTCCTGTTGTATTTTCGCTACGGCACTTTTTTGCACTTTTCATTTGCTGAAAGACCAAAAGCACTGTCTTTCTTTTTAATATTATTTATTTATTCTGCATTCAGCCTATTGGACGGGATTGGCGTGATACTGGGCTATCTGTGAAAGTTTACTCCTCGTTTTCAGCCAAGCACTTGCAGTTGTTGAGAGGATATCGAACTCTTCTGTTAGACTGCTTGAAGGAGCAGCAGTTGGTCAGCCATAAAAGTGGTGATTGAGTGTTAATCAAGATCATTGCACCAGTGGCTCTGTCAGTTACTGGCCTTTGTTCACTTGGATTTCTCTGATGCTCCCCTGAGTCTGTCTGTCATTCTCATGTACCATGACGGAGTCTATCAGCAGCACTAGCTGGACCTGCATGTGTTATGAAATATTGAATTCGATTAGACTGGCCATACAAATTCTTTGTATTGAAATAATTATATGGACTCTACCGTTTATTAATTGCAATCATACTGTATAAACAATGGCAGATGGACCAAGTGCTTTGGAAAACTTGATGCAGAAATTGTCTGGTTGTCTGTTTCTGCCAACAAAAATAGTTACAAACGAAGCCACAGCAGAACCAACCAGTCTGTCTCTGAATCAGTGTTTTGAATGAATAATTTACTTATAAATATGATCACTTGTTTTGTTCCTGAATTAATAATTGTTTTTGAACAAATTGATTGTTTTTTGTATTATTTATTATCATTTCTATTATTACAGCAATCATTAATAATGAATATTTTGGTCACACTTTATTTTCATTTCCCATTCTCGCTATTAACAAATAATTAACTATGACTTTTGCCTCAGTAAACTACTAATTTACTACTTATTAATAATTAGTAAGTTGGATGTTAAGTTTAGGTATTAGGGATGTAGAATATGGCCATGTAGAATATGTGCTTAATAAGTACTAATTAACAGCCAATTTGTTAATAAGTTTCTCCTTTTTGCGTCTTATATTCATTTTATAATGCTAATAAGCAACCATTCTTTCTTTTTTTTTTCTTTTTAATTTCCATTTTAGCAGTTGTCATTTTTAAGATTTATTTTTTAAGATTTTTAATATTAATATTTATTTCGCTTTAATTTTATTTCAGTGATAATAATTTTACTTCTGATTTCAGCTTTTCTAATGTCTAGTTTTTGTTCAAGCTGTCATCTAATATTTATATATATTTAGCTTTATTTTAATTACCTCTCATTAAGATAATTCAAGCACAAAGACTAATTTTTTTTCTTCCTAAATGATTCATTTTTGTGAATGAATCAGTTGAGAGAATGATCCATACCTCACTTTTAAAGACAATCCCTTGTCGCCACCTACTGGTGTATTTATTGATGTAATAGACAGAAAGTAACTGGAAATGGCCACAAATACTGTAACTATGTGAAGTTTTGTGAGATAAAATAGCATCAGTAATAATTATGATTCATAATGCATCTGCTTATACGTTTTGTAGCTAATTAAATAATTTTGTATCAAAAGCAGAAATAAATGAACAATTTATTTATCAGACACATTAAAGAAATATGTCTTGACTATAATACATGTTATGAATATTGGATTAGTAAAAAATATATAGAGAGAGATTTACAGTGACAGATCGGTATTTACTGTTTAACTTCAAGGGTGGGTAAATACATGAAAAAGGTAAAGGCCAGGTAAAACTAAATTTAGTGTAGTGTATGGCTGCTTTAAGACTTATTTATAGAGTATTGGCTTATGTTTGTTAAATCCAGTGTTTGTGCCTGTGATGACTGTGGCTGAAGTGTTAAAGCACTGTTACTATGAGTGAGACAGAGCTCATCTCTCTCTTGTGTGATTTATACTCAGTAGCTCCTTGAGCAAACACACAGGATAAGACTGCGGCCAGTGGGTCATCTCCACGCCTCTGTGTTCCCATGACAACCCGCATGCACTGCTTCAGCCCAGGCTGGACGTGAGAACAGATCTATGATTATGAGCAATAAGAGCCTCTACATGCACACATGACAGTAGAGTTTCTACACAATTAGGCCATGCCAAGTGTCCCAGGCCAAGTCATGTTGCGTCCAGTCCAAATGGCTTTGTTACCTAAATGGATACACTTAAATAAAAGGATTTAAGATCTGCTTTGAGATTCCACCTTCTTAAAGTGGATATTTCCTTAATTAGAAGGATGACCTGGAGGTGTGCGTGCACATAAAAGACTCTTGGAGGCTTTCAGAAGGTTGTATCAGTGGTTCATCTGTACCAGTTTAGTTCCATCTCTAATCAAACACATCGGAACTGGCTAATCAAGGTCTTTGGGTTCACTTGATTAAAGCAAGACATGCCGTGTGGGTTTAGATAAAGAGGTGTGGTTGCAAGAAGCAGCCTAATTTATACGTTAGGGTCAAGGGAGTGTGTGTGTTAATATGCGTATGACGAGCATTCCTGACTAGTGAGTGTTTCATTCATCAATGTAAGTATGGTAATCGCAACAAGGGGGCCCCTCATTTGTTAATAGTCTTTTGCAATTATTTAAAATGAACATAAACAATAGACAATGCATTTTTACAGCATATATTACTATTATTTATATACTAATATAGTGTTTATTAGGAGATTGAATAATAACCTTTTTGTATATTAAAATTTGTATATGTTTACTTAGAATAATATATGTATATAGATATATACGTATATATAACGCCTTCACCTTCCTTCCTAATTTGTTGGTTAGTTTTTAAAGTTTTTTAAAGTTCAAGTCTAAAATGCTATTGCCTAGTTATTTCACCTATTATTGTCTATTATTATCAAAAACGATTTTATCATTTTAGTTAATGATAACGGCACGTTAGCAGTGCCAGTTAACTAATTGTACTAACAGATACTGATAACGTTTGAATTTAAAAATGTGTCGTAAATTGTTGAAATGCATGCATAAAGACATATAAGTAATTGTTAGTACTAGCTCTATGTTAACGTTTCACTAATGTTAAGTAAATTGAGACCTTTGTTTATGTTTTACAGCAGAATCTAGGATGTCTGATTTTTTAATAAGATAAAGATTAAGTTGTTTCATACATGCTTTTATCTTGTTGAAATATTATTCGCAACTACTATTTGAAAATACCTAAAAAAGAAAAAATTTTTTTTTTTTTTTTTTTTTTTTTTTTTTTTTTTTTTTTTTTTTATTTTTTTTATTTTTTTTTTTTTTTGTGAAAATTAATCCAAGTCGATAGTTTTTGAATTTATTCATTTTTTTTTTTTTTTTTTTTTTTTTTTTTTTTTGTTTTTCTTTCTTTTTTTCATTTTCTTTTTTTTTTTTTTTTTTTTTTTTTTGTGAGATTTAAAAAAATAATTATATTTTTGTCGAGAGGAATTTTTTTTTTTTATTTTTTACATTAACTTTTTTTACTTATTTTTTTTTGTAATTTGATTTTTATAATTGGCACATAAAAAAAAGAAGCGGTAGGGTGCGTAGCGTGTTATAGAAGTGTAGAAGCTGTGCCTGACGGCCTTCCTAAAACAGGCCTAAGGAGAGGTGTGGTTGTGAAGAGAGATACCGTACATCTTCATTTTTCATTTTCAAATCGCTACTGGATCACACCACATACACATATATATTATGTTATTGGCACTAAAGCGATCTTGCAGGATATCAGACCACAAAAATGCAGAACACTGTATTTGGCCCGGATGCACATGGAACACAAACTGCTGTCAATTAAGAGCTGTCTCTTAAACCTAGTGGGAGTTTCCAGCAAGCAGTGTGGCGTCTATTTATAAATAGCCAATAATTCATCTTACATAACCAACCTGACCCACACAAGAAGAAATGATTGATTAAGAGAAAGCAATTTGTATGGCAGTTGTGTCCTTGTGACCAAGTTTCATCTCTCTAACTTGCAAGCAAAATAACGCGAACAACGACAAAATAAGCAGGCAAAGTAAAGTGGCTGTGCGCCTGATTCGGCATGTCCTAATTAGTGAACTGAACCAGCATCAAAATAATAACCACCACAAAGGACCCCTAAGTCCCTGTAGAGGGTGATAATGTCAGCCTGGTTAATTAAGCTGCGCGGTGACTTTTGATATAACTGCACCTTGTAAGAGTTAATAAACAACTATGTTGCTGGTCAGGTTGGAGTGGCGTAACTGTGCCACGAAATCACTTAGTTAATTTAATCGTGGCTTTCGATGCTCTTTGAATCCTGCTGCGCACTATGAAACACTTTCACCTCCACCGAATAGAATGATTAGTCAGATCACACTTGCCTCCCACCTGAACTCGATAGCCGAGACAGTCCATCTCACTCTCTCTTACCTGGAATTTGTCAATGGTTTAACACAACTTTATTCAATTCCAAGAGTATTATCATTATTGATGTAGGTATTGAGTATTCCAATCAATATGTGGCCAAGTAAAGGCAAATGGTTGTGCATGTTCTTAGGTGTCTTTATTTCCTAGATTGTATACTTATGCTCAGTTTGGTCGCCATACATAGGCTGAAAGACAACGATGCTGGATATCATCTAATGTGTTTTATCTTTGTTCTAATGGGCCAAACAGGGTTACAAAAAAAATTAAGCAATAGCAAATCTAAAAAAATACAAATAAAATTATATACATTAATTAAAAAAACAAAACACTAATAATGATAACCAAAAAAAAAAAAAACAAAAGTGCCGCAAATACAAAACAAATAAAGAAACAGAAAACCACAAACGTAACAAATAGTAAGATATAAAAAAAACACAAACAAACGGGGAATAGGTAGAAAGGGTGTGAAGGGAAATATTTGGGGGGTGAATGAGGGGTCTGAGAGGGTGAATGTGTTGAGGACCATTAGGTCCGGTGGATGAAAATGGTCCAGACGATGGCTCTTCAGGCCGCGGAGTGTGAGGTTGTTTGTGAGGCATGTCCGTGAGGAACCGTCAAGACCAAGCGAGTGGGCTTACATTGTGGTTGAGGTCGCACTGCAGCGCTCGAAACTGGTCCACTCCATCCGCGGCAGCATCTTGGGAATTTGAGCCCAAGCAAGATGTACACCTGGAAAGGTCAAAGCTTTAGTGAAAGACTCAGCTGAAATATTGATCTTGACAAGCGGTGCTTTGACACAACCCTGTAAAATAATAAACAGCCAAACAAAGCACCTCCTCCTTGGGAAAAAAACCCCAGAAAGTAAATACCAAAAGACCAGGGGAAATCTGCAAGTACAGTCTGGTATCAGGTGAAGCGCATATGCTGGATAATGCAGCATCATCTGCCGTACGGCCGTAACGTTTTTATTGTAGCAGTAAGTTATGGTTTATAATCAGAGGTACACAGCTCAGCAGGAGTCTCATCTGTTCCTCATTGAAAAGCTCAACTGCCTTTGATTTGTACAGCTGTCACCTGAAATTATATCGCCGTTGTTTCGTGTTGTTGTTTTTCCTCTAATGTTCTGTTAGCGAAGCATTATTGCAATTACAGTCTGCTTTGTGCTAAAGCTCTCGCCGCAGAACAAAATCTCATTTGATATGGAAAATACCTACTTTTAGCACTTCAAACATTTTTAAAACAAAGCCTTATTAGCAGTCTTTAGAGTGTCATTAAACAGCGTCTCGCCCGGTCAGAACCACGTCAACAAACGCCGCTTGCACCGGCATTCACACCTTTTTAACACTCGCTTTATTGGCGAACGGTTACTCCTGTTCTAATCTAGATCCAAACAAACAGAAATGATAGCAAAATTTGCATTTGTCATAATGCTGCATTAACGCAGTGGTCACACTTTGTTTTTTGTGATAAATGCTATGCTAAAGCACAGATTCAGCTGGTTTGTGGAGACAAATGAGTGCTTTGAATAAATATCTCCTCTTTACTGTTTATTAATATACTAAAAATGATGAATGTGGAACAGGGCGCGTGGAACGCGGTCGTATGGAAAAATGATGGTTGTTGCAGCTCTAAACCTGCTCTTGAGTAATACATCTGGTGCAAAGTGCCGCAGAGCCAGACCTATTACTGTATGGTAAGTTTTTAATCTTTTAAAAAATATGGCCATAAATATCGGAGTTCTCCCTCAGTCGCGCTGGTCTTTTTTGTTCCATGGTAGAAAAACTCACGCACCTGTTCACAAAATTATATATAATTTATCAGTGCATACCGACATGTGTATCAAATTAGGTTAAACAGACCAAACCCCCGAATAAAACATCACTTTTATTGACTTTTTTTTAGGTCGTGGGTTAATTAGTACAATTTTTTGCACTTTGGACAAAGTCAAAATTTCAGAGCAACAAATGAGATATCATCCACGTTAATGTCATGAACACCGACATGAAGTCCTCTCTATGACTAATTTCCAGATTCATTCTAGAGCTCTTACCCCTAAATCAGGGGCTCTCGACCTGTTCTTAATCAGTGAGTATTTCTCAAAAAGAAAGGTTTCATGACCTTTTAATTTATTTAGATGATTTAACAACTTTTGGTCCATTACTCCAATTCTGGTTTCCCCAAAAGTGTGTTGTTTAGCTATAACGAATACATGCATAACTGAAGCATTAATTGGCTGTTACATACAACTCGCAGTGGATCATATTTGTGTTCTTTACAGTGGGTATGTTTACCAAAAAAATTAAAATGGGTCAATTATTGAATTTTATTTAATTTTTTTATTTATTTGTTACACAGTGGAGGCCATACAAGATGGGGTCCACGACCCTCTTGGTATCTGACCTAAAAAAAGGCAATACCAAGTCTTATAGGACTCTATTGGGTTTTTATTTATTTAAAAGGGTCATATGATGCATTTCCAAGTTTTCCTTTCTCTTAGAGTGTTACAAGCTGATTGTGCATAAAAAAGATCTGTAAAGTTGAAAAGACTAAAGTCTCAAAACCAAAGAGATTCTTTATAAAAGTTAAACTGGTCCACCTGCCCTCCTAAACGCCCTGTTTAATACACGCCCACACATGTCCTACACACACGCGAGTGGAAGATTGTGCATAACGACCACGCACAAAGTGTTTCACGCAATTAGTATGAGAAGGCGACACTTTATTGGTTGCTGCCTCCAACACCTACTAAACACCTGGCCATGGCTGCATGTTGTGAAGATGCCCGTGTGTTACTATCCTTTGCAAATTCGCGCAGAAAAACTTTGTTGTGGCCTTCCAAAACGAGCGTGCATCCGACTCTGCTATCAGTGCGTTAAGCTTTTTTACCACCTGTTGCCAGAATCCGTCAACCCACCAAATACAGTCAGAGGTGTGCAGCACATTTTAGTGAGTGACTGTTTCCTGATACCTGGTAGAGTAGACTACCATGCACGCTTGTTCTTGATCACAGACAAGGATGTACGTGATTCATTACATTTAAAGTGAAGTTGTGGCCACTGTATAGATTACAGCGATGCAGGGTGTGATGGCAGTTTAGAGTACTCTTTGGTGGTCTGTCACTGGCGGCTGATCACAAATGCAGACATCCTGTTTCTTTATGTCTGTCTGTGGTTGTCCCGCGGCTGAGCGCACTGTCCGTTATCTATTACTACTCATTAACATGTGTATACATCGTCGAGCCGTCTCGCCTATATCTGTTTCTCTTAACATCATGGTTGAAAACCTCTCATCCGGTGGGAGGTGTTGTTCTGGTCTGTGGATGTGGTTTTCTCTCTCACGTGTGTTGTATGGGCCAAGAGACAAAGAAAGCCGGCGGGATTATGGGGGGTGTGGGAGGGGTGGGGTGGCGCGCGCACCGACACGGGAGCACAGGGGGAAGCGAACAGTCCGTCACAGGCGGAGGGAGTCGGGGCACGGACAACACTCGAACGGCACCCCAGCAAGCTCCTCTCCTCAGGGTGCAGAACTGTGCGTTCGGTAAATAAATGGAGCGTTTCATAAACATAGGAGACGTAGAGAAAACAATCATCCAGGTGCCAAAGCCACACTGTGGCAAGGAGGCAAAAGGCACTTGAGAGGGGCCTGTGCCCCCTCAAACTACTGACAACAATTTTCCACAGGTGGGTGGTGCGGCCGCCTAGTGTATCAATGAGAATGTGGCCTCAGAGATATGACAGTTCAGCACGCCCATCATCATACCAGATCTCAGTACATGCACGCAGAATTCCAAGTGGCTCCAATCCAAGGCCCCATTTACCCGTCCGATTAGCCAAGGTGGAAAGGCGTGGTCTTGGTTTGAGGGGATCAGGCGCAGGTCCGAGGAGGGGATAATTGTGCAATCTTTTCCGGCAGATGGATTCTACAGCCCTTGCCCAAGGCCATCTCGCCGCCACGACTAGGGTGGCCTACAGACGGAAAGAGGACGGGTCCCTGAAATCACGTGTTCAGAGGAATGAAAGCACTCGTGGGGGCGACAGTCGGAGATGATACAGGCAGTAGGTGCGGGTGAGCGAGCCGAGGCGCGGAGGGAAGCTATATCGCAAGGGATTCCTGTGGCGGGTCACTGGGGACCCTCGGCAAAAGCCGCCGTGTGTCGCGAATGGCCACGACAGAGGGCAAGTGTGCAACTTTTTGACCTTTGTATGGTAGAGGCAATATGTGTTATCTCAAACTGATTTACATGGATGTTATGTCTGCGTGTCACGATGCGTCAAAGCACTGCTCCAAATGTAAGTGCTCTGTCTACCCCAACAGGAAGAAACGTTCATTTTATCCTTTTCTTTGAAGCCGAAGTGTTTCGGTATAGCCTAGAGATCCACAAAAACAAACACGTCTGCTCAGTAAAAAGCAACGCCCTGTGTCTTTAGGCTTTTTAATATATATTTGATGTTTGGTGTAAGCTTGCATTAGCAGTTATTCCCACGGGCTATTAATGAAACATTTGACATTCACTAAACGTCAAATTTCAGTTCAAGCTGTAGAATTTCATAGGGTTGGCTTTAATGAAATTCATGCATGTTATCAAAATGCAAGCTTAGCAGGAATTGGAAAGAGACAACAACTCAAGGCTGAAAACTGTAAGGTTGGGTTCATTTCATTGGCTGCTCCTCTGAACTCTGTACATTCAATGACTAACTGAATTAGGATTGGGTTGGAATGTATGTGATTTTATATGAATTTAATTTCAGAGTTGTCTTACTTTTTGCTTTTTTCTATTACAGGCCTTTCCATGCATATCGACAGGAATTTATGGTAAGGAAAATGTCTATTCATCCTCTAAACCTTTTCAGTGTAGGCTATGTACTGTGTATGAGTGATTCTGAGCGTGTACATGAAGCATGTGTGTGGTTTAGATAGCAACTTACATGTATGCTGGTAATGTGTGCATATAATGTAGGTATGAAAAAGCTGATGATGAGCAAATTACCTCTACAGTCTTTTCATGTCTTTAAATTCTCCCATCATTTGATTCTGCCTTTCATTTTCAAAATTGCCTCATTTTTTGTTTGTTTGTTTAAAGAAGTATGTTGAAGTCTGCATATATGAATAATGTTCCCGTTATGTGTGTGTACGGTACCATTCAAAAGTTTGTAGGTGATTTTTGAAAGAAGTCTCTTATGCTTATGTCTTTTACATCTCTAGGGTGGCATTGTTTTTCTCAAAAATACAGTAAAACAGTTGTTATATAACGTATCAATTAATATTTAATTTTATTAAATATAATTTAATATATTTTTATTTAATATTATTTAAATAGAATGTATTCCTGTGATTGCACAAGTGGACTTTATAGACAGCTATATTTTAGTATCAGTGTCTATGATCCTTCAGAAATTATTCTGATGTGCTGATTTCGTGCTCAGCGTTTAACTTTTACTTAAACCAGATATTATGTTGCTTCTCTAATTTTACATGCAAGTATAGTCGAAATCACAACACAGCTATTGTCTTTATCTTATGTGCATTTGATTTTATCAGACGACGGCTCGATTATAAATCAGGATTTTTGTGCAGATTAACATCTTGGAAGGGACAGCTGGTTATGTAGTCTTAATGGATCGGGTTTCAGTCACTATTTCATATTAATTCGGTTGTCTGACAATAGAAACAGTCAAATAGTTTGAGAATTTGGCTGCATCAAATTACAGTATGTGAGCACAGAGATGCAAACAAATGTAATAACAAATAATACATTTACATTTTGCGAAGCGAGCTGCCCTGTCCTGCAAATAATGTAAAACAGGCTTGTGTAAGTATTGCTCAGTGCAAAGAAAGAGAAGTAATGGGAACCTAGTATTTCTATGTTCTTTTTTCATGTGTCTAATAGACATGAACAAGTTATTTGAAAGTCATCTATGACCTTTGAAACATGTCTAGTCTTAATGCTCTATGTTGAGTATGGTTTCACTAATAATAAACATACATTTGCATAAAGCATCCATATTTGTCTATGGCCATGTTGATTAGAGTTTTAAAAACTTGGAAAGTATTAATTTAAGGTACATTTAGAACAGATAAAAATGTGCGATTAAGTTGCGATTAATCACGAGTTAACTCATGTCAATCATGTGATTAATCACGATTAAATATTTGAATCGATTGACAGCCCTAATATATTCATCCTATCTATCTATCTTATCTATCTGAATCTATATACTCTATCGGTACTATAATATATATATATATTATATCTCATAGATATATATATATAGATATAGTAGGAACCCGTAGTATCAAGATTGAATATATATTATCAATATACATTCTGAATTCTGAAAAAAAGTATCATGGGTTCCATATATATGTATGTTTGGAACTCATGATACTTTTTCAGAATTCTTTTATGTATTGATTGTTCAAAAGAACAGCATTTGCGTGAAATCATTTTTGTAACTTTATAAATGTCTTTCCTGTCACTTTTGATCAATTTAATCCTTGCTGAATAAAAGTATGCGATTTAAAGAAAAAGAAACACTTGAACAGTAGTGTATAATGTACGTGTGTGTATGTGTGAGATTCTGCCACAAGAAAGTGCCTTTGAGATCTCAGCACTTCAGAAAGAATGCAGTTATGTTTGATTCAATAAATAATCTGCAACCTGCCTCTCCAGCACTGCGTAATTGTTCAGATCATCACAGAGAGGGAAAGCATTTACTCTGAAAGCAAGAAGAGCACTCAAATATCATGATCAAAGAGCTAATAACCTAGAATACTTCCCCAAGCTGGCGTTTTCTTGTTTCTTTCGGCCAAAAAGACAGTAAATGCTCGTTTAGGAGGGAAATTAATTTCATACCATGGCAGTCATGAACGTTTGTTTTTAAAACATTCTCAAATAAGCTGAAGGAACATTTGCTCTCTTCTTCAATGAGACAAACACGATCCATGTGGCCACGTCACCAGATTAACCAGCTCCAACATGTAGAACTGTCACTCACAGCCAACCAGAGCTGACACCCCATCTCTCTTTTTCACTGCTTCATGGGAGCTGAGGTCCAGGCTGACAGATGATCGGGGTACAGAGGGTAAGGCGTAAAGGGGCTGTTCTGTGGGGTTGGAAACGTGGACAGCAGGCAGGTAGAAAAATGAGGCCTCACTCCCAGCTGACAGTCCAATCCCTCAGCCCACACCATTAGCACAGGTAGAGCTTTCACACACATGGCGTACTGGAGGAGATGCCACCCATAAACAAACTGGAGCCTGCCGCCAGCAGAGGGTTGGATGGTATGATAGAGGTTATTAAGTCCGACACTCATAGCCTATCAATCAATGACACGAGAGACGGGTTAAAGCGGGTTATTTCTTTTTCAGTGAGGATGTGAAGGACTGGCAAATCTATCCGTGTCTTACATAGTGCGGACACAGGCAAAGCACAGAGGTGGACAAAGGTTGCATCATCCTTTACTCTGTCTGGATCTAGCATTCACTATTTCTTCTTTTTTTCCTGGATATGCAATTGGTTCATTAAAAGCAAAAGTTTTTAGTTACAAAAGCTCTGTTTTGAAATCTGAAATAGAAATCTTACACTCGCCAGTGCCAATAGCGTAGTGGGCAGCACGCTGACATGTAGCACCATTGCACTTCGGGCGTCCCGTGTTCGAGTCCCGGCTCGTGGACCTTTCCTGATCCTGCCCCCCTCTCTCTTCCAATTCGCTTCCTGTCCACTTACTGTCCTATCGAAAAAAATCTTTAAAAAATAAATAACATCCCTATTTTATAATCTGAAAAAAAGCTACAACTTTATTTTGTAAATTTGACTTTATTCTCAAAATATTTATGTTTTAATCTCATTATTCTCAACAGATTATTCTCAAAACATTTTTAATATTTATTTTTGAAATGTTAAGTTTTAGTATGGCACAAAATTGCGTTTGTACATTAAAGATATGGTATTTTCTATGTTACATTTTGTGTACTTTTGTTCATTTTAATTATGATTCATTTGTAATTAACATTTTGTAAGTGTTGTGTTTTTTTTATAGTCTTATATAGTTAGTTTCCAAACAAAAAATGAGAGTTCTGTGTACTGCTTTAGATTACTACTGGGGAATAAAATATACTATAATACAATTTGGTCATTAATTGCGATTATTGCATCCACATCAAGTTTGTGTTTATGTACTAATGTGTGGTGTTGTTGTGTTGTATACATTCTATAAATAAAATAAAAAGGTGTGTGTGTGTATGTAGATTTCGGGTGGTGTGTTGGTGTGTGTGTGGTAGATAGAAAGATTATCTAATATATTACACCCACATGTTTTAATGTAGATATATTATATACACACACCCACATTTTATGTATATATATATATCTATATATATATATAGATAGATATACACACACACACAGTTGGTTTATATAATATTAGCTATATAAGAAGATATATATAATATATGACACCACGACACATTTTATTGAAGTTTTGCTACAAATATCATGGATGCACATAAATCACACAGTACACACACATAGTATGTGAACAAACTTTTTTTTTAATTCGATTAATCACAAATTAAGTGATTTGACAGCACTCTAATAATAATAATAATAACTATTAATATGTTCCCCAGCCTCACAGCAATCATACAGTTTTTGTTTGGTAGCTGCAGTGTTAACATCTGCCACTCATACTAACATTTACCCAACAACCTACACGTGAAATAGACAAAAGTGAAAAGTTTCAAAAGCATCTTAATTTATACAAAAGAAGAAAAATACTTTATATCCGGGGAGGAAAAAATCCCTTTTATCCTTCAAAATCAGTTGTTCTCAGACAGACAGAGAACTGTACTGAGCATGTGTCTTTGCTCTTACCTGGTTTGAGATCGAAGATATTTAGTGTTACAGTTGCCCTCGGCCTCCCCTGCAGTTATTCCGACTCTGACAAGATGCTGTTCACAGCTTCTGTGTGTAAGATTCATATCAGGGAAACTCAAATCCAATAGCCTTGAACACCACAGGTTAATTCTTCCGTTATTATTTTAGCCTGCAGAAAGAGAGACGAGTCAAAAAGGAGAAAACTGCAATTAGATTTGAACCATCCGGGCATCTCAACAGCCTCCTTCTTACGGCGCTGTCACAATCTGTCATGATATATATCCAGCCCCGCCTTTAGATAAGCAACAAAGAGAAAATGAATTAGACGCTGGTTCATCTTTCACCGAAGCCTAGAGGAGAAAACCTCGCTCTGTGCCCGTGAGGTTTAATGGCCTGACGACTTTGTCAAGGAAAAGACAGGAGCTGTCTGACATCAAAACGTGTCACTCATTAGATTACTGTCGTCGCCCTTTTGAAGAGAGCTCTTCATTGCCTCATAATCCAGCTCAATGGGGTATATTGACTTAAAGCATTCATCACCATATCAAGGTCTGGTCGTTTAAGGTTTGTGTACACATGGTGATAAGGCGTGATTTATTATTTATTTTCCCTCAGAAATCCACTGCAAAAACCTTCCCAAGGCCTTGTTGGGAAAAATAAGAGGCAGTTTAATACAGCTATACTATATTACAAGAAATGCTCTATGAACGTATCATAGTAAGAAATCATGGATATTTGACATCAGACATCATTTGTGATACATACAGTTCAAAAGTAATACTTTTTATGTTTTTTAAAGACATCTCTTATGCTCATCAAGGCTACAATTATTTGATCAAAAACACAGACAAAACAGTAATATTATGAAATATTATAACAATTTAAAATAACAGTTTTCTATTTTAATTGAATTTATTCCTGTGGTGGCAAAGCCGAAGTTTCAGTGTTACATGATCCTTCAAAAATCATTCTAATATGCTGATTTATTATCAATGTTGGAAACGGTTGTGCCACTTAATTTTTATGTTTGTTTTTATTTGTTTGTTTAGGATTTCTTTGATGAATAAAAAGCTAAAAAGAACAGTATTTATTCAAAATAGAATATTTTTTCTGAATATTTGATCAAAAAATGCAGCCTTGATGAGCATAAGAGACTTCTTTAAAAAAACACGGCAAACTATAGATAGAAAGACAGAATGACAGGCATGCAGACAGTTAGACATACAATACACAGATATGTAAAATAAATATATACATTTATTCATAATATGACATATTTCATTGATATTTTGTCTGTTATTTATCTGACTGTCATTCTAAAGGCTATAAACCTTACTTGACTTTTTAACTTTGAATTATAATTCTGCATTCTTTTTTCCTACACTGTATTTAAAAAAAAAAAAAAACTTGTAAACACCTGTAAATAAAACAAAGATTATTGGGTACGGTTTACATGAAAATACAATTTCAGTTTTTCTCATTCAGAATTTCAAGTTTAATTCAGTGTGTTACTTGCCATTTCTTTGAAATTATTTGTGAAATTTACAAACAATTTCTGAGTTAAAAAATTGTTTCTACACCAGCTTTTTTTCTGTGTACCTCAATTCAAATTTTGAAAAAAAAAATGTAAAGGCATTTTCCATTCATTTCTGAATGGTACACAACCCTGCTTGACAAATATTTAATTTTCGAACAAGATGTGTGTTGACACTGAGATTTTTCTTGTATTTTTTTTTAGCCTGCGACTCTGGTGGTGTGAGATAGGTAGCTGTAATCCCGTCAATGCATCCGAGCGGCTGTTAGAGATTAGCTAGGGTCAACAGACTAAGTGTCTTCACTCTGTGATTCCCCTGTCCATCTCTGTACTGGATTAGGGCCGAACCCCTTATCTCTTTACCTTGATATGGTACAGGTTTCCCTCTCAGGATAGCACTGTATTTAAAGCCTGAGGTTTATGCTGGGGGAGTGGAAGTGTGAACACGGGCTTAGGGAGGGAATCTTTTATGATCACATACTGATGTGAGGTTATCTCAGCACAAGCGAGGAAAAAATCTTAGCGTTGGCATCTAGGGAAACGGATGAAAGTTTAGTGTTTTACACTTTCATGGTTTTATCATTGCCAAAATTGACACTGCTCGGGGAAGTTTTGAGGGTTGAGGACATATTTTAGAGATCACAGTTGTTTGAGAGGAATCTAAATCTACAGCCCTACGGCAACTAGATTTTATATTTTAGCTGAGCTGTGAACTCGCAGTCTGAATTGAAAGTGACACGAGAGAAAGATTGGGTGCAGTAGGATGGTAAACAGGCAAGAAATGTCAATTGCATGTGACAACAGTAGACAAGAGTATGGCATTTTTCAGCTAGTGATGTCTGATTCGTAAACAAGTAGAGTTTGATTTCTTTTTTATGAATTGGTCAAAGTGTTTCATGAATCAGTTTGAATAAACTCACTAGTTATCAGTCTGAATCACAGAAATACAGTACTGTATGCTGAGTGAATCGGACATCCAGACAGCTCAGAGTTTATTACTGAGTTAACAACTGACTCCCGCGATGAACATCAGATTAATAGTGAACAGTTCTGATGCTAAATTCTGATTTGATGAGTTGATGAGCTGAAGCACTTTCATTATTAATGTAACGTTATAATGTTGCTGGGGAACTGAGGTTATACAGAACGATTCTTGTTTGTATTACTGTCAAGTTGTTTTTGTTGATTTGGTTTTAATGGTTTATTAACTAGGTGATTCTAATAAAGACTTTCCAGGTTATATTTTGCCTCAAAAATCAAAACAGTTTGCATTCGACACTTGTCAGGACTCTATTTATTTTTTATTTTCAGTTGTTTTTTCATTTGGCCTTTATTTTATCTTCGCGTTATTTGCATGTTAATATAATTTACCCAATTCTCATGACTTTCTCATTATTCTATACACTCCCCTTCTCATTCATAAAAGCTTAATTGATAATTTATATATTATCACAAGGTAATATGTGGATCATCTTTAAAAATGATCAAAATACAATTACATTACAGTATATCATTTAGGGGTAAATTCACTTAGATTACTGTTCTGAAATGTCACAACACAAACAAAATAATCGAACAATAACTTTTTTTTCTGTAACTGTTGGCTTTAAAAATATTACACTTGCATGAAAAAAGAAGCCTAAAGTAAGTAATTAATTCTTTGTAGCCTTTGGTAGGCCCAGATGTATGGGAGTTATTTCACATGGAAATATACATAATCACAGTAGAAATGGCTGCGGCGGTGTGTGGTGTGGTGTGTGTGTGTGTGTGACTGGTTAGTGAAAATAATGGTAGGTGATATTTTTAGCATGTGGGACACCACCATACATAGGCGTGTCAAGTCCACACCTGGACAGGCCGGGTTTGCCTCATTTTTCTCTATTAGGATGGGAAGATTCACTGCGACGCGCTCGGTGCATCGTCATAAAAAGTTAACGATGCGATGCATCATTTAAAAAGTGTGTATCTACAACAAGTTGGCATTTGTATCGCGATGCACTGTTTCTAACATATTTGCAGCCTAAAACGATGTATTTAGATATATGACTAGTATGGCCTACACTTGTTTGTTGAAAAGTGACCCATAATCGGTACCAAATTTTAATGTAGATTGATTTCTCCTCCTCTAACTGTTTTTCCAAGCGCACTCTCTCATCACCGCTGCTGCTGCGTGAATATGACGCATCAAAACAACACTACAGAGACCTGAGGAAAAGCTGGGATTAAAGTCCAAAACCTGATTTGAAATAACCTCAAAAATCAATCTGGGCTAAAGCGGTTCCATTAACGACTAATTAAATTCACACAATCTCACTAATTTTTGCACGCTTATTCTTAAGCAGACCTTAGTGTTGATCATGGATCAAATCGATCCACCATGACAAACGGCGAATATATCCGTGCTTTTTAATGCATTTGAGATGTTGTGTTTTCCTTAGTGCATAACTGACATGTCACGAGTATATTTTTCCTCTGTATATGTTAGAAAGTCATGCAAACATATCTATTTTGCTGTCAGGAGTGGGCGAGGCGCGCGAGTGAACGAGCTCTGCTGCACGCTAAACAGACGGCGCAGAATCGAATAGGAGCGCAATAATTCTGAGAAAAATATACTTTTTGCTAAAAAAAAATTGTTTTTGGACATTAAATGTATTTTGTAGAATTTTAAACCTACACATAAATTGTATTTTTATGATAGCAGTAACTGTAAGTGGACTATTGTAATAGGTAAATCAAATGTAAGCTAGTAGGCTACTAATTACTAAGCTCAAATAATGTGTGTTTCTTATAGCAGTTAAAATGTAGTCATTTTCTTTATTATTTATTTTCATTTTTAATTCAGTGATTTTAATTTAGTTATTTTAATGCTTTATAGAGCAATTTTAGATTATGTTCTGATGTTCTGCTATCTGTTCTGCAAACTATAAAAGGTACAGCTGTAATAAAAGAGAGAAAGGCTGCATGGCTAGAAACTGTAAAAAAAAAAAAAAAGTCAAATAATATTATGTGAGACAGTGGTAATATCATTATGTTCCTATTGGTCAGTAGAGGAGCTTAGCTTAGTCTGACAGTTAGCCTGCTTTAGACCAGGTTAGTTTCCCAGCATAAGTTGCCACATTGACTAAGCTTGATCTAGGCCTATGTTAAATTTGGTTTATGGAACCAAATCATTTGACAATGAGTCAGACTAACTGAAATAAGCCTGGCTTATTTAGTTAACTTGTTTTATGAAACAGGCCACGAGGCATAATGTATCATATTTCTTTTCTCCCATTGCAGCATTTTCTCGAGTCGCATTGTGTTGAATCGAATCGAAATCATATCGCACTGCATCGTAATAGGGGTGAATCGTATCGCATCGCATCACATCGCATCGGTAGCTGCTTCATATGTATCTTTAATGTATCGTATCGTTGGCTATGCATCGAGATGCGTATCGTATCGGCTTGAGTCATGAGATACACATCCCTAGTCTCTATCCATTTTGGATGTGGGTCACATCTCCCTAAGTTTTTTTTTCTTCCCCCTTGTACACCAGCATTATTCTTTAAAATCTACTGCTAGTCTTTTGCAGTACTGTATATTTCTGTGAACATTCACTAAAACAACATGTGTCTGTCTGAACCTTCATCCACTAGCTGACACGTTTAGCTTCTTATATTTTTATGAGTCCTGTGCCCACGGGTCCAGTTGGACACATGTCATAATGATTTGGTTGGACATCACCTCCATCACCTTTTCACCCATCACGGAAATCATGACCATTTCAAAGTTCTGCGGTCCTTCCAGGTCCTGCGCTTCTGGCTCAGCTGTTTTTGGATTATTGTTTGGTGCACGTTAATTATTTAGTAGCTTCTACCAGTGTCCATTCAAACACAGTTCATATAAATATGACTTGACTTGGGGAAAAACAGCTTGCTGTTCTCTATGATGGTAGATGCATTCTTACCTATAAAGTTAATCATTTAAAATGGGCTCAGATCAAGTTTCTTGAAGCACAATGACAATCATTAAAATTGGTATTTTATGATGTTTTCATTCTGTAACCATTTTATTACTTTAGAGAAGTCAGTTAGTTGATTATGGCTTTTGTAGAGAAATATCAGATCTTCTTTTAATGAAGCACATAAAATCCTCATTCTTCCATAAAGCAGTAATAGAATAGGAAATGACATTTTCTGATAAGATATAGATGAATATGGCACCTTCAGACAGTAACAGAAAATATAAATCATCCACTAAACTAACATTTCCTCTTGATGCAATTTGTTGTTAAAAATATAATTAACTAGGCAAAGTAAAACGATTATATTGTATTATAGTATATTATATTATATTTTCAGTTGATTCAACTTAAACTAAAGTTGCAGCCTGAGTTTTCCTTGAGCATTTGGCAGACCTCTTGGCATTTATTTTGTGGGAAGCCAGTTAAAGTCAGTTGTGCACTATAAATCAGATTGCATTATGGGTACACACCAGTGAACTATATATGGAATGAAATTGTTCACTAAGAATTTGGACAGAACTACAAAATGCTGACACCCTATATAGTGCATTGTAGAGTATCTTGTGAAGTAAGGGAAATCCCTGGAGCCCTCATCAGCAAGCCCATACACTGGTGGGCATCCATCAGCTGACAACAAATCTTTTTTAGAAATATTTCATTGTGACCATGAAACTGTATTTTGCATTATTTTTATGCCAAAATATATATTTTGCCCGTATGGCAACTGAATTATTTAGTTGTTTTTCTTTGTGTATGTATATGTAGCATCGTATTCAGGATGAGCCTTCACCCCCCCAAAAAAACATGATTTTATTTGTGTTGTATATTATTTATATTTGGTGGCGCAAAGACAGATTCACTAATTATTTTTTCCTTAAAATGTTTTTAAAAATAAAGAAATGAGTAGCACTTTGTTTTGTCCTCTCCCTGCTTGAGAAAAGATCATTTTTATGGTGTGCTTTTTAATATAAAGTCAAGTAAGGTTTCCTTTATGATTATTTAATTGCACATGCTGAGATGTTTTAAATCTCACAGTGCTTATGTGCATTTTTCGTGATTGCTATGCATAAGGTTTATACTTGACTGCATTTTTTTCTCTCATCTCTCAAATGTTTTGCTTTTCTGTGACTCTAATATAGCATGCACTGTTGCATTTTCATCCCACAAAAACTCCTGAATCCAAAGATTTGATGTGTATCCACTCAAAAAGAAAATCCTCCATGGGAAGCTATATTTGTAGTTTGAGATTGATCCGTGATGTTTGCGTGGAGAGGGCATCTCTCAAACATGTATGGAAAATGTTACGCAGTCTGAAGAGAGAGGTTTGATCAGAGGAACCTCTCAGTGAGCTTTGACTGTTAACTCGGTTAGCTCTGACCTCTAGTGAGCCTGTCTATGTCTCTACAGACAGACATAACACGGCTCTCAATGACCTCTGTGGTTCTCTCTCCTTCTCTTTCTCTTTTTTCTTATTTCTGTATAATTAATGCCCGTGGAGCACATCAATTTACATTAAAAACAGAAATACACTGAAGACATGATATGAACATAAGTCTAGTGCCCTCTGCCATGTTTTCTGCCCTTAAGACATTGTGCTATGCATCAGCATTCTCTCATAGAGACATGTGAGTAACAAGTCTGTGAGTATTTATTCAGTAAACAGTTAAAGTTCATAACACTTTACATAGGGGAGAGCAACACTTTGTTTTCTTCTAATTTGTTTAGCCTAAAGCTTAGATATTTTGCTCTATTATCTTTGACATGGGTCAAAAAACTTTACTCATGTCAATTATATAATTATGTGTGGTAGTTTAAATATATATGTATTCCAATAATTAAGATTTTGAAGTGTAAAAAGTGAAAAAAATTAGTACAACTGTTACAATTAGACGAACTGTTTTCCTATACGTAATCCATTTAGTACACACACACACACACACACACACACCACCACACACACATATATATATACATTTATTCAGCAAAGATGCATCAAATTAATCAAAAGTGACAGTAAAGTTGTAAAATAAAGTAATGTTAAAACTAGATTTCTAATATATGCTGTTCTTTTGAACTTTCTGTTCATAAAAGAATCCTTAAAAATGTATTGTGATTTTTAAAAAAAATATTAAGCAGCAAAACCTTTAATAATAAGAACCAATTTTTTTATAATTAAGCACCAATAATAATTGAATTAATTCGCTGCCTGTGAATTTGTGTCAAATCCTGCATTTGTCCAGAGCCAGTGATCCTGATGGAAGTCTACAAAATCCCAAACCTCCAGTAATCTTTTGAAAATGTAGCATTTCAACCCCACAAACAGCTCTGGTCATTTTCAAATCAATATGAATAAAACACTAATCTAAAACCGCTATTTTGCGGGTTACTTGAAGAGTCAGGAAGCATCGACATTGAACATTTGTTTGTAAATAGTAATTTCATCTGTTTCACTGTGTTCTGTTTACTGTGAAAAGAAGCCAAAAATGTGCTTGTGTTCATATTATTCTGGACGGGGATTATTCTCAAGAGAGATAATAGGTTTATCAGTTTCTCACGCACATTCTTGACCCAAAGTTCAGGTCTGACGGCATCCAGCCAGCAAAAGAAATCAGTCAGTGATTCTGCCTGTCAGAAGAAGAGAGAGCTAGAAGACAAACAGGGAGCGGATAGAGCAGAGACTGACAGGATAGGGCTCACATCCAACGGATCCCCAAATTATTTGGTGTTGAAAGGCCCAGACGGGACGTCAGGAGACACGGAGAGCGCCGTGTCAGGCTGCTGAGCAGATAGAGAGGTGAAACAGAGAGTGAAAACATCTCCTCAGCCGCTCTGGAGCCGTGTGTTAATTACGTCTCCTATCACCCTGAGCTGAGAGCTGAGATGGACCTTCAGGGTCAGTCCCAGTTACATTTTTATAGTATAGCATCCTCACTAGTTCATTTTTGGATGCATTCATTGCATAAAATACTAATAAAGAAGATATGTACACACAATTCAAAAGTTTGGGGACAGTAATATTTTTTTTATGTTTTTGAAAGTATTTTCTTCTGCTCACTAATGATGCATTTATTTGATAGAAATCACAGTTAAACAGTAATATTTTGAATTATTATTATTGAAAATAACTCCTAAAATGATGGCAGAATTGAATTAGCAGCTATTCCTCTGTAGTCTGCAGTGTCACATGATATTTCAGAAGTCATTCTAATATGCTAATCATCTATGTTAAAAACAGTTGTGTTGCTTATAGATATGTTATATATATATTTCATTTTTCAGGATTCTAATACAAATATATAAATTTTCGGATTCTTGAATGATCACAAGTACAAAAGAACCCACATTATTTGAAAAGTTTTTTTATAACATTGCACCATTTTTAATTTGTAACTTAAAAATCAATTTACATGAGATTTTAATTTCCCACCACATTTAAAAAACTTTTGATTGGTATTTATGTATAAATGTCAATATTCTTTATGCATATATTTTTATGTAACGATATGAAATTTTCCTTACGCAGTATGATTATTTTTGGTTTTTTTATTTTATTCATTTTATTTGTTTATTACGGCATAAATTATTAATTTAAAATATTTAAGATTACAGAGAGATTGAATTAGTTTTAAATTGGTATAGAACATTGAATGTGTGTAGCATTATAGTTTCCAACAGCTTTAAAAAAAAAAAAAAACAATCTTGAGATCAAATTAAGAGATCTAATCTCACACAATCCAATTTATCAACACTTGAAGAGATTTTTCTGTTTGAATGTACTTTAAAATGACCTTTTTAAAATGGAAAAGGAACTTGTTTGATGACTCCTCCTCTCCTTCAGCAATATTAAATATTAATCTCTTTCAGTCTATTTATTCTCAATCGATACGCTGTGTTAACACCAAGACTGCTTTCCCATCTCAGCTCTGGTGATTAATATGGCAGTTAGTGGCATCATCTCTTACATTTACTGGTCAATGTGTCATTACTTTCTAATCAAGATTGCGGTGTGACGACCCCGGCACCTGCCACAGATGCATGGCAGAACAGTGTAAATTATCATGTCGAAGCAACTTAATGGATCAGTAAATCTACAAGGAATTGGCAAGCACCCATGATAAATATAACTAATAGACCACATTTTGGGATGCGAGATGGGTATGTACAAACAATTATGTGAATTATATAACAGCAAAGGTGCTGGTTTAATAAAGAAGTGGGCGTTTTTTGGATGAAAAAGTAGTGAGTGTTCAGTGTTGGATTTGTGTGCATATTCAGCAGACTGTTGTTTGTAGTAACTGCTGAAAGTGTGGAGAGAGTTGAGCAGTAAACAGCCATATGGAGATGTTTGCGTAAGTTTTAAAGTGTGAGTACATATGCTAGTCTATGGCACGATTTCAAAACTGAATCCTTCTCTTTCCTATCCGCAGGTTTTCCCAATGAGCCAGCAGCAGAAATCGCCCTGAAGACCGTGCATGACTGGATCCTAAGCAAACAAGATGAGGTAGGAGCAGTAAACCCTTCTTAGTTCACATGTCCTTGCGCTTCAAGTTAGAGGGAATGCCTGGTTTGAAGGGCAGATTTTTTTTTTATAATAGGAAATGCTTGTGAAGAAAAGGATGTGTTGGAACCGGAATCCACAGTCCATTTCTCTGATGGAAAATCAATTAAAGCTTACAGCTCTTCCAGGAGGAAAATGTGAAGTGGCAACTGCTCTCCTCAATTGTCATGTTTGTCCTTAGCCACTACTAAAGACGTATGATAATGCTTGGCTACACAACTTTGAGGTTTGAGCACTTTTTAGCAAAGCATTAATGACCTGCCTATTCTTATATCTGAGAAACTAGATCTAGGCAACAAATTCCTTGTGAAATCCCAAAAAACCAAGCTGCCTTGATCATCTGTGCAGCTAGTTACCTTCACACGCTTTGAATTCGAAAGCATTTCAGCTTGAGTAAAGTCCTTACATGGTCTGTTGGCTTTTTAAATGGGATTGTGCTGCCTATTCGGTGCATGAAGGTAGGGAGGAAGTGTGAATAAAATCAGCAAAATCTTCAAAATGAATTTGTACATCAATTAAGTCATTACAGTGCTGTTGAAAGACCGAACGCATGAGTGTGTAGTGATGTTGACAGGTGGATGTGTTAATTAAGTGTTTGACTTGACAGGTTTATTTGTGATTATTTACGTCATTGTCTTTTCATAAAGATTGCTTCAGTATGTTTAGCCCAAATTGACTGCACAAAGCTTATTGCATGATTTGTTTTGACAGTCGTAGAAGTGGATAAATGAAATCCCCCTTAACTTCATATTAACTGAAGTACAGCTGCTGACCTGCCAGTTAATCATCCTGTTGTTAGTTTGAACAAGATCAATAACTCAATCACTCAGCAATCATAAACTGTAATGTTGTGCTTGCTCTTGAGTTATTTGACTTTGATGATAAGTGAGTAGTACTGTGACAGAGTTTTTCAACAGGGGTCTGTGGACCCCTTGTGGAATATAAAATTATATATATATATAATCACAGCTGCCAAAGGGGTGTCTAACTGTGACGTGTACGTACTGTATTGCTAATTTTAAGTATTTTTTTTTATAAAATATCCATGCTGTATAATGAACTTAAATATGAATAATTAAGCTTTCCACTCTAAATCTTTCAGTCATGTAACGCTGACTTTGTTTATATACTGCTGTAATCCATCTGCTGACCCCACTAAGACACTGCAGTTAGGAATTTGCCTTGTGAGCAGTATTTTCCTGTTCTCTTAATCCCAGTAAGCTCATATTTGCAATAAACAGAATTATATTAAGACTTCAGACTGCTTGTGAAGGACGTGTTACAGCTACAATACTAACACTTTGCATATGGAAGAACAAGAAGCCTTATCATGCTCAAGAGATCCTGCGTTTCCTAAAAATTAAGAGATTTAATATGGATCTTTGTTCATTAATCAGGATGTACTCTGTGCAAGAGGAATTGTAAAGAGGAATATAAATGGAGTAGTTCTATGAACAACTCGTAGTCACACACTCACTTAGAAAAGCATACAAACAAATAAAACTTTGTGGGTGCCACTCTCATTCCTCTGGGTTTCTTAGAATAGATTGCATAACAGATTTCTGGGCCGCTTTTACCTGCGGGAGCAGAGGGCAGTTTAATTTATTGTGATTGTTAGGCCAAAGCAAAGCCTGCATGTAGATTATGAACTGAAGGGAAGTGTGGATTAATTACAGAGTATTTAGCCAGAGAGGACAAAACACAGCAAGGGCCGTAAAAGGGATTTATTGTTCTGTTCTAATGGCGTGTCTTCACCCTAATTCTTGGCTGATCTTTTTACTGACTTCTAACATTACTTCTGATTGATTTATTTATTTACAGCTGCTGATACTGCTTTCCCCACATATTTTCTATTTTCACCCCCATGTTGTCTGCATGTTTTAGGAATATAACTTTTTCAGATATTCACCTGATATCCAGTTTATTTAGGCACTTTATCTAGCCCATTGTTTCAGATGATGATCCAATGATGAGTGCCTTTAGAAATACCTTTTTTTCTGAGATTTTAATGCCTTTTATAGGTGCAGATATGTATGGACTCAATGTGTTGAATCACTAGGCCATCGTTCTGATACCTAAATATGTTTTACAATGAACTTCAGAAGGGAGATACTCTGATAATGCCCTGGTAATATTTCAACATAATGATAAAGCTGAGCATAAGAACTCCTCTAAAATGTTGAAAATATTTGATGTTCCCTGCTGATTGTTGCAGATGTTATCACAGTAATATTATTTCAGTTGAAGGGATAGTTCATCCAAAAATTAAAATCTATTATCGTTTACTCACCCTCATGTCCTTTCCAAACCTGTATGATTTTCTATCATCTGTGGAAGACAAAATAAGATGTGAAGAATGTTGGTCACTAACCAATTTTGGTATCTGTTGTGTAGCGAATCAGCTCATGGGGAAATATGAATAATTAATCATAACTAGTTATAATTAATTATAAATATTTAGATCCGCTGTAGATATTTACTTGACCTCTCAGGGTCAACTTTCTGTCAATTCTAAGAACGTTAATTTCCTGGTTAAGGAATAACTTTCTTACTGTACACCTCTACACGTATCCTGTAGCCTAATCGGCATTATTATGGACTCACCCCACAGTTATGCGCAAACAATGAACAACGTCAAGTGTGTTACAAGTAAGACTTTATTAACAACATAAACACTTAAACTAGTCCAACAACTACATAAACACTTAAATTTTTCTATCGTCTAACCGACACATACACACACACACACGCATACAGTTGGTATAGGAAAGGGTTAAAGCTTAAGCAGTAAAGAGCAGAGAAATAAAAACATGAAGTTATGGAACCATTTGCATATTCAACAGATCTACAGCCTGAAGGAAACATCAGATTCTTAGTTCAAACACACCTTTGTAAAAAGGTGCAAATTATACCTAATGTATCAATTAATAAGACTAAGTTTGATACTTGCACGTCTCGTCTGTTTGAAAGAGAGGCTTGATGCAATCTGAAGGCTCACTTGGATCTTTGCTGAAGTTGGTTGATGAAAAGAACCAGTTTGAGTCAGAGAGTCTTTGGTGAATGGAAAGTCAAGGCCGAAGCCTGGCACGAGCTTAGGATGTCCTGGAGCATTGTAGCTCAAATCTTTTCAGAATTCAACCAAACCACCGACTCTGGGGCGGTCACTGATGTGAGGCCTTTAAGGTCAGAGAAGATCCCCACCTCTCAAGATGGACTTGTCCAATGAGAAAGTCCAGAATCCCAAGTGGGAGTTGGAAAGTACTGGGGATTTTTATGACTCTTTGTCTGTAAGCATGGTAATTTGCAAATGGACTTGGATCGAAATTACTAAAGATTCTCAGTACACTAATATATTGCCTATGTACCAACATAGAATATACACTCTCGTTTAGATCATCAAAAGACAAATTCAAAGAGACCAAACATAGTATGGATTAACATATAGGTAATATGACAGGAATTAGTGTTCCATCATAAGCCTGCATAAAACGTATAAAGCTCAAAGTACACATACACAATGCGCTTAAGATTGTTGTTTCATTCACAAGAAAGTTTTTTCCCTATGTTTATTAGAGTTGTCTTTCTGTGTCTTTCCTATGGAATGGTAGTGAGAGGGTGTCCTTCCAACATGCCATTGGATGGGTCGTAAATGTATCGTGGTTGCCATGGGGACCAGGGGGGCCTGGTATCGTTGCAGACATCCTGGCACCCAGTTTATTGGGTGAGGGGACTGTGACTATTTGTTAATCTAATGAATAACTGATTTGTTAAATCAAATGAAAAATTGTGTGTTTGATTGGTCCAGACGGTACAGTTGGTTATGTTTCGTTGGGGGTGGTAACTGTTGTTTCAATCTCAGGGGAGTCCCCTAAACTTCAACTTCCAGAGAGATCATTTCATAGGTAATATGGATGACTCCACTCAGATCTTTCACAAAATATTTAAAGATTCATCACTGTCCTTTCCAGTCAGTGCAAGAGTCAGGAAAAGAGAGATGAGTTATAAAATGCCTGAGCTGCAAACCTCCTAGTCCAGGAGCCAAGCAGTGAAAAACTGAGAGAAGATGAGCATTTGACATGAACATGTGACTAGGTCCCCAGATATTCTATTCACTACATTCCATTTTGTCAGGCATCCCAGAATACACAGTTGAAACCCATGAAAGAAGGATAATTTGCTGTGCTGATAGCATCTCTATCTATAACAGTGAGAATGCCATTACTGGCTTGGCATGTGAGAAATGCATTAGTTCATCGAGAGCATCCTGGGACATAAGTGCATGTATGCACTACACTGTTAACTTCACAATAAGGTGCATTAGGCCTGGCTTGTAAATTAGAGTTCGGGCTCTTAGCCACCTTAAGATGCCTCCACTTATATGTGTAATATATCATGGTACAGCCGTGCCGCAGCACCTCACACTCCGACAATTGTGATTGATGACTGAAGGTTAACCTTCGCGGGCCAGGGTGTATGTTCACTATACCGCATTGGGGAAGAGTAATGGAGATGGGGTTTTCTGATGGAAGCTGAGCTGCAGTGAGAAGGGGGTTGGGTTCTTCCCGCAGAAATACAGTAAAAAAACAAAAAAAACAGACATTTTAAAATGGTTTTGTTAATATTTATGCTTTTAACTTTTTTTTTTTTTTTTTTTACTTTTATTCAGTCAGCATGCATTAAATTGGCAAAAGTGACAGTAATCCTTAACATGGTTCCTAAAAATCTTTCACATAAATGCGGTCTTTGATCTTTCTTTCTATTAATTAAAGAAACCTGAAACAAGGTCACATTTAAAAAAATATATATAATATTATATATATATATATATATAATATCATATATTAGGACTTTCCAGTTTGATAATAATAAAAATGTTTCTTGAGCACAAAATCATCATATTAAAATTATTTTGGAAGGATCATGTGACACTGAGTTGGATAACGGCCTGGCGAAAATTCAGCTTGCCATTCAGAGAAATAATTGCATTTACAAGATAATAAAATAGAAAGAGTTATTATATATATATATATATATATCATATATAATATTATATTATTTTACTAATATGCTTTAGAATTGTAATAAGCTTTAAAAAAATTCGTTTACTGTATTTAGTTAAAACAATGAAATAAATAAATACCTCACGATCTTTTATTAAAACATATAGAATCTACAATTTTGAACTGCATTTCTTTATTTATTTTTGCAGGTTTGATTTTTTTCAGCCTATATAGATTCAAAGTAATATTTAGAGTTTAATCAAGTACTATTGAAACATCTCTTTTATAACACTCTCAAATAAGAATGATACATTTCTGTAGATTTGACATAGAGATTCAACTTTGCAGAAACTATATTCCCTCGTCATAAAGTTAACTTCTTGAAAATCCTACCCACACAAAATAGTGTTACAAGCACAAAAGGGACCATAAAAATACATATAAGCACCTCATCCCTCTAGGTTTTGGGGTCACGCTCACTCTGAAAGTTCTTCTTTTAATATGAGATAGATTAGCTTTGTGTTTATCCCTGGTCCAGCTCACCATGGCCCTGCTAGATTTACAGAGCTTCACAAAAGGCATTTGTGCCCTGCGTGAAATCATTCTGAAAAGCCAAGCAGTGGGTGTTTTTTTCCCTATTGTGTTAAAGTTGAGCAAAAGCGGACGAGCATATCGTCTTCAGCACTGCATGTTCCAGCTCTGTCATGATCTCTCACATCTGAGGGCATCAAAGCAGGAAGTCACGCTTTCATCTGCTCTTATAAGTCCAGACAACACTGCACCCTCTTTCTCTCGGATGTATTTCTCATCAGTATGACATCAGTCTGATTTCTATATGACAGACTGTGGCAGCCGTAGACATTCATTTAGCCCCCTGCCCCAACCAACATGATGAATCAATTACAGTGGCCGCCCTGTTTTCAGAGGTTTAATAAAATCTATTGCTCTATTTCAGTGCTTCTTAAAGTACAGGCTCCTAAACCAAACTAGGTCACGTACCTGTAAATGTTCGGCCGCAGCATGTTTTAATAATATGTGCAGTTATTTCTTTAGTAAGGTTAGCTGAAGCAAATGTTCTCTTTTCATTCTATTCGTCCACATAGTTTGTGCTACTGTGACCATGCAACAATATTTTTTATTCTAGTGCAAATATATAGGATTTTTTTAAAGCAGCTCATTTACGCTTCTTTATTTTTGTGTATTTAGTGTACATTGTCTATTTAGTGTAGTGTATATATAATTATATCACATATATATGCATATACAGTGGGTACGGAAAGTATTCAGACCCCCTTAAATTTTTCACTCTTTGTAATATTGCAGCCATTTGCTAAAATCATTTAAGTTAATTTTTTTCCTCGTTAATGTACACACAGTACCCCATATTGACAGAAAAACACAGAATTGTTGACATTTTTGCAGATTTATTAAAAAAGAAAAACTGAAATATCACATGGTCCTAAGTATTCAGACCCTTTGCTGTGACACTCATATATTGAACTCAGGTGCTGTCCATTTCTTCTGATCATCCTTGAGATGGTTCTACACCTTCATTTGAGTCCAGCTGTGTTTGATTATACTGATTGGACTTGATTAGGAAAGCCACACACCTGTCTTATATAAAGACCTTACAGCTCACAGTGCATGTCAGAGCAAATGAGAATCATGAGGTCAAAGGAACTGCCTGAAGAGCTCAGAGTCAGAATTGTGGCAAGGCACAGATCTGGCCAAGGTTACAAAAAAATTTCTGCTGCACTTAAGGTTCGTAAGAGCACAGTGGCCTCCATAATCCTTAAAATGGAAGACGTTTGGTACGACCAGAACCCTTCGTAGAGCTTGCAGTCCGGCCAAATTGAGGTTATTAATAAAAATCAGAAATAAAAAAAAAAAAAAATAATATATTAAATTAATTTATCTATCGGGGGGAGAAGAGCCTTGGGGAGAGAGGTAAAGAAGAACCCAAAGATCGCTTTGGCTGAGCTCCAGAGATGCAGTCGGAATGGGAGAAAGTTGTATAAAGTCAACCATCACTGCAGCCCTCCACCATTCGGGGCTTTATGGCAGAGTGGCCTGATGGAAGCCTCTCCTCAGTGCAAGATACATGAAAGCCCGCATTGAGTTTGCTAAAAACACCTGAAGGACTCCAATATGGTGAGTAATAAGATTCTCTGGTCTGATGAGACCAAGATGGAACTTTTTGGTCTTAATTCTAAGCGGTATGTGTGGAGAAAAACAGGCATTGCTCATCACCTGTCTAATACAGTCCCGACAGTGAAGCATGGTGGTGGCAGCAGCATGCGGTGGGGGTGTTTTTCAGCTGCAGGGACAGGACGACTGGTTGCAATCAAGGGAAAGATGAATGCGGCCAAGTACAGGGATATCCTGGACGAAAACCTTCTCCAGAGTGCTCAGACCTCAGACTGGGCCGAAGGTTTACCTTCCAACAAGACAATGACCCTAAACACACAGCTAAAATAACGAAGGAGTGCTTCACAACAACTCTGTGACTGTTCTTTGAATGGCCCAGCCAGAGCCCTGACATAAACCCAACTGACCATCTCTGGAGAGACCTAAAAATGGCTGTCACCAACGTTTACCATCCAACCTGACAGAATTGGAGAGGATCTGCAAGAAGGAATGGCAGAGGATCCCCAAATCCAGGTGTGAAAAACTTGTTGCATCTTTCCCAAAAAGACTCATGGCTGTATTAGATCAAAAGGGTGCTTCTACTAAATAGGTCTGAATACTTAGGACCATGTGATATTTTCGTTTTTCTTTTTTAATAAATCTGCAAAAATGTCAACAATTCTGTGTTTTTCTGTCAATATGGGGTGCTGTGTGTACATTAATGAGGGGGAGAAAATAACTTAAATGATTTTAGCAAATGGCTGCAATATAACAAAGAGTGAAAAATTTAATTTTGAATACTCTTTGTTATACTGAATACTTTCCGTACCCACTGTATATACTGTATGTATATACACACTTAATTGTGACTTAATTGTTTTCTTTTAGATGATTGATGAATAATTGTTTAATAGTTGATTTTGCATGTTTTCTTCACTATAATTCTGCTAAAGACCGATTAATCAATCTTTTACATTATAGATCAATCCAAAAACAATTCATTGTTTTTGGATTTATGGTTTAAATACGGTTTACTTGTTTGCTTTTTTTCTGATAGGATATGTAAATTTTTTAAATAAAATAAAAATAAAATAAAAGAATGTTTAAGTGTTTTGATTTGATATATATATATAAATCACCATATTCTGATAATGACCAATTAAGCATACATTAACTATTATTTAATTGTTTTTAGCCTCTACATTAAATTCTTCCCATTCCCATACATCTCAAATTTGTTGTATGATGCATCACTTCTATCTTACAAATTGTGCAGGGTTACGGGAAGAACGATTGTGACATCTCATCTAAGAAAAAAAACAAAACTCGGCGTGATTGCAGAGGCCTTTGTAGGGCCTGTTACACTGCCTGGAAAACTCCGCTTCAATCACAACCACTGATTGTCCATATGCCACCAATGTGCCACTTCTCTCCTCTGCATCAAGCAGCTCCAGTCATCTGTTTGCTTTATTTCCCATTTTCACATCTAATTCGGTGTAATTCAGACCTTCACTGCTTTAATCTGCCGGTGAAAAATGCAATGTGACACTTTATTTGGCTGCCGCCTGTAAATTTGCAACCAGCAGACGGTTTAATACAGCGTCTCGGACCCTGGTCCAGACGGTCCGCATCACCCACGCGGCTCTGACACATGAAACAGATTGTGGAGATTCCCTGCTAATGAAACCTTGACTGAACCAGGAATCCATGCCATGCTCCGAGAAACTAAGCATTACTAAGCGATGCTGTTGTCACTGCACTTGTGGCTTTTAAGGACTGTGGTCTTTTTCCTCCTGTTTTATTTTATTTTATAAACTTGTTTGTATATTTTATGCCATCAGTCATTTAAGGGATGCGGATAATAAATGCAATCCCCCACAGGAGCTCCGAAAGCTGAGATTGAATGGCTAATAGAAACAAATGCCTGTCGTGATGGAGTGATTTGCAATCCGAACGGTAAATATCATTTCAAGTTCAGCAGGGACTGTGGCACGTAAGACTGTAATATGACATCAGGGAGATAGTCGATGTCATTTCAGCATGGAAGATATATTGAAAATGTCGACCGAAGAATAGGGCAGAATGGCTTTCCATTGTGGCTATTCCAAATAAACAACTATGTATATATGTATATATGACCTATAATCATCATGAGACTCAAGTTCAAGTGCAGTCAACTTTATTTAACAATAAAAATGAGGGATGATACGTGACCGAATCGCTCTGTTCCAAAACCTAGTGAGCATTTTAAGCCATGCAGAAAAGCCAATCCAGAATACGCTGTGAAAATTTTGGAGAATTATTATAAATATAGTTTAATCAGTTCTGAAAAGTGTCAATAACATATTTTAGAATTATTAAAAACTGATTATATCTAATATATTTTAGAATAATTAAAAACTGATATATTAACATTTATATGTACCACATATATGCTTGCTAGAGTATTTAAATATATATTTGTGTGTGGGTGTGTGTGTATGGTATATAGATAGATAATATATAATTATATATTATCTATATATACTATATATAATATAAACACCCACACCACCGTAGTGCAAATATAAGAATTGTGCAAAAAATCACATCAAATTAGGTAATTAATTATATAAATATAAAAAAAAAATGCTTTTGCTTATAAAATATGCTTACCATCCGCTTTTATGAGGGGAAAAAGATTAACAAGTGAATTCAGAACTTTTTGTTTTCTGAAAAAAATCAACACTTTTTTGAGAATGATCCAATTGCCTCCATGTTGAATGTAATTTTTAAGGTTTTGTTTCATTTAGGAGGCAGTAGGTAGCATGGTAGCTCACTAGGTTTTGGAACAGATCTAAAGTGTTTTTAACTCTTTGTGCTCTTTGGTGTGGAAAGGTTGTATGTCTTTCATTGCTGTAGGTGGACACTGGAGACCAGGCGGGGGCGTTCACTGGTTGCTAGGCCGTGCGGTTCAGTTCAGGTGAAGTCAGTGAGAAAGACACAGAAATGTCAGATGTTTCTCCTCAAGATGCTCACTGAACTGAGACGCTGGCATCTCTTTTGTATCTCACGTTGGTGTCACAACTGCCATCACTATGCTGAAAACTGTGGTGTGCAGACACATCCTAAGGCTAACCCATAAGACTACTACTGCATTCAGAGTAGCTACAGACCTTTTTTTGAAGTTATCTGGCCTTACTTTTCAAGTTTGTGCCGTGCTGCCACAGAGAAACCTGCTCGTGGTGAGGTCAAGAACAAATTGGAGACAGCGAGATACTCACGTTGTTGTATATACACACATTACCATGATGGAGTAGGCGGTAGTCCATGTTGGAGTCACTCCAGGGTTCTGCCACCAGAGACCTCTTTAAGCACTGCTTACTTGTTCTCAGCGTGTCCAATCAGAGCGCACAATGCTGAGGCCGGCACTTCTACATTTCTCACGCTACACCTGACACCCACATGGCGCCTATCATAGCCCCATAGAGAAAGACGATCCATAACCTGTTATCACTCTCCAACCCCCCACCCCCCGGCACCTCTCCCTCACTCTTCCCTGTACCCACACGGCCCACACAGCTTGTGCCTCGCTCAGAAAATTTGCGTTAGTGGTGGGATGTGTGATGCTATGTGTCAGCTGGCAGCATTTAGCTGTCTTACTTCCTATCTATATTGTCATATTAGCTCCCCCCAGATACTCCTTTTATCTCCTATTCTCAATTCTTACGACTATCAGAATACTACTCTACTACTCCCATCTTTAGCCTGTTCCTATACTTGCTGAGCTAGCTCTATTTGCACGAGTCCCCTTAGTGTCCAACCCTGGTTTTCTCCTGTATACCACACACTCCCCGTCCCAGTCAACAAATCGGCCTATACGACAGATCTACTCCCCCCCACCTCCTGACTACTTCTATTAGCGCTTTAGTACTTTAGACCCCGACAGTACCATCCACCTCAGGCTACATCTTATACCACACATGTGGGGGACAACTCTCACCACCACCACACCCCACATGCTTGGGAGTTTACAGCGGGGCATCTGCTGTTGCTCACGAACCTTTGGTCCGGTGTCATGAAATGTGTCAGATGCGGTTTAGGTTCACAACATCACTTATTTCCACATCCTGGTTATTCTCTACCCCTTACCACTGTTTCTCCCTCTATGCCACCTTTCAGACCCCGCCCGATTTTTATTCCACACCCTCATCTTCCCACAGCCCACCCCCTCGTTCTGCCAACACCACCCGCGCGGGGCCAAACCCCCCCCACCCCCCTGGTCGACCCCCCTCCAGCACAGACGCCCCCCTCTAGCCCACGACAGCTGCACCCCGTTGCTGCATCCTTCGCGACCTTCACTTCTACACCCCTGTCCCCACCCCTTTCCCCCCCACGACCTCCCCTCAAGCGTGTGACGGGAAAAATTAGCCCCTTCTATACTGTGGACAACCTGTTGGCCGGACCAAAGCGCACCCCCGTGAAAAAATACATTAAAAACCCATTATAAAGAGGATTGGTTGCATCAAGTGGGGAAACATAATTATGGAACTGACCTACATGCACAGACTGTCCCGTTTACCCGCGCCCACCTGATCGTGCCCGTGTAAACATAAAACCATGTCTGCATTTTTTGATTGGAGAAATGACAAACAACAAGCCCTAAGTTACTCTACACTGCCCAAAAAACTCGTTTTTGAATCGTCAGTGGCAAATTCTTTAATTATAAAAAATGTACTTACAGTCTGTGAGTAAGAACAGCCGGCATTGTAGTCTACTCTGTAGAAACAGTCCTCCATAAAATGTGCTGCACAAAAATGAATATTTGGGTTGAAAACTGTTCTGGAACAGTGTTGTACAACTTAACCATTGATTTCTAGTCGCGTCCTCTTTTGGAAGAACAAACTAAGTAGTTTCGCTTTCACAAACGAAACACAGCGTCACACACGGCGGGCTAGAGTGAGCGGCGGCGGGTGGGCTTGAGAATGGCGTGGCCGGTGGATTTGATGAAGGAGCGGCCAGCGGGCTTGCGGCAACCACAAGTGACAACCCCGGGCTGGACTCCGCTTAGTCCACGGTGAAAGCCGATACGGATCCACAGCACAAAGTTTATGTATTTCCTCAGCGACCAGGACGGATCAGCTCTAGGTATGATGAAGCGGATATCGTCCTCTTTGGAAGGCCAAACAAAGTATTTTCGATTTCACAACGAAACCCCGCGAGAATAAAAGTTATGCCCTTCTTTCTTTGCGTGAACATTTGGAAAAATTACGCAAATATTTCCACATAGTGACATAGACATGTTGGGGGCGTGTTAGAACGAGCCGTTTAGGTAGGTGTGGTTGACTATTAACTTTTATAAAGAAAATCTCTTTGAATTTGAGACTTTAGTCAACTTTACAGATCTTCTTTATGCACAAAAGAGCTTGTAACACTTCAAAGAGAAAAAAAACTTTAAAATCGACCACCATATGAAAACTTAAATGTTAACCCAACGTCTGGGCCGTATCCAAACTGCTGGGTCAAAGAAAACCAATAGATGGGTTTGGCATATTACCCAGCGCGGGGGATTAACCCAGCATTTTTTAGAGTGGATGTCGTTTTGAGCTATCTATTATATATTATATAATAGTATATATAAAAGAAATACTTCAATTTAGAACATCTTCAATGTTTCTACTTTAAAAAAAACATTCTAATATTCAGATGATTTGCTCAGGTCGCGGTTGCCATATATTTACCCAGGCTGGGTTGTAATTTAACCAGGCATTTTTAGAGGTATGTCTGTGATATATCTTATTACATATAGATATCTACAGAAATACTTCAATTTAAACACATCTTCAAGTTTATACTTTAAAAAAAAACATTCTAATATTCGATTATTTGATCAGGAAACATTTATTCTTATTATCAATGTGAAACCATATGCTGTCAATATTTTTGTTTAAATCGTGATGTTTTAATGTCACTTTTGACCTGTTTAATTAATTCTTTGCTGAATACAAATATTTAATTATAATAATAGTATTAATGAAAAAAAATTCTAACTCCAAACAGTTGAACAGTAGATCATATACATATTGTTACACCATTAGGTGGCGATAAGTGACTGTTTTTACAAATGAATCTGTTTTATTCAAATACACTGATTCATACAGCAATGTAACAAGTGGCTGTTTCTATGAGTGAGTCATTGAATCATTTATTCAAACGATTCTTTAAAAAATGGATGTATTCAGGATGTGCAGCATCCTTTTAATTATGTTTTCATTGAAGAGCAAAAGCAGACAACTAGCAATATTTCATCTAAAATGGAAGTTTCCTAAAGGGGTCATCGGATGCACATTTTCCACAAGTTGATGATTCTTTAGGGTCTTAATAAAAAGTCTATAACATGCTTTGGTTAAAATTTCTCAATGGTAGTGTAAAAAACACCCTTTTTACCCTGTCAAAAACAGCTATTTTCAGAGCAAACGGTTTTGTTGCATATTCCTTTAAATGCTAATGAGCTCTGCTGACCCTACCCCTCTCTTCTGTGGAGTAACAAGCAGTAGGGTATAACTGGGCTAAAGGCACCCCGGGTTAAAAGGTGCCTTTGATATTATTCTCATCTAAACCACTAGATTGCACAAAAACGTGGTGTAGCACTTTCCAAAACATCCACTTTTCAAGATGCACATGTATATTTGTCTGATCCTTGACGCAATCGCACGCAGCAGCGCAAAGTTGATTCTGTGCTTACTTGATCTAATATTTTATGTTTCAAAAACGGAATGCTCAAATGAATGCATATATTTTGGTCTTCATAAAGGTCTTCTTAACAAAACAACAGTTTTTAAATAACGAAAGAATATGTAAAAGTATGGTATTTGGGGTAAAAAGCACCCCTGCTGTTGGGGCTAAAGGCACAGTAATGAACATGATAATTAATAGATGCTGACTTTTCCATTTGTTGACATGGCATGGTTAGATTCAGATGGTAAATATCATATTATGTTGGGTGTCCATATTAGAGATAATCACCATGTTTAGAATGAAACCATCATATTTAAAAACATGATATTAAACATATCATATAATAAAATATCATTTGTTGTTACTACTGTAAATATATATTCAATTATTATTGGATCTCATTCAATGCTTTCAGAATCTTTACTTATTAAAATGATTTTGTTTCTGTATTTTAAAATATATTTTTTATGTTAACATATTTTAATGACAGTATATATATTGAACAAAAATTTATTATTTTATTTTTCAAAATAAGCAGGAAATAGTACAAACTTTGCTAAAGTGACTGTTTTTAACAAGTATTAACTTGGACATTATTAAAAAAAAACATTTTAGCTGAAGTATTTGTATCAATACAGAGTGCCTTTTACCCCATGCTGGTGGGCCTTTTACCCCGTGTGTGGAGTAAAAGGCCCATCATGCCACCTCATACATTTATAAGATTTTTAAACAAAGTAATTAACTTGAATGATTAGTTCCCCAGCCTCCATTAATGTTCAATACAAACGTATAGTTTTTTCTTCAATTATACATTTTAGGCACTGTGAAAAACACATTTTTCTAAGGGGTTTGCCTTTAGCACCGTTGTACCTAATTGTTACTGTACTTTAGCAGAAAAAACTTGTAAAAACTAGCACATTATTAGGAAACGCGATTTGCAGAGGTTCATAAAAAACCCTTATACTCACTACTCTCTAGGTGAAGCTGGATCATGAATGATTCGCGCGAACATAGACACATTTAGGTAGATCGGGGGCGCATTCCCTTCAAAAGCTAAAGTAATTCACTGCGTCTTCTGCGACTCAGATGTCGGGAGTAAATGACGACTGCTATATTCATTATTACATCAAACAACAAAACACCTCAATCGCTTAGGAGACATTCTTGTCTACGTCCCTGCTCCGGCGTCGAAACAATGGCGGACTGATGACGGCTCACTCAGGGCGGAGCTAAGGTAAGACGGCCTTTTCAATCAACTATCGTGGGAGGGGCCTGGGTTTGTGTGATGTCACACAGCCAAGAATCAGAGAATGGACTGATTTGAAAAAGGGGATATTATTTTTAGGGATTAAATAAAAACCACTGGGTGGATTTTTGTCATTATAGGGTGGATGTGTACACACACTGCCAACACACATTTATGTTCAAACAACATGTAAGTGCAAGTGTATCGCTGACCCCCTTTATTATTATTATTATTTATTTATATTTATTTGTTTACTGAACTGTTGTACAAAAACAATATCGCATGGTCATGCTCCCTCTTTGAAACAGCTGTTGCTATTTCTAAGTAATGGATGTTTGGACACAACAAAAATATTGTATGACTGCCTCGATATACAGCCACAACACGTGTCTATTATATTATTTTAAAACAAAATCCATCTAATACTATCATCTATATCTATAAATATTGTTTTTAAATACTTATAATGCATATGTATACAGCCATCTTCTGAGGAAATTATGTTTGTCTCCTAATGTATCCGACTACAGTAAGAATAATACAATGCTAATTTGATTACTCATGCATCAGCATAAAGAGAATGATAAAGAGAATGATTGAATTGTGATTCGTTTAAATGTGTTTATGGTACATTACAATCTTCAAGAGAAAGGGCATCACCTTCAGACTGTTACATTCATTCTCCTTCTGTCTCTGTCAGTGTTTGACAGCCTCACATCACACAAAACAGTGTAATTACATTGTCAGTGTGTTTTTCTTAAACGTATAGTTTCATAATAATGATATTATGAAATCTGGAAATGTGTGACCTTTTTTCTCACTCGTTGATAACAGCGCTAAATGAAAGAAATAATGTGAGAACTGTAGCGTAAACAGGCAGCGAGGGTTATAATTAATCAGCGGATCATATGAGAGATATGCATAGCCCAAGGTTACAGCCAATTGCTTTCACAGTGTCAATATGCCCTCCATGACATGCTCGCATGAAAATCAATTTCGATGACGCCTCTCAACTCAGGAAGATAAAAGTTTATTTAAAAAGACCAATTTGACTATTCAGTTCCATGCCTGGATTAGTTTTGTCTAATATGGGAGAGAAACCTGCTCATCAAATAAGACCCTTTTTTGACCCTTATCACTCTTGATAAAAGAATTAGATATTATTTTAATGTGCTTTACTAATTACATTTACATTTATTGTTACCTTTCTGTCACGTTTCTAAAGATATAAGATAACTTGCTTCCAAACTTTTGCACCTGATCCATAAAGTTTTCATCGCTTTTACATATAGATCCCATTAGACCCTCTTTATCAAATTATTGTTCAATAGAACGGCCTGGCTTAGAGAGAACTTTCTGCAGAAACAACAGAGCCAGCACACATCCTCTAAAATAAAGTGATGACATCCTCGTCAGTGAGTCGTTTATCATAGGGATTAATTATGCTTGCTATCTGTGGCTCGCAGAAATGGAAGATTATGAAAAATGTAATGGCCACTTTTTTGCCTCTCTCCCTGGTGATTGTATTAATATGGATTAAGCCGTAAACCTCAGGCCTTAGAATGAAAAGACACTTGTCAGCATTTTCCGTCCTTCATGAGAAGGCGTCGCTATTATTGAGGATCTGTTGCATATCTTGACTGACAGGAGATTATGGAAGAATAGATCATTCTCAAGTACATAAAGTACATTACTTCCTGCCTCCTTTACTTTTTACTTTTCTTCAATTCTTTTTTCCTGCATGCTTACCTTCTTGTTTTTTTTTCTTTTTTGCTTTGTTTCCTAAATTATTTATTTTTACTTATTTTCTTCATTCCACTGTTTTCTCTCTTCCTTTAAATTCTTACAAATTTTCCTTTGTTTCCTAATTTATTTTATTTGTTACTTATTTCTTTTTCTCACATCATTCTTTCATTAATTACTTATTTCCTTTTTTACTTTATTTCTTCCATATTTCTTTTCTGCCATTTGTTATTTATTTCTTTTTCTTTCTACCTTCATTTCTTCCTTCATTTTTTCCCCTTCTTTAATGTCTGTCTTCCCTATTTCACATTGTCTTAGAATGAGTAGTTTTCTAAAAAAAAGGGGGGGGGGAAAATCAATAAATAATTTGAATACACTCAGAAATTAACACAAACTGCAGTGACAGATTTCACTTTGTAACTCGATTCGCCCGTTCCTGACAGACGCCTGTTCAATGTCACAGACAGATCCATCAATTGACTGGCCTACATTTGGCATCATTCTTTCCCTTCACTGGCTTGATGTTATATTGATATAAAGGGGACTTTGTGTGGCAAAGCATAGATTACTTTCTCTATTTTGCCCACACTCTGGCCTTTACTGTTGCTAAGAAGGAAGCTGATGTGTGCACTTGTCCTATTTGGATAACATTTCCCAAACTAGACTAGACTAGACTAGCTTTCAGATTCAGTCTCTTTGGGCATCATTTATTTTTTTCGATTGGTTTATGTGTTCAGTATTGGCCGTCTAACTGAACCTCTGTGTAAACACTTCTCGGGGTCTGATGCTGTACTGAGTGATATATCCCGGTTAGAAAGGTAGAACGTCAGTGGGCCAGCAGTGAATGGGAATCAACAGGTCTCAGATCAGCACAGGTGAGCCAAATAATCTTCATCTCTTACCTTTGCATAGCGAGGAATCAGAATCAGCCTCAAAGCATGGCCTGGGGCCACAGCCAGTTGGAAAGTCAATGTTTGTGCATTAATTACAGCCTGGCAGACCTGTCCGCTTGAGGGGGGTTTAACCAGACATGGGTTTAGAGCGCTAGCTTTAACATGGCACACTCATCAATATGCTGCCTGCTATCCACAGGGCAGCAAATTGCACAGATGACAAAACCCAGCGCTAATTTGTTGGAGTGTTGTATCGCTAGATATGTAAACATATTTTTCAATTTAAACAGGGTGGACCCAATTACTCCTGTCTCCACGGTGGGGTTAAGCGTCAATACTTTCATTAGTTAATTACGTTTAGATGGATATTTTATTTCTGATTTATTTTTTTCATGCATAAGGATAGCAGTTTATCTCACAAGTTCGCACCACCATTTTTTTAAGAGTTCAAATATTTGTTTGCTTAAAATGTGCTCACAGATACAGCACAGTGCTGCATGTACAGTAAGATGTATTACCTAAAGCTTCAGACTATGGGATCAGGGTCTCTCTCTTTTTCTCTTGTTAGCTGTCCTTAAAGAAAAGTGGTGTCACCTTATTTGACCTTTATATGGATGATTGATAACAATTCCGCTAGCCTCAAGATTTTTTATGTTGTCCATGTGGTGTCAAGGCCAATGGGTGCATAAAGGAAGGAAAACTGATGAGAAATGCTTCCCTAAATAGGACTGTTGAAGAAATAAGCAAATTTGCGACACTGACCTTATGAACTTCTTTGTTCAAAAGGTCAGATGTTTTACATTAAAGCACATTCTCAAGGTGAACATGATCATGAGGTTCTATACTAATTTGTTAAGTTCATTGAAACACTGGATTGTTGTTGTACATTTAGTGTTATAGTGCTTGCATAACAAATTATGAAATTGTTATACTAAAAATTTGTAATGGAAAAAAAAAGATGAGAAAAAAACTTAATTAGAACTATTTTCATTATGTTTTTCAGACTTTATGACCCCGATTTTGAGTCAGTGAAGAAAAAGTGTTGCCCTTTTTGTGTTTTTTTTTTGTTGTAAGTTTTCCCAATATTTCTGGTTCCATACACATGAATAATCTCCAAACTCACTAAACACAGACGGCATGACCCCCCCTCTCTAGCCCATGTTCCTACAGGCAAGAACACATCTGGAGCTTTTCTGCTCTCTCGATGACCTGCACGAAGAGACTGTCCTTTTATCATTTATCACATTTCACCCTTTAGTTTCTCTGTATGAAAAGAAAAAAGATTTGCAGATGAAGAAAATGCATAAGGATGCCTTTGGTGTCATACAGGGAGAGGCATTCTGAGCAGCTCTTTGAAGACCAGGTTCATCTGATGTTGCCTACTGGGTGTTTAGAAAGTGCCACGGAAATGCCATGGTATTCTGTGAAATACTGTGGACTACCACTGAAATACAGAGGTTTATGATTAAAGTAAATATATATGAAAGTATAAAGTAACACTTTATCACTTTACAAGTGTTGGAGAAGCTACATTGAAACTTCCCAAGTTATTCATAATCAAGTGATTAACAAAAACTAGCTAAACAGCTAGTTTTATTACAGGCCATATAATATAAAATATGTAACTGTCAGATTATATAATTTATTTTCATTATCAGCAATATCTGTTTATGGTATTTATTTTATCTGACAAAAACAAGGACCTCTAATGTGACAGCACTTAACCTGAACAGACAATTTTACATTAAATACATCTAATGAAACTAGAAATGACCCCATTTACTGTCTATAACTAGATCAAAAACATAGTAATGCACAGCAGCATTTAACTAAATGTTTTACTCTAAAAAAAAAAAAGCAGCTGTAAATTGCCGCGCAGGGCTTTCTGTACAGACTCATTTTTTTAACTGGTTCATGTAAATGAATAGGATTTCACAATGCTACATATGAGAGAGGACATTGTTGTATGTGCAATACAATCTGTCAAAAAACTGCAATATAGCATTTTGTCACACTGCACCACCTATGTTGGGAAACGGTAGTTTGTTACTAGAAAAGATGCACTGTTTTGAAAATAGCTGAGGTACTGCCACACTACTGAAAAATGTATTTAAGTTAGTCGCATTTCTATTTTTAGTTGTTTTCTTCAGTGCTGCACTGTGGTACCGCCAAAGTACTTTTCTGGAATGGTCTATGGCACAATGAACAAAAGAGCGATGGGCTTTGTCGCTTGTGCTGGAGCAGGTTAGCCAGTCTTTCTCTCACTGTTTCAGCAGCTGTAGCAGTGGCCGTACGGGGCAGAATTAATAGGCTGACCCTGTTAGGAGAGGCAGGTGGTCTTGAGAGGGGGGTCGCACCTGTCTGAAGAGAGGTCACCCGCTTCTGTTCATCGTTCTGTCTTCTCGTTCACCTTGGGCTCTTGCCAAAACAGGCACATCTTTCTCCCTCTCTCAAGTGACTCTGCAAAGTCATTCTTTTGTTACCAACTTCCTCCAAAACCTGAAGAGATGATATCAATAACAGACAGTGCGAATGTTCCTTAAGGAACGGCTTGCAATCTCATTTCCAGAGAGGCATGTTGGAGGCCGCAGAGACAGCCCCGCTGTGGGAGCGCCGTTGGGCCTGGCGGTGTTCTCATATAGGACATCTGCTCAACGAGGCCTTGGTTTTCTGCTTCTCATATGACCAATACATTTATCAAACTCAGCCTGAACCAATATCACACTGTCACATTGGAGCGCATGGCATTCTATCACTACGAAGGTCTCTGACAGGACAAGTCCTTTCCTATTATTGTCTTCCTGTGTATGTGTGTGTGTATGTATTTTATTTATTTTATATATTTTGCTTGTACATGTGCATCTCTGCTGAACTTATAGATTTCATTGGAATTTGATCAATGTGCTTCTTCACTTCTCAGGAGTGATGAACAGTACAACTTACTAAAATGTATCATGTCTCATGTAATCGTTTAATAAGTGTTTTAACCATGGGAAGATGTCATTAAAGCAGCTTGTAAATATTATGTCACAGCGTTACATTTACCTCAGGAAAGCCATTTAATGTTTATAGAAAAAAGGTCTTATTCATTGCATGTTTGAATAAATCTGTCATGAAAACAAGTTGAAATGCTTATATTTCACCAATGAATTGGAGTAGAAATGTAATTATCACTTAAGCTGACATAAAAACTGTCTTGTGTAGTTTAAATGTTTATATAAAACTCAGTTTTTATTTGAATGTTGATTATTGTATATAAAAAATAATATAGCAATTCAATTTAATAGTTTGTACTTAGGTTAATTTGAACCTTTACAGCATTAGTAGAGATATTGTTTCCCTTAAAAAAAACTACATGTATTTTACCTGATATATATCAGGTATTGATATAATTTTCATCCAGATTTTTATTTTGTCCTTATACACAATTTCATTATAATTATACATAATTTGACATATTAACTGAAAAAAGCTGTAGGCTGAAGTCTTAGCATTACCAACCTTTTTTATGCTAAGCCTCATTTCCACTACTACATTTAATCTATTAAAAAAAAAAATACAAAAACAATATTGAATCAAACAGCTATATCACCCCTACAGTACCACCTCAGCAACGCAAGAACACAGTATGTAAAGTATTACAGTGAATATGTAAATCAGGACCGTGTACATTCAGTGCATTGGCTATACATTTGTGTGTGTGTGTACTTGTGTAGAGCATCGCTTCACTTAAACAATATAGGAATTGATTTAGTAAGGGGGTAAGATAAGTAGGTTATTTATTTGGGTTTATGTATGCACATGTATGTCTGGTGAAGCAAAAAGTTGACTGACACTCAACGCTGTTGTCCGCGGGCTACTTCTTGCCCCATTGTAACAGCGAGACAGAGAGATGGAGTAATTGTGGGGAGTTGACATGCTCTCCTCCCTTCATTTTGTCATTCAGCAGAGGCCGTTTGAGGCTGGGTGCTCCTGTGGAGAAAGGCCACAGTGTCTCTATGTCCCGCTCCTGACGCCTGGAGCGCTCAATTACTATTTATATGCTGATCTTTGACAGCTCACTGCTGCCTGACGCGCATACACCAGTGCAGAGATGTAAGACACTCGTACTCTGAGTTCTGTCTCACACTGAGAGAAACCTCAGGATGGAAGAGCTAATTTCCAGATCTCAGTCACGGATGTTTATTCAGCTTCTCAGGCGCTTTTTTATGTCCCAGGGAGAAAAAAAACAAAAAACAGATTTCTTTCTTTTTCCAATATATGAAGTTCACATGAACTGTCTTGGAAACATTTTTTACTTGTCAAATTCCTTATTTTACAGAGAGTTTTAATCTTAAACTATGAAAATCCATCATAAATAATAATTCAAAAAATATATTAGTAAGAAATATGGTCACTTATAGAGTAAATAAACCATTTTAATATTTATTGTGTTTTTTATATATTTTTTTAAAGATCTTTTGTCAGGGTTATTATACAAATTAAGACTCCAGCCCCCACGGCCTTAAAGTGGAAAAGCAGTTTGGAAAATGGATCTTATAAATTATGACCTTGACAAATGAAAAAAAAAAAATTCTGTTTTAAGAGAATATGTTTTGCAAAAAGGACCAAAAAATGCTTGCTTATAGTTGAAGAAACACTTTCATACCTTCCTCTTAATATCTAAATCAATCAAACAAACCATTATGAAACATAGCAATTACATCCTTCAATTCTTACTCCTGTCTTGCTTTTGTACCACATGTAAAAGGAGACTGAAAGTCATCTTTTGTCTGAAGGGGAAGGTAGGCTGCTTTCCTTCGGTCATCAAGGGTAATGAAGTCCTCAAACTGTAGCAGGAAGATTGAGAGTCTCATGAATTAGACGAGAAGAAGCATAACTGCTGGACACCCAATTCATATAATCTAGCTGAAGAGTTGATTAGACTCTCATTCACTACAAGGACCGGAATATAAAGAACTAGCTCAGAGTGTAACTCTTCCAAAGAGAGAAGGACACTAAAAAAAGATTCATAGTACATAGTTTGAAGTTGCAGTGTCCAGTTTTAAGAGATAATATAAATTATTTATATCTTAGCTTGATTGATTTTGGGTGAATTATTCCTTTAAATATTGTTTATTTAAAATTCCTGTTTCATATGTAAGCTGAAAGCATCAACTGGCTCGGGCAGTTTATCCTTTTGTGTTGTAGCTGGCTTAACTTCAGAAAACTAATTGAACAGATGTTCAAAGTATAGGGATGTGAATGTTGGTCAGTTAATTATAAACCACTGAGCACAAATGCAGGAATAGATGTGCTGTGACCCTTCAAATGCACAAGCTGTGACTTATTTTGCAAGTTGAAATGTTTTATTTGACACATCACAGGGTATGACTTACAGTACAAGGATAAAAATCGACTGACTGTAAAATTGGAGAACTGTTTCTGATGTGAGAAGACTGCTGTGTGATTAAGTGGATAAGATTTGCTCGTTTCGTATTGTGCATTCAGTATGAATTAGCTGTTTAAAATAGCTTCTTCATTTGAACTGGACTCAGTCATGTATGAGGAGAAAGTGAACAGAAAATTCTATTTGTGTGACTGTCACTGTGTGTGGGATTTGCATCACGCACAACAGACCTCATTTCAAACAAGGGATGAATAGTTTGTGCTATTATTTTGTGTTGCTTCGTAATAATCTATGTTGCACAAGATCCTGTTGATAAATAGGTTTAAAGTGCATTTTCAACATGTTTTCTGCTGAGTTCAGCATGTGATTTTCAAAACTCTACTTTCAGTGCTGCTTTTGAGACGTTCAGTGGGGATTCTGTAACCTGTTAATATGGGTGCTGGATTAAATACGCACCACATAAACAGGATGTGTGAAACAGATCCAGTGGTGTAATGTAACGAAGTAATAATACTTTGTTAGAGTACTTAAGTATTTTTTGGGCGTATCTGTACTTGAGTTTTTATACTTCAGCCAACTTTTACTTTTACTCCACTACATTTCCTAAATAAAATGTATACTTTTACTCCGATACATTTCCCCGAAGCATATTCGTTACTTACTACAAAATAGTCAGAAGTCAGAAGAACACGGACTGCAGGAAAGCAGGTTTGACGAATCAGTGGTCTGGCGTCTGCAAGTTAGACTCCTATAAACACCTTTGCTCATGTGCAAACAAGTGCGCGCACCACCGCGGATGTTTCATTTTCCACTCAAGCCGAGTCTGGGGCATGCGATACAACATTGTCTGCGATAATATGGTAAGTGTTGTTGTACTGATGTGCGATCGGACATTATCAAGTAGGCTATATCACCAAATCACACAGATTGCACGCACGTTGATTTATTAGTCTAACTCAAAATTCCAGGCATTCTAAATTATGGACGGCAAAAATGTTTCTGTATTCTTTTTATATTTATATAATTTAATGTAGTTAACTTAATCTATATCACACAAGGAGTACCGTTTTTCTGCAGATATCAGAATTAACACATTTAATAATAATTTTATACAAGTTCAGTAAAGCAATAAGTGACTTACATTTTAGACATAATATTGCTTGTTTTTGCTCAATGTTGCCAACGAAAATATAAAGACAAAGATCACAGCACGTTCTGCAATCTCTGATCAAAGGATGGTGTTTACTTATTGAATGAATCAGCTTTTTGAACGTATCGGTTGAATAAATGATTCAGTGATTCACTCATTAACACAGTCAAATGCTTTGTTCCTGAATGAATCAGCCGTTTGAACGAATCGGTTGAATAAATGATTCAGTGATTCAATCATACACAGTCAAATGCTTTGTGTCCTGAATGAATCAGCCGTTTGAACGAACGGTGAATAAAATGATCAGTGATTCAATCATTTAACACAGTCAAATTGCTTTGTTCCGGAATGAATCAGCCGTTGAATGAATCGGTGAATCTCGATGACTCATGATTAACAGTACTTGCTGTACCTAACTGCGGTTTTAATTTTTACATTAACGATTTTCATGTTTTAAATAATTTCATATATCAGTATTCAACATTTTATGTTAAAAACAAAACATTAGGCCTATTTATGTATCTGTAACTGCAGTTTAAATGCATTCGTGTCCCCTCTGCGATACATAAACTGTGTAAATACTAGGGATGCAAAAGGGTGGAAAATTTCCTTTAAATTTCGGAAATATTCCAGAAATTTTGGAAACTTTCCAGGATTTTTTTGGAATATTCCAGGGATTTTTGGAAAGTTTACGGAAATTTTCCACCCCTTTGCAGCCCTAGTAAATACATCTAAATGCTATTTCAGATGCAGATTCCAGAAATGTTTTCTTATGTTGGAATAAAAGACACTAAGTACCGGATGACGTGCTTCTTATTCTTACCCAAAAATACAAAATGGAAGAAGGAGTTAAAACTGAACACAATCTTGCAACTCAAGCGGTGTATGAACAATTTTTATTTATATTTATTTGCTTCTTTTCCATTTTGCATTTACTTGTACTTTTACTTTCAATACTTAAAGGGATAGTTCACCCAAAAATGAAAGTTCTGTCATCATTTACTCACCCTCATGTCGTTCCAAACCTGTATGAGTTGCTTTCTTATGTTGAACATAAAAGAAGATCTTTTTTAGATTGCTGGTAATCAAACAGTTGGGGGTTGCCTTTGACTTCCATAGTAGGAAAAAAAAATACTATGGAAGTCAATGGCATCCACCAACTGTTTGATTACCAGCAATCTTCAGAATATCTTCTTTTGTGTTCAACATGAGAAAGCAACTCATACAGGTTTGGAACGACATGAGGGTGAGTAAATTATGACAGAATTTTCATTTTTGGGTGAACTATCCCTTTAAGTACATTTAAAAAATTTTAAATACTTTTCGTACTTAAGTACAATAAATATCACATACTTTAAGACTTTTACTCAAGTAATATTCTAAACAGTGACTTCAACTTCTACCAAAGTCATTTTCTGGTAAGATATCTGTACTTTTACTTGAGTATGGCTTTCAGGTACTTTATACACCACTGAACAGATCTTACATAAAAAGATATTTATATGATGTATCATTGTGGATATTGTAAGGCTAGTGTTCACAGGGATAGTTCACACAAAATATTCACCCCATTGCCGTTCCAAAGTGTGATTTTTTTGCAATATTTTGCAAAAATTATTTTGTGTCCAAAAATGAACGTCAGTAGAGTCCATTCTTGTTTTGGAGAAAGCAAGCAATAGAAATGAATAGGGCAATTTTTGGAGGACTTAAAGAAATGTAAAGCTTATAGTTTTATAGCAGTGTTTTAGCTGTGACGTTATTTCAATAATTATTATAGTATTTTAAGGGTTAATGGGGTTATATTGTTGTGGAGACGCAACCACCCCCCATACTATTGAAACACCAAGTATTGTTACATTTAAGGATTGGCCCCATTCACATCCATTGTAAGTATCTCAATTTAACATAATATTCTACTTTTTATTTTAAGAAAATGAGGGAGAAGTGCTTTATATTCCTGAAAGTTCTGCACACATCATAATAAAGAAGTGTTGTTTGTGCGATTGCATGGCTCTGATTTATTTTTAGATCAAACTTTAAATCAACACAAAGTTCAGCCACAGCACTAGTGTAACTTAAAAACTTAGTTTAAAATGTGATTTGTTAACTAATTCTGCTTTCGCACTCTCTGAGGCTTCTCGGATATCTAAACAAGGTGGCTATTTATTTAAAAAGTATGAGAATGTTAAGAAGTCTGAACGTTTCTAGAACCCTTGAAGTATGTCTTAGTTACCTGAGGAATCTCTTGTCCTGGTTGAAGGGGATTCTTAACGTACACTTTGAAACTACTGACACTTGACAGGTTCTTGCATGAGCCCTTTTTTTTACTTTCACTCTCCCATAGGCCTTTGAAGTCAGTACATAGATCCAGAGACTTATTTTGTGATTTCTTGTAGTTTAAATTCGAGTTTGAGGTTGTTCGTTACTCATAAAGATGTTATATACAAGCATATGTGTGTGTGTATTTGTTTGTTTGCCACCCAAAGCTCAACATAAACCCCTGTGAGTCATTTAGATTATGCTTCTCATCGTCTGGCCGTCTCTATTTACCTCTTATGCGAACTGAAAACCTCCTCATCCCAGACGCATTATAGGTAATCACCACCCTAATAGATAATTTTGTTGCATGGCTTTTGTGGGCTCTGCCGTCATTACGGCTTCAAAGAAAGCCCTCTGAATGGGTTATGTCCTGTTGTTAGAATCAATGAGCTGAGAATTATTCCATAGAGAGTGAGTTAAGAACACAGAAAAGGACCAAGCAGATAGCTCTGTTAGAAACAATGGCTAAAAGTATTACAAACGTGTTATGTGTGCGTATGACTCTGTTGGGAAACAAGAACTGATTTAAAACAAACTAAAACTTTTTGATGCAATCAGTCACCAGTGTCATCAACGGCACAATTACGAATGTGATACTGCTTTTATACTACAGTTCAATAAACAAGAAGTTAATATAGAGAAACTTTCTAATATTTCAGACACAGTTGCTTGTTTATTTTTGCTCCACCAACGGAAATGCATGCAAATAAAGCTGTTGCACATCTCTGAGCAACACACAGCATTGGTGTATCTGAATGAATCAGTGGGTTTGAATGACTCACTCATAAAGGAAGTCACTTGTTTTTTTTAAACAAGGAAGTCAACTGCTTTTTTCACCAAAGTGTTGGTGAAAACTGAATTCAGTCTGAATTCAAAGTGTTGGTTCAGTTTTATTTATTGGAGCCTAAATGAAAGACATTGTTTTAATATTAAACCAACTCTGTTAACCCAGTGAGGCACCAGCTTAGGGAGGATTCTGCATCCACAGAAAATGAAAGAATCATAAGTGCTTTGTGGCACCGGGTTGGCTTTCAAGGAGGCTGGCGGTAATAACATTTACAACAGTTGAGAAGGCTTTTAATTTCACCGGCCCACCTTCCTTCCCCCTCATTCTTATCTCAGTCTTTCTCCACTTATCAGCGCTGTCATTCTTCATAAGTGCCACGCTGGCTAATGAAAGCATCATCTATGACGACAGTGAATCAAAGTAGGAAGTTGTGTGTGCTTACCTGGAAGTGGAATGGAGATGCACATTTGCACCCAGCCTGTGCCAGTTCTACCACTGCCGGAGAGAAGAGATACTCAGTCAAAACAAATTAACGACATGAAGGGAAGCGGTTTTCAAAGGTCAAATTCTCTTTCCCCTCTTTTCTTTTCCACATGTCTTCATCTATTATTTACTCTCGGTGATCTTCACTGTTATTGGACCATCAAACAGATGTTTATTTCCTGAGTAAATGTGAAATGAAAACCACTATTGGTGGAATTGCTATTGATATTTTCTTTTTTAGAGAGCCCACAGCTGCTGCTTGAAAGTGGTCTTGATATTTTTGCTGGTTTGGCGGTTACATCAGTCTATCGAAGATTGTTGTCAGTAGGTGATTGAACTGGAAATTGGAAACCGACCCAGGGTTCGTTAACAGTAGTCCTTGACATAACAAGTAGTGTTGAAAAAGGCAGAATGAGCTGTTCTTAAACATGATAAAAGGAAATAATGGTCCTGATTAGCACATACAATTACAGCTTCACCGAAATGAACTATCATTTGAAACTGCATGAAGTAAACGCCAAATGGTTTGCATTTTGATGTGGTTTTCAATTAAATTAATAAATGATTAGTACTAATAGAGCTGTAAGCTCACACATTAAAATAAGCTTTTATTTGAATAAATAAAGGTGCCTTGTTTGCATGTAGAATTATAGTTTACAGGTTCAATACGATTATCATTTCATGCATTAATTAGTAGCACCTTTCATGGATTCTTCAATTATCTTGTCAAAGACTTTCAATTCATCTTTTTTTTTAAATCATAATTATTAAGCCATACTATGACATCAAATGAAATATATTAATCAATTGGAGGGATGCAAGAAGAAAATTTCCCTTAAGAGGCTAATTAAAAAACCGCTTTGAGATTTTTTTGAAGTGCAGTATTTGGCTATTTTTTTTTTCATTTCTCTCACAGCAAAAATGTCCATATACTTTTCTAGAGAGTCTTTACTGTTAGACCTGTAATTTTAGTGATCTAATGGCAACCTATATAAAGATTTACTGTAATCTTTGCATAAGAAGTTTAAGACCATAACGGTGCATTGCTGTATTAATTGTCTAATACGGAGACATTGACACAAACTTTTTATACACTACTGTTCAAAATGAACAGAATATCTATAGAAAGAGATTAATAGAAAGTTCAAAAGTATAGCATTTATTTGCAACATGCAAATTATTGCATCCTTGCTGAATAAAAGTATTAATTTCTTTCAAAACAAACAAACAAAAAAACTTACCAACCTCAAATTTCATTGAAATGAACTGGTTCAAACGATTCATTCTTTTGACGTCTGCATTGTGTGTGTTTGTGTGTGTTTTTGTTACAACCCCTTGCTCAAAGGGAATCAACAAAATGAGATGCACAATTAACCAAATTCAGGCTCAAAGGATAAGGCTTTATTAATCAATATAATTAATTAATATAATGAAACAAATACACAACCAAAAAATATATATTTCCGTAAACGTCAGTATCATCAGTGTGTAATGCAACACAAACAATGTCCTAAGCCCGAGTCCCCCTTCCAACTTTTGAAGGAGCGCCTGATCCACAGAGACAGGTGTACCCAATGGCCTGCAGATTGGAGTAAGTTGTAGGCAGAGCAACCAATCACAAAGCTCCCAGAATCAAATAGCAGGGATCACTAGATAGCAAAAAAAAGTTTTATTTATTGTATGTATTGTAAATGTATCAGCTTCTCTCTCTCTCAGCTGCTCTCACCCTAATCGAGATTATAAAAAAAGTTTTTGAAATTGCTTCATTTAAGCCTCTAAAGTAGCTTTGCCAAAACCTGTACTTTAACCCTCCTATTTCTCCAAATAGATTTTGGCATAAAGTTTTGTAGGCATTTGGATCTAATTATTGAACTGAAAGAGAACCCCTTATTTCATTCCGAGTCTGCATGTGTGGTCCTGTTTGGATGTATATTTCTCTCTCTTCTTTTCATTGAAATTGATAAGTCTATGGACTTCTGAAGCTTTTAGAACTATGAACTTGTCCCGCAGTCAAAAAAAGCCATTTTCCCTTTTTGAGACACTGACTCAAATGACTCTGTATCGACTTAAACATCAAGATGAGAGACGCTAGCGTCCGGCAGCATGTCACTGCTGTGACAAACAGAGCTGTAGTTGAAAAATCTCATCGCTGTCCTTTAAACTGGCCAGGCTTGAAGTCTGTGGCTGTGTGAGGAATAGTGTTTAGCCACCATTACTTCTCTCTGACCTTGTGACGACAGCAGCGGGAATGAGCGCCGGGTTACAGTTGAAAGTTTTGGACAGTGATGGCTGGATGTCACCTTTAACGTAAAGCTGAATTATTTAGTTGTTCTTCTCCAAGCCCTGGTCTTTTTTGCTTTTCTCTCTCTCATCTCAAAAGTTTTCAGCACCTCCCTGAAACTTCATGATTAAACAGAGCAGAATTGCATAGTCATAAGTGTTGTACAAAGAAGGTGTGTTTAAAAATCACTGACTTCGCTAGCTGTAATGAACCTCGCTATTCATTTGTTGTTCATTTCTGTAGGTTATGAATATGGAGGAAAGGAAAACGATGTTTCCTTAATGAACTATTCTGAGAGACGTTCTCATTTCATACCGCTGAAGTTGTGTCTTCCGGGAGCGGGGAAAGGAAACATGTCGGCGATCCTGATTAATACGGTGGTGATGTTTTTATAGCGAGTCGCGCTTTGACTTTTGCCATTATTCACGCCTACCAATCGATTCAGCCTGCTTCTGTCACAGAGACGAAAGTTGACTTTTACTTCTAATTAAAGCAATCTAGATGCAAATCAGGGCAAATACGAATGGCATATTGTGTTATGAAGCCTGCCATGCTCTCGGGAACGCCGTGTCATTACTGGCCGCCCTTATCAGGCATGCCACACACACACACTTGCATAAAATGCAGGCCCTCATCTCGTAACACACAACATCCCTTTTTATGCACATGTGCGCAAATTTAACTGATATTTTGAAGCACTCCCTTTGATTAGTTGTATTCATAAAGTCTTAAAGCTTGTAATTGTCACTCAGAGCAGTGAAACCTGTCTGCATACATTCACAGCTGGGTCCTAATGTCAGATGATGCCATTAAAAGCCATTATCCCATCAAGATTGATCCATCTCACGCTCCTCTTGAGAAGCCTAAGGACTTGAGTATAAAACCATGAGTCCTCTCTGCTTTCCAGAAACTACTGGAGTCTCAAAATGAGTTGACTCAATAAGATAGAAGTGAAACCAATCATTTATGAGCGTTTTGGGACAGAAATTGTCAGGACTCTCTTGTATTATTAAAGTTATTCTTATACTTCACCTTAGAAATGTGCCCTGGACCATTCTTCTAAAACTTTTAAGAAGTTGAAACCCTTTAGTTTTAGTGGTCATATCTTGAGGAATCAAATTTCTTGCCTTGATCTTCTGAGATGAAAGAGCTGGTTGTACTATGAAAACATGCTGTAGCTTTTAGAACTCACAATTTCTTCAGACTAAGCTGCAAAATAGCTTGTTTTGTTCCTCTGCAGATGTCCGACATCAGACAGATGAATGCGTTTGAACACATGCACAAGTTACTGCTGTGCAGAAACTTCGTTTCTTTTTTCCAAGATCATTTCAGTCTGATCTTAACAGTTTGTTAAAAGGATAGTTCAACCAAAAAATGGAAGTTCTGTCATTTGCTCAGCCTTGAGTCTTTCCGAACCTGACTTTCTTTTATCAGTGGAGAACAATTGAAAATAATTTGAGGAGTGTCAATGTTGTTTGTACATACAATAAAAGTCAGTGGAGTCCAATGTTGTTTTGACTTTCCTTTTACGGACAAAAACAGTTCTTCAAAGTATCTTCTTTTGTGTTCTGCAAAAGTCAGACACGTTTGAAATGGCATTAGGGTGTGCAAATGATGACAGCATTTCCTTTTTTCATTCAAAAACTAAATTGGAAGCGAGTACATGCAGAGAAGTGCTGTATTTCATTTCACATACAAAACAGACATTTACATAGACATGTTTAAGTCTAAGGGTCTGAGAGAAAGTGAAAATTGTCATAAGGAATACATCTTAACTGTGTTTCGGCACAAAAAACTTTACTGACCTTAGGGTGAAAATACATGACTCAATTGGTTTATACCATTGAGGACTTGTAGCCCCCATTATTTGACTCTCTTAAGTATATTTAACTGTAAATTAAAGTCTTTTTACTCTTCTAAATGGGCTTTCTGTAACAGGTACATCCAAGATGAAGGGAAAAGTGATTTTTGTAAACATTGTCTTCATATGCTCCAAACGCTGGAATTCTAGGATTTTTTAAATGCAGCGTCCCAAACACGTCTGTCTGCATCAAGGGGATGATATTTACAATCTTTATCATTCTGAGGTAATAAACATCTCCAGATTTAGCCCGGCCCTCTCACTTGTTTACCCTCTGCATTTAGAAATCCATTTTAATTTTGCATCTCAATGCTGCAGCTGTTTTGGGGCGCTATGTGTCAAATGAGAGATGGAGAGAGTGCAGAAAGACGCGAGCGGGAGAGGACGGCCAGCAGAGATTGAGAGGCTGGGTGTGTGTTTGTGTTTGGCTTCCCATCACTTCCTATCTAATTACCACACACACATCATTAGGAGGATCCAAACAGCAGCACAATACACAGGGAAACGAGTCATTACCAGCTAGGTGGGAATCAATTAATGCCTCATTTTCGGTTTCATTGTGCACATTCTAATTAAACAGGCAGTTTGGAAAAACAGTCAGGCCTCTTTCTGTTTTCTCACAGACATGTGGGCGGGCTGGTGCGAAGGGCTGCCGTTTAGTGGCACCAGCGGTTATTATGTTAGCAGGGCTCAAAAAGAAAGACTAAAACTCACATTTGCACACTTCTTACATTGCCCAGACTTTCTTGTTGATTAGTATTTTGATTGTGACTTCATTCAAATGTCTTTTAAGGGTTTTTACTCTAGTTGTCACTTTGTAGTAGTGTTTTATTTACACCAGTTAAATTGCATCAACAATATTGAAACCAACACAATAGTAACTAATATGCTATTGAACACCTTATTAGATCACACTTTTGTTTTCTCACTATTAATTAACCATTAACTAAGACTTTTGCCTCAATAAACTACTAATTTGCTGCTTATTAGTAGTTAGTCAGGTAGTTGTTAAGTTTAAGTATGGGGTAGGATTAAGGCATCTAAAATATGGTCATGCAAAATAAGGCATTAATATGTGCTTTATAACTACTCATAAACAGCCAATATGCTAGTAATATACATGCCAATTAGCAGCTAGTTAATAGTGAGAATTGGTCCCTAAACTGAAGTCTTTACCCATTATTATTAAAGAGAAATATTAATTTAAATACTGACATATTGCATTTTCACAAAGTATACTTTGCGTTTTCAGTATTAATTTGAGTAAATGGTCTGTAATTACATACACAGTTATACACAAATATAATTAATACAAGTTAAAGATGTATTAAACGATAAATCAAATAATTTATATAAATAATTAAAATTTTAAATGACTTAAACTAATAAGGAGTTATGTTTGATTAATGTCAATACTAGTACTTTTGACATCCCTTGTTGCTAAAAAAATGTATGCATCATGAGTGGATGTCTTTTAAATGTTGTTTGATTAATTCAAACAAACCAGAATTTTAAGACTGGTACATATGCACAGTATATATACTGTGTACTTTTAACATCCCAAGATGCCCATTTTTTATGCATGCATGGTGTTATGGGTATTTCGGTTCATTTTGTTATGTGATGTGTGCAGCTATGAGTGACTCTAAAGGCATCGTAAGAAAATCCACATCTAAATAAATTCAAATGAAGGGTGTGAATAGGGCGGTTAGAGGTTAATGTGGTGATAATTATGAATGTGATTTCGTCTTGGCTGAGAACCTGGAAATTGAAAGAGGGGGAGGGTTACGTGTGATCATATCTAATGCATTAACTTAATGACGAGATTCAGACTCTGCCATTCTCATGCTTTATTAAACTCCACGCCGCTGTCATCTTTCTCGCCAATTTCGTCCAGAGGTTGAATATGTCACTGCTTAACCAAACACACACATACACACACTCCTGCCATTTTCTCAGTTGACTTCATCCTGACTGAGGTACCATGTTTATATATCTGTTTTTATTTGTCATGCTCGATTTAGCGGAACTGAAGTGTGAAAATGGTTTAAAGCTAACACGCAATGGTTGGAAATGTGATTGCGGAGGCTTCAAGGAATAACGTAACCTTGAGAACTTCCTGTTCTTCCTGTGCCATCACTGCCACTAAGGATGATGGGATTGGACATCTGTCACGAAGGTCACAGTCACCTCCAATACTGCAAGCTGCTCTGATCTTAATGATTGACAGCCCACGGCCATAACCAGTGTTATTCAATGTGAAAATATTATTTTGTTGTTTCAGCAAGGTGAGATTTGATTCCAAACTAGACATTTTTGATGTTCTGAAGTAAAGGCTTTTATGATTTGTTAACACTATCCAACTTTATAAAACAAATCATTTAGATCAAACTAATCATTTTTTCAAACTAAGGTTTACCTAAAAAAAACAAAAACACCAGATGATAGCAGATAAATTAAATGGAATAACATTTACACTATTATTAATTTATATTTAATTTAATAATAAGTATTATATCTATATATATATACATATAGTAGGGATGGGAAGATCACCGATTCGCTCGGGCATCGGCAAAAAGTAACGATGCGATGCACGGTTAAAAAGTGGCATCGGATACAAGTGGGCATTGTACGCCGAAAATCGGTGCCTAACATATTACATCTGTAAAAAATAATTTATTAGAATATTACAGTGGATGCTACATTTTATTGCTTTAGAAACCGGACCATAATCTGTGACCAATATTTTATATGTAGATTGTTTCTCAAGCGCACTCTCTCATCACTGCTGCTGCGTGAATATGACACATCACAACACTACAGAGACCTGAGGAAAAACGGGGATTAAAGTCCAAAATCTGACTTGAAATAACCTAACAAATCAATCGGGGCTAAAGCGGTTCCATAAACGACAAATTAAGTTCACACAATCTCACTAATATGTGCACGCTTATTCTTAAGCAGACTTTAATGTCGATCATGGATCAAATCGATCCACCATGGCAAACAGCGAATATATCTGTGCTGTGTAATGCATTTGAGACGTTGTGTTTTCCTCAGTGCATAACTGACATGCCACAAGTATATTTTTCCTCTGTAAATGTTAGAAAGTCATGCAAATATATCCATTTTGCTTGCTGTCAGGAGTTGGCGAGGCATACGCGAGTGCAATAATTCTGAGTCAAGTATGTATTTTGCTAAAATATTCGTTGTTGGACATTAAATGTGCCTTTTGTAGAATTTTAAACCTACATATAGGTGTATTCTTATGATAGCAGTAACTGTAAGGGGACTAATGGGTAAATAAAATGTAAGCTAATACAGTCCTAATTACTAAGCTCAAATTACTTAATGTGTGTTTCTTATAGCAGTTAAAATGTAGTTTTAATTTAGTGATTTTAACTTTTAGTTTAACGATTTTAAAGCTAGCAATGTTAGATTGTAAAGTTCTAATGCTATCTGTTCTAACTATAAAAGGTACAGCTGTCATAAAACCAGAGAAAAAAGCTGCATGGCTATGATAGTATGTGAGAGAGTCAGTAGTAATATCATTGCATTCCTATTGTTCAGTGTTAGAGGAGTTCAGCTTAGTCTGACAGTTTGCCTGCCCTGGACCAGGTTAGCTTTCCAGCATAAGTTGCCACAGTGACTGATTTTGATCTTTGTTAAATTTGTTTTATGGAACCAAAATCATTTGACAGTGAGTCAGACTAACTGAAATAAGCCTGGCCTATTTGGTAAACTTGTTTTATGAAAGGCATTAGAAGTCAGAAGACACATAAGTTCATTTATGATTTGCTGTCTGCCTGAACCAAAGAAATAAATGCAATCATATTTTTTCTATTGCATCGAATCGCATTGTGTTGAATCGGATCGTAATAGGGGTGAATCGTATCGCATCACATCGCTAGCTACTTCATATGTAACGTCAATGTATCGTATCTTTGGCTATGCATCGAGATGCGTATCGCATCGGCCTCAGTTATGGAGATGCACATCCCTAATATATATATAAATTATTTAATTAAATATAGACCATTTATTTTACTAATATATTTATTTTTTTCTTTACTGCTGTTAATTTTACTCTAATCACAGTTAATTGAGAAATACTTGAATGTTATGTTGTGTTTTATATTTTTTTATTTAATTTGTTAATTTTTATATTAATATTTAAGTTGACTTGACTAACGATTACTGAACATTTCATGATTTGTCATGAAGTGTTGTGGTCGTGAAAATCCAAACAAGACAGAAAAGTGTGCATCTGAATGCATGAAGCTCAGAGACAAAGTCCCACTTTTTTCACCTCTCTGTGGTGTATCAAAGCGATCAACGAGACTTTGGTTCTAAGCTCAAATACGTGTTCCCTCTTTCATTTGCTTTCACCGCTTTGCCTGTTTGCGCCTTGCAAAATTGCTTTTTGTGACACTATCTGTAATGTTTTTCATGTGGAGGTCAAAGCAGAGCACAATGCTTGTGTTGAGAGGTGCATTGAATCCCTGTCTCACATAAAAAGTCTTCTATTTCCCCTTTGTTTTGTTGTATCTTCACCAAAGTATTTTTTAACATGTTCTAAAGTGGCCACTGAGCTTTCTTTTGGCGTTAACTCACTTGGTTCACACATTGTTTTCCAGTACACTCATCAGCCATAATCCGGTCCTGAACAGCAAATAGCAAAGCTTTGATTATTACAGCATGTTTTGACAACTCACTAAATTACTCAGAATCCTTTCAGTCAAATTGCCTGCATTATGTGCTGCTATAAACATACAAATTGCACAGCGCATTTGTTATTACCCATAAACAAAGACCCCTGTAGTCTGCATTCCACGGGTGAAGCCACTGAAGTTCCCTCCGCCACTCATTTACATACTCCCTTCTTACCTGAATGGACAGATCATTGGCGGTAACATCACAGTACTTCGGTCTCCTGTAAAACGCCAGGCTGTGCTTCATCTGGAGGCATTAGCCAGAAAGGCTGTAATGTTTAATGACACACACGCCGTTGATACCGCTCGTAGTTCCTGCCTTCTAATGAGATGTTCTTCTCTTTGCATGGACGAGAGTGCTTCAGGGAGAATGTTTTGACTGAAGTGTCTGTCACAGCTTTGGCCGGGATCACTGTGGAAAGTGCAGTATTAGCAGAAAGGCTCCTGGCGCTCTTTAGTCCCATGCCTATGTTTGGTGACCGGTGACAGATGGTCCTACTTATACCAAGGGGTTATGCTGTTAGCCATTAGTATATGCCTTTTTATACTCTTGAATCAGCAATGTACCTTTGATCGATCATCGCAAAGTATAATATTTCAGCACAGCATGCGTAAACAAGAATGCCGGAGGTCCAGTGTTCATTTTGGTGTTGTATTAGAGAGGATTTGCCCCAGTGGTTTCTTGAAATACTGCAGACCATTATTTTTCAGCGTGCTATTGGAGAAATGCATAATGAAGGATGACCTCAGAGAGATACATTTTGCTGGCATTAATGAAGACCGCCATGTGTAGCCATCACAGAGGAAGTTGACTGGCCACATGCGTCTTGTTAGCTGGAGGTTCAGGTGAGAGGTGAAGTGATTTCCATGGTCCCTCATCTGCCTGAAGGCCTGACAGTGGGCTCTACCGTGCAATTAAAGACCTGCAGACTGAGAAGTTCACTTGTGGTTTAGTTTTGGTGAGAGAATCTGTTTTATTCCTTCGGTAACTATCTGTCATGGTTGTACACTTTTTTTCTCATGTAATTTGCATATGGTTTTTATGTTTGTTCGAGAAGAAGCTGTGCAATAAGTGTATTAAATAACAGTGTATTAAACAGGAAGTTAATATTGAGTAATGAAATTTTTTTGACAATACTGCCATTGTCATTCACTCATAATAATGTCATCTACAAAAAAGAGAATATCTGTTTTTTTTGTTGATCCCCAAAAAAAAAAAAAAAAAGCATTAAATTACTTTATATCTGTAAGCAATTTTTATTTTGGTAATAAATGTGAAGAAAACATTTAATGAAATGTATAAAACATATATTAGCAATTAATCATTAATTATATATATAGAGAGAGAGAGAGAGAGAGATTGCTAAAGAATAAAAATGTAGTTTTTTTATGTAGTATACACTTAGCTTTTTCCTATTTCTTTTGTAATTGTGCTCGTTTAAGTTCTCTTAGGAAATTATATTACTCAGCGAGCACTTTCAAATCAAGTTTGTTTTTTTTGTCAATCATTAATCTATTTTAGAGTTTTTGTCTAAAGCAAACTTGTATAGTATATTGTAAAACAGGGTCAGATATCAATGGGGACTTACTGGTCAAAATAAATAAACTAATAAAAAATAAAAAATAATAAAAATTTGCAATGAAAAAAGACAAAGAGGCTGGCATTAAAACACCAACAAAGAAACCCAATTTATTTTGTATATTTATCTTGAATAATTACTTAAAATTAAAATAAATTAATTACATTTATTTATGTAATTTATGGTGCAGCCAGTGAAAATTTTGGCAGAGCAAGTTAAAATCTTAAGGGGGAAAAAATCCTCTGACTCCTTATTAACTTTCCTGTGCTGTCTGCAATGCATGTTAGAGAATGATGGCCAAGCTAGACTTCAACCAGTATGTCTGTGTACCAGCTCTCAAGTCAGCTTTCTGGCTTTCCCCAGGAGCTTTTATGAGAACAGGAAGAGAGAGGATCCCTACCTGGTCTGAACTGCACATTCCCACCTTGCATCTCTGCCACCACCTGTTTGTTGAAGCAGTGCCCCAGGAACATATGCTAAATGAAATTTACACTCCTTCTGTCCAGAAAAGTTGGCACTCTGATCAAATTGATGTGCCAGCATTTTTTTTATTGCTAATTTTTGTAGGCCTCCATGTGGCTCACACAGCATGACCGATGGAAAGTGGGAATGGAAGAGTCTCTTTTCCCTTTTGACTCCCAATTGATACTCATAATTACAAAAAGGTCAGAATCAATTGGCACAAATTAAAGTGATTTGTCGCCAGCTTCAGACTCCACTAATTACATTGATTAGCACCAGTGATCTGGAGTCCATCCACTGTAACCCTCCCTCATATATATAATCTATCGCTCTATCAAAGAAAACATGTTCGGGGAAACACAAGCTCTGAGTGGAAAGTGCAGAGGCAGCAGTTCCTGGCAAGGCGGCTCATTTGTCCACTTGACTGGTTACAAATGCTACACAACTCCTTTTTCTTGACTAAATGTTCCAAATGTGACTTGACTAAATGTGCAAATGAAACTGCGGTATTAATGACTAATTAGACAATACTAAAATATAGCAAAGCAACAAAAAACAATTGTGTGATACATTTTATTGTAGGCCTTCTTGTCAGTCAAAACCAGAGCGCATCAAATCGACATTTATGTTTTAATAATCATGCACTAAAATCTATGTCAAAAATGTCAAAAGAAAATTTTTCAATGTATTAGTATTTTTATTTTAATATTTGCATACCTTCGTACTTTGCTTTTGGATTGTTTGCTTGAGTTCTTGACACTTTTTTTCATTATATTTATTTTCCCCCTTTTTTATATCTCTTTTGAAATTGTGCTGGTGTAAGTTCGCTTAGGAAATTATATTACTCAGCTTAACATTATCTTAACAAACTTAACATTCAGTCTTGAATCAATTTTGATCAAAAACAAATATTAAAAACCTTAAACCTGTTTTTAAATTGCTCTCTTTAGATTTCAACTTGTTTACTCTCAATAAAAGTAGCCACCCCCCCCCCCCCCCAAAAAAAAACATTAAAGGACCAACCAATCAACTCTTGTCTGAATGATTACTTAAAATGAAAATTAATAAATTACATTATCATATGTTAATATTAATCATCTATTATAATATTTCTGACATTATAATTTGTTTAATTATACACCATGAATTCTACATAACCTTTTTAAAACTAGATGGTTGTGTTCATTAGCTCAACATGGTTGACTCTGGTTTCAAGTGCACTGGATTGATACACTTTTGGTATTGTGACAGCCCTACTAAGACAGAAATTGAATAGATTCCCAGAAGGTGAGCCGCGCATATGACTCAGCTGAGCCTCTGTGTGTGTTGTTGTGTGTGGTGTGCTGTGTGTGTGTGTGGGTGTGGTGTGTGATTAATCTGAAAAATCTGCATTTCCTGTGTGGCTGCCTGCACCCGTCACTAAGTGAAGCCTAGAACTCCAGCTTGAGACATCTTATCTATCTGGCTCTTAATGAAGAAAGGGGAGCTGACACCAGCAAAAGGTTTAATTGGGTCACTAATTAAAATAGCTGCTGTGTGTGGCCATAAGGAACGAGAGGATTAAATAGTGACACAGGTAGGACAGATGAGAGGACGACTAAAGCCCCACGGCTCTGTGGAAGGGCTTAGACATACTGCTGAATTAGATGGAGTCAATTATACAGACGAGATAGCCGCTGCTCTCGGTTTGAGAGTCGTGTTGTGTTGGAAATAGGATTGGGCTTGTCTCAACTGGGAAATCTTACTTTTGATGTTGATAAGAATTCATAAAACTTGATAACCTGCCCATCTAAAACCTGCTCTCTTTCTGATATAGTAGCACCTGCTGATGCAATTCAGGTAGATGGATATGTGTAGACCTAACGGATGCGTTAACAAGATGGGATTTACCAGAACAGATTACTTTCTTCTATTCCAGTTTAATATGAAGAGAACTGCAAGTTAGTCATGCATAGGTGGATTTTCCTTGAGAAAATGTAAATAGATCATTTTGTAAAAACTGCAAACATTTGTTTACAGTAACATACATAAAATGGAAGTACATGGAACATCTGTGTGTTTGAAAAGTAGAAATGTAAAGCTTGTATTTTTGTTAAAGCACATAAATCACTTGTTAAAAATGTAAATGAATTGATTTGTCTCTTTTTGAGGTTGTATTAACTTCGGCATAATTCAAAAGTATGCAAAGAACTGTTAATACAATATTTCAGGACAATCAGAATGATTTAGTAAAATTTTTATTCATTATCCCTTAGGGCTGCACGATTAATCGAATGCGATTGTCATGCGCATTTTGATAGTAATGCCGGTTCTGTAGTCAGCAGGAAATCATCATCACATGCTTTCAGATGGAGCAGAATTGACTACACATAGCCGTAGTTCACTGACAAGTTACGCAAAAAAAATCGCAGACGATTTTATTGCGCGATTCTGAAATCGAAGAAATCGTTCGCGATAATGACAGCTGTTTGTATAGCTTCTCAGTGAACTACGGCTCTGTGAAGTAAATGCTGCTCCATCTGAAAGCATGTGAAAATATTTTTACTCCAAACTCACTTAATAATGTCAGTCGAGTGTTTGAAATAAATGCTTCTGTGAGGTGATGTGGCTTCTTACACAGAATAAGGCACGCAACATATTTCATAGTATTTAAGCAGTGATAAAGGCATTGCATTATAAATATACTTTATTTTAATGAAAATTATAATAATAAGAACTCAGATAAACCGTATATTGCCGTAGTCGTGTGTTTATTAGTCACGTTGAATCAATAAAAGCAGTTAAATCTTCTGATTATTCAGCTGCAGCGATGGCATTTTCTGGGTTATTCTGCGAGGCGTATGTGAGGTTCAGCGCAAGAGCGCCCTCTGGCCTTTGGATGGAGATTTACTGCTGATCACAGAACCGTGCTTCACTGAAAGATACGCATGACAATCGCAGCTTCTGTCGAATCGCGATCTCGATTCCATTTCGATTTATCGTGCAGCCCTATTATCCCTAACAGATAGGGTTTGTAAGAAATTGTATTATATCATGCATGTAAATATCTCATTTAAATTGTTCAACACTTGCTATACTCTTTGAACTGTGAGATAATTGTATATTTGTAATGTATATTCCACTACTGTATGATTTCCCCATTGACATCCTTTGTTGTGTGTGTTAGTGCACTTCTGTAAACACACACATTGTTTGTTTGTTTTTTCAGACAGAGAATAGAGTGGAAATTATTTTCTGTGGTAATCAACAGCAAGCCACAGATGCTGTCCATAGAGCTTAACTCATTTTAACCTGGCATATTCCCGTTAAAGGAGTTTATTTTCTATTTTGCGTTCAGATAATGGCACACCTGCCCGTGTCATTCCGAAGACTAAAGCATGTCCTAGGAGTCTGGGAGAAAGCAATTACATTTTTTCTGTTTCTCTCCTTCTCTTTCATTTCTCTCCGTTCCCCTTTTTTTCTTTTGGCACACTGACTTAACATTAGATCACATGTTCAGGCCTTTGGAAAATGGTGATCAATCCGCTGCAGCACCCTTCCCACCAGAGCGGCTCGCCGTCAATCACAAATAAATGAAGGCCCCTGAAATCCATCCAAGACCATTTGAGCGGAGCCCTTTGAGAGACTGGCCAGTGATGGCGTCGTTACAACCAAGTGGCTGAAACGATGGCTCTGATTGTTGTTGATTACGTTGAGAGCGGGTGTATGAGACAGGCGGAAATCCAAAAAATCAAGAAATACGTAATTAAGAAGAACAATTCAAGAAGGTTGAGAAAGAGTCATGCTCATGCATGTATGTATAGCACAATGTCCCTTAATTAGCCCAGCCAAAAATTAAAGGTTAATTACACACTCTTCTTGCTAGCATTGTAATCGGTCAATTGATTCAGTCTTTTATAAAAGTGTGAAGTATCTCTGAAATTGATTTAATACATTTTATAATCAATCTGTTCAATGAATGGGTACATTAACCTAATTTTACATTAATTGCTTTAACCGCAAGAATGAAACTGCACCAGCCGTTTTACATGAATTGATTATGTAGAGAAATTGATGGATTCCAAAATTAACACTTACCCAAATAGTAAAATTGGTTTTGGCATCTTATTATCTCTCTCTCTTCTCTCTCTCCTCTCTCTCTCTCTCTCTCTCTATTATATAGTCTTATATATATATATAATATCTGTGTGTTGTACTTGTTAATGCTACATACATAGGATTGTAAAACCTGAAATTTTTGACATTGTGGGGAACGGCCTGCGGTCACCGCGAGGGAAAAAAATATTAAAAATAGTAAATTATGTTTATCTGAAAATGTAACAATGCAAACAGGTTTTCTGTAAAGGGGTAGGTTTAGGTGTAGGGTTGGTAGAAAATACAGTTTGTACAGTATAAAGTAAAAAAATCTTGGGAAGTCCCCACAATTCACAGACACAAACGTGAGTAACGTGTGTGTGTGGGACCTTGCAGAATTGGAATGCGAAAAATTGAACAAGAGCCCTATTTGCGGTATCGTTATTAAATATAACTAATAATATGTTTTTAAATTAAATAATAATATTAAATAGGTATCTATCTGTCGTCTGTCTGTCGCATACTACGTAATTCAAAAGTACTCAAAAAATGTTGATGGAATTCTCATAATCAAGTTCATAAACATTAATAATTTTTTATTTAATGTTATTTAGAATATATTAAATTAGAAATGATATAATATTATTATTAGTAGGAGTAGTAGTAGTATTTATGTAGTTTTGTTATAATTCTATATATTAGATTTTTTTAATAAAATATAGGGCATACAGTGGGGGAAAAAAGTATTTATTCAGCCACCAATTGTGCAATTTCTCCCACTAAAAAGAATGAGTGAGGCCTGTAATTTTCATCATAGGTATACCAACTATGAGAGACAAAATGAGAAAAAAAATACAGAAAATCACATTGTAGGATTTTAAAGAATTAATTGGAAAATTCCTCTGTAAAATAAGTATTTGGTCAATAACAAAAATTCATCTCAATACTTTGTTATATACCCTTTGTTGGCAAAGACAGAGGTCAAACGTTTTCTGTAAGTATTCACAAGGTTTTCACACACTGTTGCAGGCATTTTGGCCCATTCCTCCATGCAGATAATGTTTTGGGGCTGTCGCTGGGCAAAACGGATTTTCAACTCCCTCCAAAGATATTCTATGGGGTTGAGATCTGGAGACTAACTAGGCCACTCCAGGACCTTGAAATACTTCTTAAGAAGCCACTCCTTCGTTGACCGGGCGGTGTGTTTGGAATCATTGTCATGCTGAAAGACCCAGCAACGTTTCATCTTCAATGCCCTTGCCGATGGAAGGAGGTTTTCACTCAAAATCTAGAAAAACAGCCCCAAAGCATGATGCTTCCACCCCCATGCTTCACAGTAGGTATGGTGTTCTTTGGATGAAACTCAGCATTCGTTCTCCTCCAAACACAACAAGTTGAGATTTTACCAAAAAGTTATATTTTGGTTACATCTGACCATATGACATTCTCCCAAACCTCTTCTGGATCATCCAAATGCTCTCTAGAAAATGTCAGACGGGCCTGGACATGTACTGGCTTAAGCAGGGGGACACGTTTGGCACTGCAGGATTTGAGTCCCTGGACGCGCAGTGTGTTACTGATGGTAGCCTATGTTACTTTGGTCCCAGCCCTCTGCAGGTCATTCACTAGGTCCCCCGTGTGGTTCTGGTATTTTTGCTCACAGTTCTTGTGATCAATTTTGACCCCACGGGGTGAGATCTTACGTGGAGCCCCAGATCGAGGGAGATTATCAGTGGTCTTGTATGTCTTCCATTTTCTAATAATTGCTCCCACAGTTGATTTCTTCACACCAAGCTGCTTACCTATTGCAGATTCAGTCTTCCCAGCCAGGTGCAGGTCTACAATTTTGTTTCTGATGTCCTTTGACAGCTCTTTGGTCTTGCCATGGTGGAGTTTGGAGTGCTTACTGTTTGATGGGTTGGGGGACAGGTGTTTTGAAAACAATAACTGGGCATTTTATTAATGAACAATATAACGAGTTCAAACAGATGCCATTTAATACAGGTAACCAGTGGAGGACAGGGAGCCTCTTAAAGAAGAAGTTACAGGTCTGTGAGAGCCAGAAATCGTGCTTGTTTGTAGGTGACCAAATACTAATTTTACAGAGGAATTTACCAATTAAATCTTTAAAAATCCTACAATGTGATTTACTGTGATTCTCATTTTGTCTCTCATAGTTGAGATACCTATGATGAAAATTACAGGCCTATCATCTTTTTAAGTGGGAGAACTTGCACAATTGGTGGCTGACTAAATACTTTTTTGCCCCACTATATACACACACCTGTGTAGGTTTTGATCTATGTATGTGTATATAAGTTTCAAATAAATATTATATACATATGCTATTTGTCCCTAATTAAGGAAGATCTTATCTAATTGTTATAATACAATTTACTTTTACTATGATCATGTGAAGTGCAGTTTCAGACCGTTACTTTCTCAGTTCACTCTGCATTGGCAGGTGTGGATAAAAGTTACATTTGGTCCTTGGGAACAAATAAAATAAGTCCCTCATTGGCTTTTCAGCACGCCTGTTCTCTCTAGCCTTGTCCTAGTTCACCGACTGTCTTGTGGCATGATGGGTAGAGTCTCTGCCTCTGCTGCCCTACTTCACCCGCAGTATGGAGTCAGTAGGGGGCCCCCAATGAGTCTGCCCCTCTTGCCCCGCTCTCTCACAGAGGCAACGGCTGCCGGGATTCTGGTTTGCTGGCGCTCTCCAGCTCACAGCGAGAAAGCGTTCCCAAGCAGCGCTGCAGCTGGGGCCCCCTCCCTTTCCCCTGGACACCCTAGTGTGCCCACTGGCACTGCCCCCTTTTTCACCCATACAGCGAAAGAGAAAGAACAGAGACAGAGCGAGAGATGTGCTTGAGTTACCCCAGGCCTCAGAAGCTCCTCTCTCCCCTTCGCTGTGTTTTCCAAAGTAGGGCAGCTCGTCCACATCAGCGTGACACCGCCTGTCCACCGCCGAGTGGGACTCGCTAATACACTCCACCAAGTGCACCTTTAAAGGAGAATACTTCAATGACACAGAGTGAAAACACAACGTGGTCATTTATTAACAAAGTGCATTTTAATCAAAGCATATTCGATGGTTAGACTTAAAATGTCACGTATGACTGTAAAATAAAAAAGAGCCCTATTTCGATGTTGGCCTTGTCACTGTTAGGTCGTTAAGCATTCAGCCATGAAAGCCATGAATCAAAGACGGCAGGAAGTGGAGTGTGTGGATGCAAAGTCCTCTTGCTCTGTCCTTGAGCTCTCAGGTGTGTGTGTGTGTGTGTGTGTGTGTGTGTGGCTGCACTGACGGAGTACAACAGCTTCAGAGAAGCAGGAAGTAAATCACGGGGTCGAGTCTTTCTCCCTGCCCGCGGGGAGGGGACAGAGAGAGAGAGAGAGCCACACACTCCAGCCCTATTCAATAAAAACAATTTTCTCAGTGTCGACTTGTTTATGATGAACTGTTGGTCCACTCTATATTTTTTTTTTTCATCTGAAAACTGGTCGCACGATGACTGGTGTAAAAGAACATGTCCAGATTTAATCTAGGTTTCTGAGGAAGGGCAAGGTCCAAAAAGTGCCAGAAAAACACAATCCTTCTGAACTTTTTGTTTTGACATGATTCTTATATTGTTATTTTGGTGGCATAATGCAAGAAACATAGCATGTGGGGTGAAAAGTTTTTTAACTTGTTGTCATTATTATTAAATTGCCCATTCATATATAATTTTTTTTTTAATTTTTTTTTTTTACAAGTTATTTTGTTTTTGATGCTTTGGTCATGCCGACCTTCACATTGTTGAGACCTATGATGCTGTTTTCGGGAGACTTTTCAAGATTTTTTATGCTGCAAGTGACTTAAAAGACCATCAATATAAATTGAGAGAGAAAAAAAAAACGTATTTTCCAAAAAGGTATTTAAATGCAGTTAGTACAGTTTTTAGCTAGTAAGACGTTTTATGGCTGGTAATACAAATGTAATAACCCATCAAGCACAAATGGCAAAAAAGTGTGATTGTTGACATTGGGATGTTTTATTCCCTTCATTCCTTAACAGGAGTGCTCCTGTGGCATTCCTCTGAGCACACGCCAAAAATTCCATTAAGTCTTTCCATGGTCCGTCACGCCACGCTGGTTCCCAAGGCCATGCTGATACGAGACCCCTCTTGATGTCATTCTGTTAAACATCGTACCCTCTAATCTGCTTTGGAGTCACATACATATAAACTGCATCATAATTTTTGTTATGCATCATCCCGAAATTCCGCGTCATGAAAATTCCAAAGCGATGACCTTTCACACGTTAGTGCAGAAAGAAATGGATGGTAAGGATATTATTGAGTAAGATTTTGATTATGTATAGTTATAAATTAATAAGAAACCATGAGAAACACATTGCAGCCACTACAATCAAAAGGTGTAACTTTTTCCACAGAGGCACCAAGATGCTATTTCAGGCGGATTACTGAATAATTCCATACGTTGTCTATTTACAATATTATACAATAGAATACGTGTATATTGTGACATAATATGCAAAATTATAGCAAGAAATTAGGGGTCATTAGGGTAAAAAATAAAGAAAATTGGAGGAAGAAAATAAACTGGGTGTGAAATTTTTCTAAATATTTTCCTTACCCCCTTTCTAAATATTAGGACAGGAATATTGTATCTGTATCGACCCATGTTACTGTGAAAAACAAAATATCTGGAAAAATCTCATTGGTGTTCTTTATTTTGGTTGACTTTGTATTTTTTGTACCTACAATTTATGCTGATATTAGAACACTACGAGTGTCAGTAATGTGCTATCTGATTATTTTATTTTTATTTGTACACACATATTAATCCATTTTGTAATTTGCTTACTTTATGTAAAGATTTTGGATTATTAGTATTAGTAATATATGTGACCTGTCTGAAATCCAGGCTAAAGTCTCAGAATCTAATTATGAGATAAGCATCAAAGTTTGATTTCAACCATTAATTTCACTATGATTTCAATCTTTGACATGGCCTTACTCAGTCAATATTAAAGATATAAAGGTAATATTTTCACTGAATGTTCTACATCTTTATGAAGCATGATTTTATGTAGAAAACAGCAAATCGCACACAAAAAAGACTTTAACTGGGTTTTCACAGGCAGGGTCACATATTCAATTTTTTTTTTAACACACTTTTACCCGGGGCACCTGTTTTAAAACCTCTGTACTGTCACTCTTCTTTTCACACAGAGACCCAGTAAAGCCGAATGAACTGAAAGGTTGAGAATGTAAAAAGAGTGTGAATACCACAGAATAGATGAACTAAAGAGCACTGGAACACACACACATTTAAGTGCTCACCGTCCATTTCAGCCCCGCTGAAGGTCAGAGAAACGGTACAGATGGCCTTTTGCACGAAATCAGCAACTTTTCTAAAGTGCGGTCAAATGCACACATATGGTATCAAACTCGCTTGGCTGCCCCCCCACAACACATCATTTATTTCTTTTATTTTCGCTCTCCCCTCTCCCCCTCTCTGTTTTTCCAGTTCGTCTGTATCAGACACGTACACACACACACACACTGACCTTCACACCCTCATAGAAAGCGACTCATATTTGGCAAGTGTGTGTGTGAAAGAGACAGAAAGAGAAGTCCTGTGCTATCCCTCCAAGTTTCCACAAATCAGCGTCTCTCTCTGTCTTTTAACAGACGGCAGCTTTTTTAAATACACTCTCTCGGTCTGTTCAGCCTCACATCTGTGATACATCTATGTCACAGAGCTAATTGCACCTGATACAAATTAGGGGATTAAATAAATGCTTTAAAATGGCACCACAATTTCACCATCTGTAGAGATGTGCCTTGTATTTTTTAGCTAGCGGTGCTCTGGCTCCACAAAGTTGTCTTTGTGAGCGCAGACATGGCCTTGTCGAAGTTATTGGTCTTGGCGAAGCTCTGCCACCCACAATGAGAACACGTTAATGTTTATAAAGAGCGTTTATACTTGGGTGGAGACGGGACGTTTATATGCAGAAGTGTTTGTTAAATGTACAATTCCCTGTATACCAACTGCTGTGAAATCTGTCGGGATTTGTGTCTCAGGGAATCCTTTTTCTTTTTTTTTTCCTTTTTTCTTGTCATGTCTGGCTCATGCTTCATGCTGCTGGTTCATCTCTCACACCATCTGCTGAGTCTGGGTGTCTCTCTCAGTGGGCCGCTTTCCATCAAACACACTCTTGTTCACACACACCAACGCACAAGCAATCATCTAGCACACTGTGGCCGCCCAGTCCGGGAGATGACCGACCATGCATGTGTGCGATTTTGTGTTCAGGCATCTCCATAATCAACTGGCAGGCAGAGACGGGAGGAATACTTGAAAAATGTATTCCTGAACTAATGACTAATCGCTTACGGAAAAAAGTTTCATCAGTAACCAGAGCCAGATACCGCAAGATGAGTAACATAATCAGACTGCTTTTAGTTACACATGTGCAAATAAACAGAAGAGAGAAGTGATAGCTAGAGGAGTTTTACTGAGCTAGCAAAGTTTTATCAGTGAAATGTCACAGTTTCATCCTAAAAAAAAGAGACTTGTACACACATTTATGGAAAACCCAGTGACTGTATGTTTATATCTATTTCATGATGGATCAAATGTTTTTAATTCTATTTTAGTAATATTATTCCAGTATTAGTAGCAGGCCAATGTTTTGTTTTGTTTTTAATTATTAGCACTTGTTCCCATATCTTAGCTGTTAAGAAATTAGTTTATAAAAGTTTATCAAATAAATAATTATAGCAGGTGGTAAAAAAAAATAGACACAGAATAAAAAGAAACCATTGGAAAATGTTTTAATGATCTACTTTATCTTCTGCCTCCTGTAAAATTAAAAATAACTTTAATGCATGCCACAAAGTCTCTTTTCTATTAAAACTTTATTAAAGTTAACTTTATTAAGTTTCAGTATAGCAGTGTTTTTCATATTATTTCTCACAATAATGTTATTGAAAATACATTGACCGAAATAACAGTAAAAACATTGATATTCTAAAATATTTTTACAATTTAAAATAACTAATATTTTAATGTAATATTTTGTCATTTATTCCTGTGATGACAAAGCTGACTATTTAGCAGTCATTACTCCACTCTTCAGTGTCACAGAAAATAATTTGGTGGTCAGGAAACATTTCACATTGTTTAATATTTTTTGTGGAAACTGTGATTGTTTTTAATAAGTATGAAGGTGAATAAAATGTATTTAAAATAGACAGTATAGTTTAACATCATAAATGTCTTTACTGTCATTGATATCCTTCCTGAATAAAAGTATTAATTTCTTAAAAAAAAAACTTACTGACCCCAAACCTTTGAATGTTAGTATATCTGTATAAATCCATTTGCTTATGTTATGATTGTATTATTTGTTGGCATTAAATAAGTATACATTTATAAAGAAATGAAATAAAACTTCAATCAATTGTTTAAAAAAAAGCTTCAGCCAAGGTTACAAGTACCCTCAAATCAAGACATCATGCTCCACATCAGAAGTGAAAAACGATGGATGTTTTGGATGGGAGCAGTGAGCTAATTCTTGTCTTTATATAGTACCGTAAGTTAAGCATTCCTGGAAAAGTCCAGTATGGCCATATATCTATCTCTCCATCTTTATCACTGATGTTCTTCCCTGTTCCCTTTTAGTTCTCCAATTTTGTTGTTTTACTAAACCCCCGTTGATTTGGCAAAGCGCCTTCGTTCCACGCTTTCATGGCAGTCAGTCAGGCCGGACTGTTTGTTTTTGCTTGGGTCGGGGATCATCTTGTGTTCGCTGTCCGTCAGGAACATCAGAATCTGTCTTTTATTGATGTGTAATTGTTGTAATTTGAATGGTAAGATAAGCAGCGGCAGTGTGCGTAAGCCCTGCTCTCTGCAGGATCGCATGGAGAGAGACTGAGGAACATATGGTTGGAGTTAGGCTAGGGAATGTAAGACGCAGGGCACAGCCAGTCTTCCTGCAGGGAATGAGGATATTAAAGAAAGAAAGAGAAGGGAAAAAAGAGCGTCTGAAATTGAGAAACGTGATATCAGCTCAATGGAAGGAAAACAAAGTTCTTTAAGCCTCCAGCCATTCCTGTTATTAAAATAGTATCAAGGTTTTATTGAATTTAACATGTTTAGGTTAGGAGACGCGTAAACGCCCCCCGACGGTTCAGGGTTGAGCAAGAATTCCCGTCGAAAGGGGTGCGAGACCTTCAGAGATAACCATCGACAATTTTGTTTTACATGCAAAACACACTGAGCCTAGTGTTTGTTCACGAACGTGACAGCTATGTATGTTTGTGCGAATGATAAATGGCCCTCAGCACCTACTTGTGTTATGTACACTTTTAAAGGTGTTAGGCATGAGATTTCTCTTCAGTATCACATTAATCGGCACCTCTTTATCAAATAATCCAGTCATTTTCCAGCACGTTGCCCCCGTTAAGCAGACAATTAGCAGCTAGCTACTGTACACACTAAAAATGGCGTCGGAGAAGGTTAATGCCACATCACAGGCATGAAAGCGAATCAGTGGCAGGCATTCATGAGGGACTCTTTGTTTGTCTCTCGTCACTTATCAAGCATTAAGACTGTGAAAGTGGTGTAAAGCCCAGGATTAAGATGGAAGGATGGTGGAGTTGTCGATTACAGTAGCCGATAACATGAAAGTTTGTTTTGCCTAAGAGGTAAAGGCTAACTGTGCTAATTGTGTTCATTTGCATCTGATTGCTGCAGCTCCAGACACTAGGGAGAGGCGGATCAATATTACATTATAATACTGATGTTAGGCACGTGTAAATATTCTCACTTTCTTTACTTAGCCTATGTTTTTTTACTTATATGTTATATGTTTGGTCCATGGGATTCTGTATTTGGCACATGTAAACATTGTCACATTCTTTACTTGCATAATAATTAAAAAAAATGTTTTTTCATGTAATTAAATAAAAAAAATAATACTGATGTTAAACCACTGGAATCAATCCTAATTATACTTACAGCGCAGATACATGTATGTTTTAGCATTTACTTCATTGATTTTGAAAAGTTGCGTGTATCAAAAGTAAAAATAAATAAATAAAATGCACACTGTTCTATATATGCTGTTTAAAAGTTTGGGATCAGTAATAGTTTTAATGTTTTTTAATGGAGTCTCTTATGCTCATCAAGGCTTTATTTATTTGATCAAAAATACAGAAAAAAACAGTAATATTTTGAAATATGATTGCAATTTCTAATATAGGTTTCCCGTTTTAATAATCTTTAAAATATAATTTATTTCTGTGACGCAGCGCTGAATTTTCATCAGCCATTACTCCAGTTTTCAGTGTCACATGATCCTTCAGAAATCATTCTAATATGCGGATTTATTATTATGTGTTGAAACTGTTGTGCTGCTTAATTTTGTTTTTAAACCTGATGATTTTTTCTTTGAGTCAGTGGATGATAAATTAAAAAGAACAGCATTTATTCAAAATAGAAATATTTTCTAACAATATAAATCTTAGCTATCACTTCTTAAAAATTTAACACATCCTTGCTGAAAAAAAAAAGAAAGAAAAAGAGAAGAGCAATATAAATACTGGCCACAAACTTTTGAATAGTGTATATTGTAACACAACATTTATATTTTGAGTAAACACTGTTCTTTTTAAGTTTTATTTATCAAAGAATCCTTAAAAAACTATCACAGGTCCCAAAAAATATTAAGCAGCACAACTGCTTTCAACATTGATAATAAAAATAAATATTTCTTGAAGGATCATGTGACTCTGAAGACTGAGTAATGATGTTGAAAATTCAGCTTTGCTTCACATGAATTAATTATATATAAAGTATATAAAAAAAAAAAATTTAATATGTTTTCTGTATGTTTGATAAAATAGATACAGCTTTGATGAGCATAAGAAACTTTTAAAAAATTTAAAAATTCTTACTGATCCCAAACTTTTGAACGGCAGTGTATATATTACACACACACACACACACTTGTGTAGCTTCAACCCTACCTCACACTGCAAAATTGAACTTGCAAACAAAGTTTAGTAAACTCGTTGACAAGGTTGAGAGCACAGTTAGATGATTTTGCTGGTCATTGCATTCTAAATACTGCTTTTGCTTTTATAGGACACAGTTGTTCTATATTAATGTGACCCGCACAGCTTCAGCAAAACAAACCCACCTCCACAATTTCAGCTCCGGAAATTCAGGGGAAACCTATAGTCCCAGGAAAGGGTTAAGGGTGAGCAATGTAACCATGTTATTTTCTCTGAAATCTACACTTGCTCCCCGCAGTATGAGCGGTGGTGCCAAACGGAATGAATGGAAACACATGAACAGCACTGCTATGCAGATTTAGCTACATTTTAACCACAATACACTTCTGAAGGCTCTGCCCCTGGCCATCTTTAATGAAGACCTCTTTTACTTTATGGTACACGGCGGGAAAGAAAGTGGATGCCAACTTTAATGTATAGTCTTGAAGGAGGTATATGGCTGTATTGTCTATTTTTGTACAGTTATAGCATTCTGTACCTGACTGATGTCCTGTTGTGTCAGGAATCTTTTGTGCGTCTTTATGGAAATGTTTTAGACAAACAACCCACAATTTTTTATGGTGGATGATGACATATGTATGATGATACTTTAGGACTTAAAAGACTAGAACAATTAAGTATTTATATGTACACCAAATCACTGATAACTGTTAAAATCAGCTCTTCTATAAAAAGCTCTTCACAAATCAAACAACAGCACCTTTAAAAACTTAAAATATGGGATTTTTTTTTACTTTTTCATGACACATTAAGCCATATTGTGTTTTCAGAGCAGTGGCTTAGAAAGATAAAGAAGTAAGTATTGTATTTTCAGTTAATGTAAAGGACCCATATTTTCATCAGTATTTGTGTATTTGATTATGGTGGCATATGTACTTTTAAAATATATTCAAACCATATATGGCTATTCATGATTTGGCGTGTGATTTCAGATCACTGTGATCTGTAACTAACGAAGAATATGTAATACATGCAGTGAAGTGTAGCAAACATAATTTTTTTATATGTGTACTAAACCTAAATATAGTCCTGTTCTGCATTTGCGTTGTATTAAAAACATCAAAAACCCTTTTTGTACTTATTTTAGGTATGCATTATACATCAGTCCAACTGACTGTTTGGCTAGAAAATCTCATATCTTAATCAAATGAAATCCCATGTTTACAGACTTGTAGCAGCTCTTTATGCATTTGGTTACATTGGTGACATTTGTATGAGCATCCTAACCAGGCCAGCTACCTGTTTGTCTGATCACTTGATCAATAGCAGGTTCTTCAATCGAAACACTTGAATGTGTGTCTCAATCTCATCCAACACTCTAAACACTTGTGGAAGTACAGTGCTATCTGATCTGGACTCCCATTGTTATGTCCAGAGGTTAAGCTTACATCCTTTTGATAGAGGTTCATTCCCGCATGTCTTGGTCTGAGGCCCAAGCTGTGTTTAGTGCCCAGGGCCTTCAAATGGCCCTTTGCCACCTGTGCTCATGATGCCAGGAACATGGACAGATAACCAGAGCTGGACTCCCGCAGGGACGGTACTGATTAAAGCACTGTGAAATGTAATTAAATAAAAGAAAGAAACATTCATTACAAAAAGGAAGAGAAACACCAGTCTTATCAGCTGTGCAAATAATGCACCAAACAGGACCGAAAAGTGGTGTTTTATGGCATTGATGGTATAAAGTTTTAAGGAAGATCTGTATACTCTTTTAATGTACAGTAGATGGTTCCCAGTAGGAGACTAGTTGATTAGTGAGATTATTTTTTTATATCTTTTATATGTAATTATTTGTAGATTTGAGATTTTATTATAAATATGTGCAGTTTATATTTCAAATGATTATTTTTTTTTTTATATTTATATGTTTTATCTCTCTCCTCCTCCCATCTCTCGCTCATCTCTCTCTTCTCTGTGTGTGTGTGTGTGTGTGTGTGTATTTGTACGTATAAGAAAAAATCTGGATAAACTAGTTAACCTCACTAATCAATGACTAGTCAATCGTTGTGATCTATTAGAAGCAGCAGTTATTTTGGACACTACTGATTAGCGAGATTACATTTAAATTATTAATTATGTAAATATTTGTACATTTTTATTGGTATATTATAAGTATATGCAGTTTATGACTCAGATGAGTTTTAAAGTATTTTAATATATTGTATTGTATTGTATATTGTATATTTCTATAGGTCTGTATATGTGTGTGTGTATTTAAGAAATAATCTGGATAAACTAGTTAACCTCTCTAATCGACGACTAGTCAATCGTTGTGATCCATTCCTAGAAGCAGCTGTTATTTTATACTAAAGGGTGACAATACAAGTGAGGACAGTGCGGTCATTGCTCCATCCCATCATGCTGTGCATGCAAGACTGATTCTTACTGAGGTCAAAAAAGAAGGAGCGCAAATGGCTGTGCGGTCACTCTTTTATTACCTTTTAACGGATTATAATTGTGTGCTAAGTGCTCTGTCTACTGTCCCTCCCAGACGGAAGTTGAACCCTTAATCCTCGTTCTGGAGGCCATCCCACTGCATGGGGTGGAGAGGTTTCCATCAGCTTTTTGACTTGGCATCTAAAATTTCACCCACAGAACGTATACCCGTAGGATGTCTGTGAACGTCTTCTGACAGCTGGGCAGGCCGCCGATTTTTCTAGCAGTCTTTAACCTTGTTTTAATGATGCTGTCTGAAATACATCAGCTCAACACTTTGGAAATGCTTTTCAGATGCCCCCCTGTAAAAGCTGGCAGATTTAGTAGATTCTCTCCAATCAAAGATTGGCAGAATTTGATGCTTCAAGTGTAAAAAGCTTCCTTTTTGGGCAGCCTTTTCTTGCTATTAGGAAGGAACATCTGGCATAGTTGTCATTTTCTAAGAAGCTCGTCTTGATTTTGCTGCAGATCCACTAAATTTGAGTTAAGATGTTGAATTGAGACACTTTCCCTTATTAAATATAACAACCTGTCTCGTACACTCAATAAAGTCATTTGTTTCCAGTTTCCACAAAGTGATACTGCAGTTCACCAAAAATAAAAGGAAAGATATTAATGAACTATAACTCACTTTCGTGTCATTTTACATTTCTTCCATGGAGCACACAAGGTATATCAAAGTATATCCTGGGTGCATTTTCCTGTGTTATTAAAGTGACTGAAGACGAAAAAGGACATGAAAGTATCATAAAGTACTAGTTAATGAGAATTGAATTCCTGAACAATTGTGTTACTTGGAACAAGCGAATCATTGGAAAAATCTGACTTAAAAGAATGATTCACATGTACTTCTCACATGGCTGCTGAGTTTCAGTCTGTTTCTACACAAAGCTATCATATGCATATGCATATCATATTAAATGTAATGCATGTATTGCTTGAATCACTTTTGTAGTACTCTTTTTCTTTTCTCTCTTTTCTTTGCCATTTTAAAACTTGACAGTCTCAGTTCTCATTCACTTTTATTACATTGAAAAGAGTGTCCAGGGAAAAATCACATTTTCAGTTCCACAGAAGAAAGTCATACAAGGTTATAAACTATATGCAAACTCTTAAAAAAGATGTGTTGTGTTATTTCTTATCACATATATGTGTCTAGATAAGGACAACACATTTTGTGTTACTTTTAACTCAGCCAGTGTGTTAACCCTCTTAACACAGAAAGTGTTTACATCATTTACGCACTAATGTGTTATAATCACACTATTTGTGTCAGAAATGTGCTATTTTTGATCAAATTTGACAAAAAAAATGATAAAAAAACATTTTATTTATTAAAACTTCACTGCTACAATTACATTAAAAACAATTAACATTCACTAAATATCGGGGGTTTTTTTAGTTATTTTTTTTATTTATCTATTTTTGCTTTTTTGAGTGCTTACAAGTGCACTCAATATCTCATCGACAACACACATATTTTCCATTCAAAGCCTCCATTCAAAGCTGCAAAGGTGCAAATAAAAAGATCCATTTGTTATGAAAGCATACATATACCAAATAACATTCGCTAGAAAGCAAAGAAAAAGACACTGTTGCTTTTTTAAACATGTAATCAATACACAAATGATTCAAAATGAGCTAAAATAGCCATTACACAAAAACCATGTTGTTAATTAACACATCCTTTTTCAGAGTGGTTGAATACATTGTCTTAGGATTTTAGTTTTTGGGAAAACTGTTCCTTTAACAATAATCATATTATTATCACATCAGTTCAGAAGTGTTTACATCCTGTCATCATTGTGCAGTCATTTCCTTCATATTTGTCAAAGAAAATAACTAGTGCCTTCTCTAGACTCCAGTCTATGATTCTACACTTACTTTCCCCCCTCTGGGCATCTGGATGATAAAGAAGGTTACTATGTCATTTCCTGCCTGCGTGACACGGGCCACAGTGGGTAAAACTGTCTGCTGACCTGCCCGACTCCCCTGATCTGCAAGTGAAGTCTCTTACAGTGGCACATCCTGCCATCTGTCTGTGTCATGTGCTGCAGATGCCAGCGGATGGCACCATGTGGACTGGTATGGCAACCCGAGGGCAGTCAGCAGGCATTGACAGATCAGCGTTATTGGACTAAATTGCAGTGTTTACAATGATTTTGAAGTGTGTGTGTGTGTAGAAATAGTCTGGAGTAAAAATAGCCCGGTGAAAAATTTGCTGTGCGCATGTTGGCAGAAAATTAGCATGCCCTCAGTTGTTGTGTTATGCCCATCGGTTTTCCATTGTTTACTTAACCCGCTTCAGTCTTTTGAGAGTTTGTTTTCTTTTTTGTTCTCGTCTCATTGGGATAGCATTGTTAGCCAATCTTGGAGGAATTAACAAAGGATCAGTGTTGTTACATTGGAGATGAGAGGAAGAGATACAGCAAACCCAAAGAAAACAGCACAGAGGCTACAGAGATAACCTAATGAAGATCACTGCGAGGAAGTTCCCTTCACCTGTGCTCATGCGGTTTGGACGGAGGGAAGAATCACGTTGCTGTTGGAAAGCCCCAACAAACACTGGTCTGGATTGAGTTACGATCGTTTTCTCTCGAGGAAGGAACACAATGTAATTATTCCTAATGTTCGGTGTCTGTGTCCAGAACTGCTGTACTTGGTTTGGCCCTTCTTTTACCTTGGGAACATATCACTTTTGGAGGAGTCGTCCCATAATAAAGGGTTGAAAAGATTTTAGGTGCAATACAAACAGCTTTATGAAAACCTCCCACTTTCCTCCTCCTATCAGAGTTGTGTGTTTTTCAGGATTTAATTGAGAATGCCTTTTAAATGCTAATTTAATTCCTTTTATTTTAAATGATTTCAAATTGAAGCAACAAAAAAGATAATACTTTTTTTTGGGACTGTAAGGATGTTGAATTAAAATTAATTTAAAAAAAATCACATAATCCAACTAGGAAAGTAAAGCAACTTTCAAAGCAAACTGTTTGAACAAGGTTTTTGACTCAAGTTTTCGAAAGTGTTTTAAAAAGTTTATTTAAAAAAACAATGAAGTTTGGTATATTTAATTTGTTATTAGCTAAAAATTTTCAAAATTTTTGATAAATCAACACAGAATGCAATACCTGTATCCCATTTCTTTGAAAATTTTGATGATGTGTTTTCACAGTTATTAACATTGTAAATCCAATTTTTTTTATATACTTTCATTTTCGTTGAATGTATATGATAGATAGATAGATAGATAGATAGATGATAGATATATTTAGATTATAAATTATGAAATTATGTATTAGATTGAGAATAGATTTGCTATATAAATATAATTGCTATACATAATTATTACAAATAGATATTTGCAGTACATTAATTATTAACATATACTTATTTGAAGTTTCCATTAACCATTTTAGAAGTTTATCCAACTATGATGACTTCCGCTTCTGCGAACCCTGGAAATGTGAAAAGTGTCCATTGCAATTTTAGTAAATTCCTCTCCCTGTTTTTTCAATTCAACTTCCCCACAGGAATTGTGACCAATTCCAACTCATGAATTGAAAGGGGTCTAATTCCGGTTTCGAATCTCACCAACAACCACTAAACCGCAAAGACAGTTTTATAAACTTAAACGTAGTGTCCAATGCTGTGGAAGTGTTTGTTTTGTGCTTTTTCCTGGTCTTTTTTATTTGGAAGCTGAGGGACACCAACCTTAAGTCCCACCATCGGCGGAATCAGAGCCGTTTTCCGGGGCGTGTGTTTATGAATCCGCTATCAGTCTGCTATGATGGCTTACATGCCTGTGCCCTGTGCCCTTGACATTATATCTGATTACCTGCCCTCCAAACCTGAAAACCAGAAGGTTCAAGGTTCCTTTCTAAATGGATGACCCCTACCTGCCACGCTGCTAGGGAATAAACTGCTGTCAGCGGTTTGTCAGAGCACTGAATGCCGGTTTTCAGATTGTTGCCCTCGTACAGGGCAGACGTATGATGTGGATCAGGTGTCAGATGTTTGAATGAAGAATAGGAGTCTTTATGCAAAGCATCCTAAGGGTACATACAACATGATTGCAGCCATCTATTTCTAGCTTCCTTGGCCACGTCCACTTATATACACACTTGCTGTGGACTAATAACCTTGTACCGCCAGCTATATAAATGTTTTCCTCTGTAGAACACGGGGATAGGAAAGCAGCTGTCATCTGTATCCCACCAAGATGTAAAAATGTAGCTGTGAGAGAAATAGCTAATAAATAAGCAGGAACGTTTCCCACTTTGGCGACTCAAATTTATGTTTGTTTGACTGTGCATGCGTTTATGCAGTTCACTTCACTGGATGTAATGTTTTATGCGTCTTTGGCGCTTCGCTGATGTGTCAGAGTAGAAATCCAGGTTTGCTCTTTTTTTCCAGAGTCAGTGTAGAAATGCTTTGCTTTTCAAAGCAGCTGATGCTCTCAGTGGCAAGCCACATCTAAATGTTTTCATAAGAGGCCGTTTCTTCAAATATGGGCAGTTTTGACCCTCTGGACCTTCAGCAAAGAAGACTTTTTACACATTCACAAATTATTAGATTTTTCCACTAATAATGTCCAATGGTGTTAGTGTATGTACGAAACATACATCTCAGGAGAATTGTGTAGTTTATATCAGCTTTTCTGAAAGTCATCAACATCTCCAGCACAGTGTCATTTATTCAACATCTCAAATTCTGTATTGTGTTTTCTAAAAAGCATCTGTGATATAATTATTTGCCTTGATAAGAGTAATTTCACAACTAGCATTTTGTGTACAGTATCATAAATACACATTATTAAATTACATTTGCACCCTTCTTGCATAATTTGACAATTTGATTTGAAGACAGTAAAAATTAAAGTCACCACTCATTTCATCTCAAGGATGATCTTCACTGACAATGTTGTCTCCACGGTAAACATGCATGATAGTTGTTTGAGAAAAAAAGTGTTTTGGGGTAAAATTATTGATGCATAATTTTTATCATTAAATTATTATTTAAAAATGCTAGAAATCACTTTCATACTGTAAATCTTAAAGTGTTTTCACCCTTTCTTTAGACTGTCTTATTTTATATGTAATAATTAATATTTTATGATGGATTTGCATAGTTTATGATTAAAACTCTGAGTCTGGCACAAGGATAAAACTAAATCTTTACATGAAAGGCATTTGAAAAGCAGAAAGTATTAAAAAAATAAATAAAGGCATTCCAAAAAAAAGTCCAAGATAGGTAAGTGGAAGTATTTGAAAATAAATGAAGGGGGGGGGGGAACGGAGGTTGTGATGAATGCATTTCTTTAATACAGGAGCTTTTTTATAATTTAAAGGAGCTATAGTGTAATAGTTTATTATTATTATGTTCTCTATCTGACCCCCTCAAACGTTTTGAAACAACGTATGTAGAGATTTCAAGTAAATAAAGTAGTGTTGTCAACGATAATATGATGATTAATCGCTATCCAAAATAAATCAGCGTTTTGTTTATATAATATATGGTGTTACTGTGGTATATTTCTTATTCAGATAAAATACACCAGCATACGTATATACTTGGAAAACTTTCCATGTATAGATTTTATATTCATATAGTTATATTTATACGATAAAAATATATTTAATTAGCTATTGATCTTATTTAACATATTTTTCTATATAGTATTAGATATATATTATTATTATAATATATAATATCTATATATCTATATATATTATACCACATGCATGTGGCTGTATTTAGATATACAGTGGGTACGGAAAGTATTCAGACCCCCTTAAAAGTTTCACTCTTTGTTATATTGCAGCCATTTGCTAAAGTCATTTAAGTTAAGTTTTTTTCCTCATTAATGGACACACAGCACCCCATAGTGACAGAAAAACACAGAATTGTTTACATTTTTTCAGATTTATTAAAAAAGAAAAAATGAAAAAATGAAATATCACATGGTCCTAAATATTCAGACCCTTTGCTCAGTATTTAGTAGAAGCACCCTTGATCTAATACAGCCATGAGTCTTTTTTGGGAAAGATGCAACAAGTTTTTTCACACCTGGATTTGGGGATCCTCTGCTATTCCTTCTTGCAGATCCTCTCCAGTTCTGTCATTTTGGATGGTAAACGTTGGTGGACAGCCAGTTTTAGGTCTCTCCAGAGATGCTCAAATTGGGTTTAAGTCAGGGCTCTGGCTGGGCCATTCAAGAAAAGTCACAGAGTTGTTGTGAAGCCACTCTTTCGTTATTTTAGCTGTGTGCTTAGGTTCATTTTCTTGTTGGAAGGTAAACCTTCGGCCAAGTCTGAGGTCCTGAGCACTCTGGAGAAAGTACTTGGTACTAGATATCCCTGTACTTGGCCGCATTCAACTTTCCCTCGATTGCAACCAGTCGTCATGTCCCTGCAGCTGAAAAACACCCCCACAGCATGATGCTGCCACCACCATGCTTCAATGTTGGGACTGTATTGGACAGGTGATGAGCATGCCTGGTTTTCTCCACACACATAACGCTTTGAATTAAGGCCAAAAAGTTCTATCTTAATCTCATCAGACCAGATAATCTTATTTATCACCATCTTGGAATCCTTCAGGTGTTTTTTAGCAAACTCAGGATTTATGTTGTCTGCATGAGAGGGATTCCTTGGGCCAATCTGCTGTAAAAGCCCCGAATGGGGAGCTGCAGTGAGGGTTGACTTCTACAACTTTCTCACATCTCCCGACTGCATCTCTGGAGCTCAGCAACAGTGATCTTTGTGTTCTTCTTTACCTCTCTCACCAAGGGTCTTCTCCCCCAATAGCTCAGTTTGGACGGCCAGCTCTAGGAAGGGTTCTGGTCGTCCTAAACGTCTTCCATTTAAGGATTATGGCGGCCACTGTGCTCTTATGAACCTTGAGTGCAGCAGAATTTTTTTTGTAACCAAGGCCAGATCTGTGCCTTGCCACAATTATGTCTCTGAGCTCATCAGGCAGTTCCTTTGACCTCATGATCTCATTTGCTCTGACATGCACTGTGAGCTGTAAGGTCTTTATAGACAGGTGTGTGGCTTTCCTGATCAAGTTCAATCAGTATAATCAAACACAGCTGAACTAAAATGAAGGTGTAGGACCATCTCAAGGATGATTAGAAGAAATTGACAGCACCTGAGTTAAATATATAGTGTCACAGCAAAGGGTCTGAATACTTAGGACCATGTGATATTGCAGTTTTTCTTTTTTAATAAATCTGCAAAATGTGTCAACAATTCTGTGTTTTTCTGTCAATACGGGGTGCTGTGTGTACATTAATGAGGAAAAAAAAAGAACTTAAATGATTTTAGCAAATGGCTGCAATATAAACAAAGAGTGAAAAATTTAAGGGGGACTGAATAATTTCCGTACCCACTGTATGTGTGTATATATATATCTATAGTATACACATAATAACAAATAAACCGTGACACAAAACACATACAGTATATATTATGTAAACAAAAACGTTTATTTTGGATGCGATTAATCGTTTGACAGCACTAAATTAAAGCAATTGTGCTGGCTGGGTAAGATAATAAGGGATGCTCTCAGACTTCATGACAGTTGCTATGTCATAAGGTCAGTGCAGCTGAATCAATTTTAGTAGCGTTCACCACTGTGCTCTTTTATAATATTCCATTATTCCCTGCTGTGGCGAGTTACCGTTCTATCTGTCTCGCTATGTGTGCGTACATGTGAATTGACATTCATTATGGATGTGCTTGTCCTAATACGGGCCATGCTTGAAAGCCCTGCCTGAAATCTGATACCTTTTTTTCCTTTCTTCATCCCCTTTGGACACGGTGACCCACTTTGTCGGCAGTTGGCACCGAAGACGGTTTGAGGGTGTCCACCTGGATTTAGTTAAGGGGTGTGGAGTCGACTCGTCCCCGCACACACACTCGCCCACTGTTTCTCCCCGGCCTCCCCTCTCCTCTCCCACTGGCTCTCTGCCACACTCTCTGTTTAAAGTGGCTGTTTGCCAGGTAAAGATGAATTACATTTAATTATTTTACCACTGATGCATCAACAGGGGTTCTACTTATAGATCTGGGGGTATTAAGTTAGTGCGGTTTACTCTCAGTGGAGCCGGAGAGAAGATCATGACGGAATATGTGCTCTTCCGTCTCTCTCTCTCCCCGTCCCCCATGATGAGGGCCCCAGCACCCACTGGCTCCTTCTACCACTGGCCTAATTAGTCCCCCGATGTGGCTTAACACTATGTATTTATCAAGAACATTAATTAGTGTCTTGGGTACATATATAATACTTAGGGATATAGCTGATGTCCCTGTTTATTAGAGGTTTAGAAAAAGGAGTCTGGAGAGATGAGGAGGAGGCTCTTTTTATCTGTTTTTAAGCATTAGCATTACCATTCTTTTCCACACACAGAATGTCCCCGACTTTCTGACTGCCACCTTAGACAATCAGAAACACTCTGCCTGTAAATCATCTATGAATCATCACATTATCAGGAGTGTACAGTAAAGTACATAAGTAAATGTATTTCAATAGTATACGTAAGTAGTATTTTGTGAAATTTTTAGTACTGAAGTTGAATACTTAATTACTTTTCCAAGGAAATAGTAATTGGTACTAGTAAATGGAACTTGGTACTTAGTAATGGTTTTTACTCCTTATAATTTGATTTAGTAACGTAGAAAGTACATACGTTACACTACCATTCAGATGCTTGGTTAAAAAAATAAGTATTTCTAAGCTCACCAAGGCTGAATTTATTAGATCAACATAATTATGTAAAATTATTCAAATGTAACATTTTTAAATGTTTTTTGAAATAGTCTTTTATGCTCATCAAGGCTGCATTTATTTGATCAAAATATGGTAAAACAGTAATATTGTAAAATTATTCAAATGTAAAATGAAATATTCTATTTGTAATATGTTTCAAATTCATATTTTACGTTTATTTCTCTGATGATAAAGCTGAATTTTCAGAAATGCTCAAGAAATATTTCTTATTATTTTTTATGTTGAAGACAGTTGTGCTGCTTAATACTTTTGTGGACACATTTTTTCATGAGCTTGTTTTATGAATAGAAAGTTCAAAGAACATTTAAAATAGAAATCATTTGAATCATTATAAATCTCTTTACTGTCACTTTTGTTCAGTTTAATGTGACCTTGCTAAAAAAAAAATATAATAAATCAACAAATCTTAAACAGCAGCACAAAAAAATCTTACTGACTCCAGACTTTTGAACAGTAGTGTATTTTTCTGTATATCATAACTAAAAACACCAGGTTAAATGTGGGTTACATTCTATCCCCAGCATCTGTGGCTTGTGGTCGATTACCAGAAAATATTTTTTATTATGACTCGTCCCTTGGTTTTGTAAAAAAGGACAGAAAATGTGTTTACATTTATGCACTTACAATGAAAGGCCTAACAGGCAAGAGAGCCAGAGGGTTTAAAAGCAGAATTGTGAAGCTTGTATTTTTGTTAAAACACTTTCATTTATTTTTCGTTTGTTATTTCAGCTGTATTGTCTAAATCGACTAGGTGAAGAAATTCTAGTTATGTAATTCCTGCGGGTTACTGAGTTTGTTCTAATTCAACAGGGCTTTTTAAACAAGACTTTATTTCTTTTTTATTTCTTTTTTAGCATAATTTGAAGATCAGATGCATCATTATTTGCATACCATCTATCCTATTTAGTGTGAGAGATTAGGTTTAGAGCATCATGGTATTTAAGGTATGATAGTACCTTAAAAATAGTTGTTAAAAGGACAGTTATCCAAAAAAATTTAAATTCTGTCATTATTTGCTCAAGAATGTTGAAGAACGTTGGGGTACGAAACAACATTACACCTCTCTGACTTTCACTATATGGACAAAAGCACGTTTTTCTAAATATCTACTTTTGTGTTCCACAGAAGTCATACACAGCATGTTTTTTGGGTGAACAATCCCTTTAACATTTAGATGTACATTTATGCTTTAAAGAAATATGTTTACATGTCTCTTCATCTACTTTCCACAGGACATTTTTTATATTTTGGCACATTGCTATTTTAACTCTATAAATATGGATGAGCATTACTGCCTTTTAGCTTGTCTCAGTATTGCTGTCACAAAGTGTCACCTTCCCAGAGTATGTGTTATTCATTAAGGATCTCAATGTGTGGAATCACACTTGTGGTGTCTGGCAAAACTGGCATTCATAGCTTGAAAAAAAATGTGTTTTTCTTAGCAGTTGGTTACAAGGATGGTTCCACCGGCCAGCCAATGGAAAACACTGCCGGAGACGCCTGGAGAAATCGATTTTCTCAGTGAGACCCGGACTGAGACAGATTCGCTATTGATTAGGGAGTTCATGGGGCAGTCACAGCGAGCTGAGGGTGGGAGGGAGGGTGTGTTAGTGAAATGCTCTTAGACTGGATGCTTCATAAATCGCACACAAACCACCACGGCATAACGCCATTTCAGATACTCCCAGGATTACTCATCCCCCGTGTGCATAAACTGTCCATCAAAACCGCTGAATGCACTGTGAAAACTACAGCCTGTTTCTGTCACCCTCTGACAGGAAATGGCTTGACATGTCGAGGCGTCTGAGGTAGTACTCGAAATTAAATATCGAGATCAGCAGACGGTGTCTCGGGACCTTTGAGGTCTCCGATGCTGTGCTTTTAAAGAACTGCACCTGTATTTGAGTCACATGATCCTGTGCTTTTCATGACATTACTCTGCTCAGATGGTAAATGAGTTTAATGTGTCTTGTCTGAGAGATTCTATGGCTAGGAATGAGTTAAGCGGTAAAATGTATATTACTGAAGGTTAAAAGGTCTCTCATTGAAATGAGCTGTCATTAAAGACCTCGAAGGGATATTAATCAAAAATTAGATTCAATCTTCCGTTAACTGCATTATGTATCTACACTGGTCCCATTTACTTTATGGGTCTCTTTTGAATTTCTGAGTCGTTTCCAAAAATGAATTATGTGAACCATCCTCAAATGCAGATAAAACATTATGAATGTAAAGTGGTCTCTGGGTAGAAGTGTTTGAAAATCTACAGACTGATTGCAGTATTTAGAGTGGGTCCTCTTACTTTACGGTTCATAAAAGGATCATTTAAAGCGCATTTTCTGAAATGGCCAGCGCAGCAGCACTCGAGGGTCACTTTCGTTAACAGGTACCGCCCGTGTTGATGGGATCTCTCTCAGCAGCGGAGGCTTCTGGGTTAACTAGCACAATGCTGCATTGAGCCTATGAGATATATCAGTGTGTGTACTGTCAAAACGTATAGCTGTCTGTCTGTCGTCCGTTCTTTCGTTCGTCCATCTATTTATCATTCTATTTAATCTGTCTGTCTCTGTCCATCCATTCATTCATCCATTCATTTATTAATCCATTCATCCATCCATCGTCCTGTCTATGTCATTTTGTTGATCTATCAATCTATCTATAGTTCTGTTGTGATATCTATCTACCTGTCTGTCTGTCCGTCCGTCCGTCCGTTTATCGTTCTATGTATCTGTTGTTCTGTCTGTCTATCTCTTCATCCATCCATCCACCCATCCCTCCATCATTCTGTCTATCTGTCGTTCTATCTTCTGTCGTTCTGTCGATCTATCATTGTTGCCATGCATCATTCTGTCTGTTCTTTCATCATTTTGTCTGTCTATCTGTCATTCTATCATCTGCCATTCTATTGATCTATTGTTCTGTTGTTCTATCCATCCATCTTTCTGTCCGTATGTTTGTCTGTCCATCTATCTATAGTTTTATTGTTCTGTCTTCTGTTCTGTCCAAGTGTCTGTCTGCCTGTCTGTCACATCTATCCATCTCTCCGTCTAATTCAAGTTGCAATTCTACGTTCTGTTTGCTGCCTCAACTGAAATTCAGGGTTTGAATTGTAATTTAAAAGACATTCTCAATTCACTTCCGAATGGAGCACAACCCTGACACACACATAAACACGTTTCTTCTGGTATGTCAGGTTCACATTCAATCCAGTGCTTGGTTATTTTAACAGCCCACAATTTCAACCTGTTTTCTTGGGCCCATCTGAATAAACAGAAGAGGAACAAAACATCAGAGAGAAGCTCTCCAACCCAGACAGACCCTGAACCGACCAATCAAACAGAGCATTCCATGTCCTCAAGCCCTCTGTTTGACTGCAGGCATGCTAGTTTGTTCAGCCGAGCTATGAAAGCAGTACTGCTCACCACTTAGAATTCTAATTGGATCCGCTTTCTGAATTCATTGTTTCTTTAGGTGGTTATTAGATGGTTGTGTTTGTTCATTTTGATTTGCAAGAGGCAGACGGAAAAAGAGAGGCCCAGCAGGAGGCCTCGCAGCATGAAGAGAAAGGTGAGGGAAGAGAAAAGCGGGAGTGGGGAGGAGAGAGATAAAGGTCCGTCTTGGGTGTGAATGGTTTAAGATCCGCTACAAGAGATCCTTTTTATGATTTAAGTGGACAGGGTTTTGTTTGGCCCTAGCCTGGAGGGTAGCAGCAGCCAGCTCGTCTACAGATCAGAGCATAAAAGAGTGTGAATGGCTCATGTTAATAAAGATACGCAACGCATTCATTAATGTGAGGTGGTAGCGAGAGCGCCCCCTAGAATATCAGAATTATTGCAGTTCCCAAGCCTAAATATATTCAATTTTGGAGTGCCAATGCACACAACAGAAATAGTGACAGAAAAATAAAAATATATACATATTTATTTAGAAATAAGTATGTCAGTCCTGTCAGGTTTTTTCCTGTATAAGGGTGACTACTTTAAAGAAGTCAAATCACCTTTATTTTTATAGTGCTTTATGCAATAAAGATTGTATCAAAGTAGCTTCACAGTATTAAACAGAAAAGTAACTAAATCAATGATGCAAAGTTCAAATCCAAATTCGGCTGTAATGCAGATGTATAGTGTCATTATTCAGCTCCAGTCTTTTAATTATAGTTCAGTTCAATAACTGTGTAAAGTTCATTCATTATGAAACAAGTTCAAATTCAGCCATAAACAGCACAACTGCAGACAGTAGTGTTGTGATTGTTTTGTCAAAGTATTGAAAGTTGTGATTAGTTTAAATTTAGGTTAGAATTCTCAGCTTCCATTTGATGTTTTGTAGTTTGAATGACTTTTAATAATAAATACTATTAATGCTATTATGAAAAAAGTTGAAAACACACAAACTGAGTGATAATGAAGACTGAGTAGGTGTCTCCAAACTTTTGACTGGTAGTCAGTGTGTCATATTATCTCCTTTTAATATAACACAAATCTTTTGCAGATTTTGTTTTTAAACTGTGTCAATAGTGCAAGATGATCAGTTGCATAAGTCTGGCATGAGGCAATAGTGTCTATCTCATCCATATGGCAGTAGTTAGCAGTCCAAAACAATGGAAAGGAGATGTTGCTGTATATGGCATCATTTGATCTTTTTATATGAAAGTCATGTCTTTAGGAAAGAAAAGATGCGGACGGATGTGGTCTTGATTTCAAAAACTTCAAAGGCTTTATTAACGGAACTTGTTTTGCTTCTGTATTATGAGCTAATTTCCAGTGCTTGGGTACAAATGATCTTTGCGGTTTGACCTGCTTTGAACTCTAATCTCAACAAAAATGCACACCCACAACAATGGCATGCACTGATTAGATCTCTTCTCTTTCAAAAGTATAAGAAACTTTGATTATTTTTCAGAAATGGTCATTGCACAATATTTTAAAAGCAAATTCAGCCAAGATTTTTACCAGACTACCCATTTTAGGGTATTTGTAACAAACACTTCCCAAGAGGGCACCTTAGTTTCATTTTTACGGCGGAGTGTGTCTCTCAGGACTCGTAAGGTTAGACCATGACCCATTCCTCACTTGGAGAAAGTGCGGAGAGTTTTTTACTGGCAGCACTGAAAGCAAACACAACTTTAATGAAGCACTTAAATTTTAGGGGTCTGGTTCTCAATTATATTTTACTTGTAAGTGTTCAGTGGCGACAGTGGAGGCACTGCGAACACGTGACTATTTCAGAGTCGGTATTGTTTGAGCTTTAAGTTGAACGCCCTTGTAAAGCGAGCCGCAGTAAAAAGGGAGTAATAGATTTAGCCAAGGACACATGAAAAATAAGTCCTGTTTTAATGAGTTTGCTAATACAGGCCTGTTGGGTGAAGTGTGATAATGTTGGTTGTACATGAGGGGACGTTTCAATGGGAGGTGGTGATGATTAGCGCACTGTTGGATAAGAGAAGCTTATCGTTCTATTCATCAGATAACATATACACACATTTATTTCAAGGTCAGTGATTAACAAGTTTGTTCAAGTTGAAACAGGATTTACTACAAACCCTTGATGCTGATAGCGGAATGATGGGTACACCCAGCCGCCAAAATCTCTTCTCTGATCTTCGGTCTGGCCTTGAACAGATCACTGGCTATAACTCCACGGGAGCTTTTGATCGCGTTTACCAGATTTCTGGCAAGATTTGAACTAATTCCACTGGTGAATCTCAGGACCACTTTATGGATCAAATCACATATTTCAGATGCTCCAAAAAGGCTTGTGGAAAATTCTAATGACTCAGCTGAATACGGAAATAAACACCCACTAAGTTTCCAAAACCTCAAATATTATTGGTGGTTTGAAGCCGCATCTGTCAAAGCGATGGAAGAAAACAGCCACATGTAACTCCCAGATTCTTAAAGGTATAGTTCACCTCAAAAAATAGAAAATTCTGTCGTAATTTTCTCCCCTCATGTCATTCCAAAATGGTGTGGCTTTCTTTCAGTTATGGAATACACATATCCAGGCACAAAAAATGATTAATTTTCATTTTTTTGATGAACTGTCCCTTTTATAAAAGAGTAGTTTTTTGCACAGTCAACAAAAAATATAAATGTACTTTTCATTTCTGCCTCTAAGAAACTTTAAAGACTCCTGTAGATAGAATAATCCTCCGAGACATCTTTTTAAAACATATCAAGTACTAATATTTCTTGTTTTAGCTGGAGAGTGGATGAATGTTCCTCTTCATCTTCCAGTGACAGACTTCCCTTAAGATAAACTAAATTAAGAAATGTTCCCTATCCAAACTTTTTTATTCAGAATTTATTTAGCTACTTTCCTATCAGAATGTGTAGAGGGTGCTCATCTATTCAGATTAGAGAGGGAAAATAACAGTCCTCCAAGAGGAAGCGCACAGCTTTGTCATATGAATGATTGTGCGAAGATGAGAGGACAACAGAGCCTCCTCCCACTCTCCCTCACAAACACCCACTTGACATTTATTGCTGCGCCTGCAGTGTGGTCAATTCATGTGTGGAGAGTGGGATTTTTGCCCTCAAGGATGTTTCCACACAGTGGAGCTGGAATGAGTTTTAAAGTGTGTGTGTGTGGGGGGGGTGGGGGCTGAAGATGGGTGCATTGTTATTTCACTATATGGCTGAGATTGAATCCATGAATATTAATTAGTGTTGGCTGTTGTTGATAGGTAATCTTTCTAGATGGTCCAGTCACTTACCTAATTAATATTGACGAGCCAAACCTTTGCCTTGTACTGTTCATAAATAAATTGATATTGTGTGCAGATGTGCTCGAGTTGTATGGCCTTGCAGACGATCCACGCTATGTTGGCATTGAGATGCAATATCAAGGCAGTTTTATGCTTACTCAGATGCTTTTTTCCCCCATTGCTTTTTAATATTAATGAATAAATAATGCAGAGATCGAGTTTGTTGTAGTGCTTGTCTCTGAGATGTCAAAACTCAAGTGTCAGCAATGTAAAAACAAGATATGATTAGAAATAAGATGTTAAAATTATTTATGCAATTACAGCTACAATAAACAGAGCACATGATGGATTGGTCTCTGCATAATGTTTTAGCTTTGAAACGTGATTTGTGATGTGTTTTCTTTTCTTTTCATGAGCACAAATGTACACGACAATTTAATAATTTCATCCTTGTACTGTACATTTCTGTACATGTACAGAAACTAATTTAGAAAGTTATATACACCTAGGATGCCACGGGGGTGAGTAAAACGCGGCCTAATTTTCATTTTTGGGTGAACTAACCCTCTAAAAGATAGAATTTGAAGGAAACTGTAAGATATGAGCGTTTTATTTTCAAAATGTTTTGTTATTGACGTGGTGAGTCAGACAGCTTTTTACACTGCAAAAAAATAAGGCCTATCTCTTTCCTTAAAATATAGGCTATAAACATTCTAAAATATATGTTTACCTTTTAGACAAATTGCATAAATTAGAATAGTGATGTCTCAAAACGCATTTATAGTCCGTATCTCATATTTTCCTAATGTATTCCTATCCTTAACTGCGTTAAACATGGTGTCACGTGGATGGGAATATGCATGGAAATGATATGCAGATGATGTTATGCATATTCAAACTAGGCGTTGTAAGCTCCATAAATGGCTATTTCGGGGAGGAGATGGGGTGGAGATTCATGTACGCACAATCTTCCGCTGACTTACAAAAGGAATTTTGCGCAGGTTCTGGCATACGCATGGCTTTATAAATCTGAAAACTTTTGTACGTAAGCAAAATCTAGCTTTTGTGCGTACGCACACATTTAGGATGAAATCTTCATAAAGTTTTATACATGAGGCCCCTGGATCTAATATCTAGATTTTTTTTCCTTAGTGCAGGGGGCACAAAAGCCCCCCTTACCTGTTTGAAATACTACCAGGTGCTAAAACTATAGTGAATTATTGCCTATATCAGAAAGGTGCTTTATTGCAAGCCAAGAGAGGTATATTATATATTTGAATGTCAGACGACAGGAATGTGAGCTAAAACTGGCCCCTCTGGTTCTCCAGTTCTGCCTATCTACAGAGGAATCCTTGTGGGGGAAAGCATAGTTTTGTACCTCCCTGCTTGGTGGACTAACACTTGTTTTGATCCATGAGTCTTTATAGTCTTTTTTGTATGGTCAGATTACCATATGAACACCCTGAGAATCTTTTTCCTTGATAATATTTCAGCAGTCATGTTTTCTGTGAGCTGTTTAGAATTAGAATTAGAGGTGCCAGATTGCGAATGAATTACTCTTTTGATCTAATCGGTTTGCAGAAAGGTCTGAAATGGTTCACAATTGCTCAGTTTAATTCATTCAGATGCACGCATTGTCTCTGCACTATAGGTAGAGACAATCTGCACCCATAAAAAGTATACAAATTCTTACCATTCTCTACAGTAGGTGCTTGTACATAACTCTGGCCTTTAGCTATTTATGTGCAAGCTTTGTCAGCCGCTTTCTCTGGGTTTTCTGTCTTTGTCCAACCATGTTGGATCCCTGATTTGACACACTACCTTCACAAAGTCACAGGGTGGTGGGTTTATCTGCTACGTTAATTTATGAGAGAATGAAAAAGCAAGCTTTGACAACGAATACACTACTTCTAATTTTCTCAGGCTGACATCGGTGCTTCTCACAAGCTGTTTAAGGAAACATGCTCGCTGATTTTGACACTTCTTGTCAGGACAAGACATTCTCACATACTCTAGTTGTTTGCGTGCTCCTACCCGTGATGTCAGAAGCACTAACTCTGGATGACTACAGACAGGATAAACAAAGATGGATGAGAGAAGTGCCAGTGGCACTCCAGTGAAGAAGACACATGTCTGTCAGTGTCATGTTTGTATCTCCAGTATACCTTGCTCCGCTCCTTACCTATAAGAGGACGCACCTCCTGCAGAGGAAACCCAGCATGACTCCACATAACTGAGAGAAGAAGAAAGGTAGAGAGATGTTCTGCAAAGGTTCAAACGCTACCTCACTCCCTGCAGTTATTCCAGAAGGCAGACTATGTTTAGAACACAGACGTGGCTGCTGTCGTTTAATCTGCAACCAGCTGAATCTATCCATGGTGTTGCTGAATGGTGCTTCGCATGCAAGTAACATCTTTGGAATAACTGGCCAAAGTCTTAGGCCAGTTTCGCCCATATTGCAACCTGCATTTATTCATTAACCTAAAATATGCACAGTACATTCTTAGGCCTCATCCACACGGAGAATTGTTTAGCTGTATACGCAAAAATTTTGTATCGTATCGGTGTTTTGTCCAGACGGATCCGGCGTTTTAGGAGAGTGAAACTATTTTTTTTTAAAACCGGGTCCCAGAGTGGATAAATCTGAAAACGACACCTTTGCATTTTCATGTGGACAGCCAATCCGTATATTTTGTGAAACGATGGTGTCATCACCCCACGCCTCGACCCTAGTCAGACACCGCTACATCATGTAACAGCACCAACAACATGAACAAACACTGAACGATTGTCTTTTTATTAACTAACATTAACACAGATTAATAAATGTATTGTTCCATGTTCGTTTGTATACCGCGCGCAAGGTTTATGCGCATAGTTCAACAGCGCCACACACTGGCATGTCAGTTTCGTGGTTTCATGTGTACGCAGATATTTCTTGAGACGAGGAAAAAAAAAGATTGGATAGGGAAAGTTACGGCTTCGTGTGGATGTGGCCTTAGTGAATTCCCTTCTGAGAACTTCAGTTATGAAATTAATGTCTGAACTGGACCATACACCAAAAATTTAAATTTGCTAAAACTGTAATCACCCTCCAGCAATCCAAGATGTAGATGACACTATTGTGACATTTTTATCAGCTGTTTGAACTCACTTTCTGAAGGCACCCATTCACAACAGAGGATTCATTGGTGAGCAATGATGTTCAGGCCAATTGTTTCAAATCTGTTACAATGAAGAAACAAACCCATTGATCCCAATAGATCCTCTGCAATTAATTGGTGCCGTTAGAAGTAGAGTTCAAACTGCCTATAAAAACATCACAATAGATCATCTACATGTGATCTCCTGAGAGTAAGTACATTTAATTTTGGTTGAACATTCCTTTAAAAATGCAAATAGCCAGCAATAATTTTAAATAATACATTTTAAAAGAAATTTGTGTGTATCACAAACAAAGGAAGTACTTCACTCCTTCATATAAAGTGTAGCAAATTAGCTCAAAAGGTAAATGTATATAAATAATTTCAATTAATTATTTTTAATTACAATTATTTATATCAGCTGCAGTAGTAACTGTAGCAGAATTAAATTGACCTCAACTAATCTGTTCGTCCAGCGAACATTCATTGTAAGTTCATATCAATTCGGGGGGAAAAAAAAAAGGGGGATATTTTCATGGCCACAGAAGAAAGCATTTCGAATCAGATCAGAATGAGTTTTATGCCAGGTTGTTTACAATACGAGGAATTTGTTTTCATGACAGAATCTTCCACAGTGTAACAGAATGACAGTGTCAGAACAAAAAACACAGATAATAAAAGAATAAAAAAATTTAAAATTAGAACAAGTAAATAAGGAATAAAAATTTACAAATCGACAATTGTATGTACAGGGATATAACAATAGACAGTTGTATGTACAGGTATCTTATGTGCAAATTGAATGTAGACTGAGTGTGTTGTTAGATAAAAAAGTGTATGAGTGAATAAATAGTGTGAGTTCCACAGTTATTGTCAAGTGTTCATGCGATGGATGGCTCTTCCATCTTTTTTGAGGGAAGAAACTGTTCATGTGTCTGGTCGTTCTGGTGCTCAGAGCTCTGTAGCGTCGACCAGGCGGCAACAGTTCAAAGAGGAAGTGGGCTGGATGTGAGGGGTCCAGAATGATTCTGCCAGCCCTTTTGCTCACTCTGGAAGAGTACAGTTCTTGAAGAGAAGGGAGGGTTGTAACAATGATTCGCTCAGCAGTCCGGACTACCCCCTGAAGTCTTCTGAGGTCAGATTTGGAAGCTGAGCTCAACCAGACAGTTATTGAAGTGCAGAGGACAGAATCAATAATGGCGGAGTAGAACTGTTTCAGCAGCTCCTGTGGGAGGTTGAACTTCCTCAGCTGGCGAAGGAAGTACAACTCTGCTGGGCCTTTTTCACAATGGAGTCAATGTGAGTGTCCCACTTCAGGTCCTAAGAGATTGTGGTGCCCAGGAACCTGAATGACTCCACTGCAGTCACAGTGCTGTCCATGATGGTGAGTGGGGGGAGGGCAGAGGGGTTTCTCCTGAAGTCCACGGTCATCTCCACAGTTTTTAGCGTGTTGAGCGCCAGGTTGTTGAGACACCGGTGAAATATCGGGTGGTGTGTACTTCCGAATGTCCAGCAATTCATCTCTGGTGAAACTGATTGCAGGGATATAACTAAAGACAGGACAAACTAACAAAAACATAAAAACAACTGCAGAGCACGCCACGGAGGCAGCCATCAGCGTCGGCGCCATTGTATTCATACAGTATTAATGCATTAGAGCATGTAGCGAGGATCAAAATCGTAAAGGGACATTAATTTGCAAGGCAGAATCTGAAACTTGTGTCATTTGTGCACAAGAGTTTTATTAACTAAACACAAACTAGTCTAACAAACATACATACATACACTCACGCGTACATACAAAAGGGGAGCAAAGTGAATGAAAGAGATCATTAGAAGAACAGGCAATGAAGATATGGAAAATGAGTCAGTTAACCACCTGAGTGAAACCATCAGCGTGTTTTAGAACGGGGTCTACAGCTTATACTAAACCTCTGTTTCGTTTAGTTAAATGTATGATGCTTGCATTGCTTTGGCCTTGAACGAGTGTCCGGATGCAGTCTCAGATGAAAGTCTTGATGGTTTCAAGGTCTTGGACTTGCGATCACATTCTTCCGGGTTTGAAGAGTAATGAACTCCAAAAAGATGTTATTCTGACTCTGTGGTGGTCGGGAGAGTTTTCTCCCAGATGAAGATGATGACGAGCTAAGAGAGACATCAGCTGAGATCCAAGAATCATTGATGAATGTAAAGACAAGGCCGAAGCCTGGTGCAGACTTAAGGGTTGCAGAAGGGTGCTAGCTCACATCCTCATCTTCTCAGAATCTTAACAGAACCGCAGACTGAAGGCGGGCCACTGATGTGAGGCCTTTAAAGTCTGAGAAGATTCACGCCTCTCAAGACGGCTTGTCCAATGAGAAAGACGGTAATCCCAAGTGGGAGTTTGGACATACTGGGGAGTTTTATGACCCTTTGTCTGAGAGCATGGTAATTTGCATAGGGAACTGAATTGGATGTTGATACGGAAACTATTAAAGATTCTTAGAACACTAACATATTGCCTATGTACCAACATATAATATAAACGCTCATTTAGATCATCAGAAGACAAATTCAAAGAGACAAACATGGTCTCGGTGGGGTATATTAACTAGATATGTGATGGCGCCGACGGTGATGGCTGCCTCCATGGCATGCTCCGCAGTTGGTTTTATGTTTTTGTTAGTTTGTCCTGCCTTTAGTTATAACCCTGCAATCAGTTTCACCAGAGACAAATTGCTGGACATTCGGAAGTACACACCACCCGATATTTCACCGGTTTTCGACTATTCGGATGTTTTGCTGGACATTGTTGTCGGGGGAGCTGTGGCGCTGATCAAGCGCTTCAGGACGCGCAGACGGGTGAAGCGAGCCGGCACGCTCTTGAAGCTCTGACAGCGCGGATTCAGAACGCCGTTGCCTAGCATCCATCTGGCAAACCGCTCTCTACCCAACAAAACGGACGAGCTCCTTCTTCTCTCCTGGACAAATAAGGATTTCTCACACTCTGCTACTCTGTGTTTCACGGAAACCTGGCTGAAAGACGCCATTCAGGACAGCGCGTTGAGTCTCCCGGGCTTTCAGCTGTTCAGAGCAGATCGCGACGCAGAATCAACAGGGAAATCACGCGGTGGCGGGACATGCTTTTACATCAATGAGAGGTGGTGTACAGATGTAACTGTGTTAAAGAAGATGTGCTGTTCAGATCTAGAAGTGCTCTTCATTAACTGTAAGCCTTTCTACTCACCGCGGGAGTTTTGCTCGTTCATTCTCGTCAGTGTGTACATCCCTCCGCAAGCACACATGAGCTCAGCTTTACAGAAACTCGCTAATCTGATCACAGACACAGAACAACAACACCCGGACTCTGTTGTAATCATTCTCGGGGACTTTAATAGTAAAGCAAATTTCTCCAGTGAACTGCCAAAATACAGACAGCACATAACATGTCCCACCAGAGACACCAATATATTGGATCACTGTTACACAGCAATAAAAGATGCATATCACTCTGTCCCACGAGCAGCTTTGGGGCTCTCTGATCACAGCTTAGTTCATCTTATACCGACCTACAGGAAGAAATGAATCAGCTAAACCTGTATTAAGGACTGTAAAATGATGGACTAATGAAGCAGAGCAGGATGTACAAGCTTGTTTTGACCTCACTGATAGGAGTGTTTTTGAAGCTGCTGCCACCAATATGGACGAGCTCACAGAGACTGTAACAACTTATATCAGTTTCTGTGAAGATATGAGCATTCCTACCAGGACTCATTTAACCCACAACAATGACAAACCATGGTTCACTGCAAAACTCAGACAGCTCCGTCAGGCCAAAGAAGATGCTTACAGGAAGGGGGATAATGTCTTGTATAAACAGGCTAAATACACACTGGAAAAGGAGATCAGAGTGGCAAGAGGAATTATTCTGAAAAACTAAGGATTCAGTTCTCTTCCAGTGACTCGGCATCAGTGGGGAAAAGTCTAAAAGAAATCACCAACTACAAGACACCATCCCCCAAAACTGTGGAGAATCAACACCTGGCAGACAATCTGAATGAGTTCTACTGCAGGTTTGAAAAAAACACCCCACACCCGCCCTGAACACCTCGCCACACAACCATTCACACCTCCAACAACCCCCCTCTCCCCCACACCTGCAAATCAGATCAGCGAAGAAGAGGTGCGCCAGGTCTTCCGGAAGCAGAAAAGGAAAAAAGCACCAGGCCCAGATTGTGTTACACCAGCCTGTCTGAAATCCTGAGCTGACCAGCTGGATCTCATCTTCACAAAGATCTTCAACAGATCACTGCTGTGCAAAGTTCCCTGCTGCTTCAAAAGCTCCACCATCATCCACATCCCAAAGAAATCCAAAATTACAGAACTTAATGACTACAGACCTGTGGCTCTAAAGTCTGTGGTCATGAAGTCTTTTGAAAAAACTGGTGCTGACCAACCTGAAGGACATCACTGGACCCTTGCTGGATCCTCTTCAGTTTGCCTACAGAGCAAACAGGTCTGTGGACGATGCAGTAAACATGGGACTGCATTATGTTCTGCAACATCTAGACAGACCAGGGACTTATGTGAGGATCCTGTTCGTGGACTTCAGCTCGGCCTTTAACACCATCATCCCAACCTCCTCCTGCCCAAACTAACTCAGCTTTCCGTGCCCCTCCGTCTGTCAGTGGACTCAACAGCTTCCTGTTACAGACAGACAGCAGCTAGGGCAGCGATGGGGAAAATACACATCCAGCACCCGTCGTACGATTCATTTTTGAAGTTATTGGAGCTCCTCAGGGTTGGGTTCTCTCTCCACTGCTCTTCTCCCTGTACACCAACGACTGCACCTCTAAAGACCCCTCTGTCAAGCTCCTGAAGTTTGCAGACGACACCACACTCATCGACCTCATTCAGGACGGTGACAAGTCTGCCTACAGTCAGGAAGTTAAAGAGCTGGCTGTCAGGTGCAGTCACAATAACCTGGAGCTCAACACGCTCAAAACAATGGAGATGATAGTGGACTTCAGGAGAAAACCCCCTGCACTCCCCCCACTCACCATCATGGAAAGCACTGTGACTGCAGTGGAGTCATTCAGGTTCCGGGGCACCACAATCTCTCAGAACCTAAAGTGGGACACTCACATTGACACCATTGTGAAAAAGGCCCAGCAGAGGTTGTACATCCTTAGCCAGCTGAGGAAATTCAACCTGCCACAGGAGCTGCTGAAACAGTTCTACTCCGCCATCATTGAATCCATCCTCTGCACTTCAATAACTGTCTGGTTCAGCTCAGCTACCAAATCTGACCTCAGATGAAGACTTCAGAGGGTAGTCCGGACTACTGAGCGAATCATTGGTACAACCCTCCCCACTCTCCAAGAAATGTACTTATCCAGAGTGAGCAAAAGGACTGGCAGAATCACTCTGGACCCCTCAAATCCAGCACACTCCCTCTTTGAACTGTTGCCTTCTGGTCGACGCCTACAGAGCGCTGAGAACCAGAACGACCAGACACAGGAACAGTTTCTTCCCTCAGGCCATCCAGCTCATGAACACTTGACAATAACCATGGAACACACTATTTATTCACTCATACACTTTATTTATCTAACACTCATACTCAGCCTACACCTCTAATTTGCATATAATATACAGTACCTGTACATAAAAAATAAAAAAAACTGTATATTGTAATATACCTGCACACACAATTGTCAATTTATATAGTTTTATTCCTTATTTACTTGTTCTATTTTTATTTTTATTATCCGTGTTTTTTGTTCTGTCACTGTCATTATGTTACACTGTGGAAGCTTCTGTCACAAAAAAAGATTCCTTGTATGTGTAACCATACCTGGCAATAAAAACTCATTCTGATTCTGATTCTGATGATAACACACACACAAAACAGTATACAATTCAAAAGACAATATACAGAACAGTAAAGGTATACACAATGTCCTGAGGAGATGAGTTCATTCACAGAAAGGTTTTCCTATAAATTAATTAGAGAACAGTCCATTTCTATGGGCATTGTGTGTCTTTCCTAAGGGTAAATTAATTTTGAGTTGCTCTGCCCGCATTCATTGGCATAATAAAACCAGGATATCGCATTGGTTGCCATGGAACCAGAGGACTGTTCTGCCTTTCTGAGGTGTTAGGAGCATTTCGGGGGAAGGGTCCATAGACCCTCAAATGGCTTGTTAACTGAGGGGTGTTACAGAGTATTTGTTAAATATAACTAAAACAATTGTGTCTGATTGGTCCAGACGCTACACATTACATTTATTATTTGCATTTATTGTATTTGGCAAGGTACTGTTATTCAAAGCAACATTTGGACAATATCAGCATAAATCCTCATTATTTCTTGGCATAAATGCAGTTACTTGTAAGTAATTGCGGACCAATCAGAATGATTTTCTTTTGTATTACGTAATAATAGCAATACAAATTATTTACAGTATATGTGCAGTATGAATGCCAATGCTTACCTGACCACCAAAAGTAGTTTGCATTCTTGCTGCAGGAACAAAATGTAGACTTTTAAAAGCAGTTTTGAAGTATTTTTTTTTATCTAAGAGGGGAACGTGAGCAAGTGGTGATTTATGCCGAGTGCAGGCAGAATGCTATTGTTCATGAGAAGAGGTTTGATTAAAATGCAGGGTTATGGGGGCTCTGCTGGACACCAGTAGCTAGTCTTGAAAAAGAGATGGAGCTAGTGGCCTCTCCACTTGTCATTTTTGGAGCACCCTTCATTAGTGGGAATCCGAGACTCTCAATCTCTGTCTGTCTGTCTCTGTTGGAAAATAGAGGACTGTGTGGCAGCCAGCTTGTTGGCAAATGCTATCGTGCATTCAGCTGTCATGTTAGCTTGTCATTTGCCATCTTTTTCATCTGACCCCACATCAGAGGGCACGATTAGCATTATCATCTTGTAGAGAAAGAGGACTGTCACTGTTGCAAACTCACACAAACATAAACTGACTCTATTTCTCTATCCATTACTATCTTTGTGTCTTGCAAACAAAATATACGATCACATGTGCAATTGTCTATGTATTCTGTATATCCGAGCAGCACACAGTAGGCCTAGTGGTGATCCTGAATGAGTAATACTTTTCTATTATACATCTGTGAAGAATATCTTGGCTAGCCTTAAATCCCAGGATTCGATTACACAGTATGGTGCTTAAGTCATTATACATTTTTTCACCTTATGGGCACAATTTAGGAATGTTGAATTTGAATGTTTATGCAGAAAATGTTATGCAATAAACAGTGAATGATTAATCTCATAAAGACAGTTATTTTAATTTTTTTTCCCCTTTCCTGAATGAAGCATGGGTTTGGAACAAATTGGTTGAGTGAATGATTTAATGACTCCTTCAGGCACTTGTTACTTATACATAGATATGCCCTTGGTTCTTGAGATAATTGCCTTCTGGAGAAATAATGAACACAATATAGATATATATATTTATATATATATATCTATATAATATACTATATATATATTATATCTTTTTTATTGTATTTACTTACTTACTTACTTACTACGTACTGTAATAGCAGTTAGGGATGCACCGAAAAAGGGACAATTCTTGGCCGAAGCTGAACAAAAATGAAACACTGGCCAAAGGACGAATATCAAACATGGTTTTTGCACATTTTTCCCCCATGTAGTTTGCCAATTTTTTTCACCATTGCATAAATTAAATAGCCAAAAATGCTTTTTACTGTTTTGTCTTGCTTTTAAAAAAAAAATCAATTACAAAACAAAAATTTAAAATATTTGCTTAACACCTGAAACATCTGTAACATTCTAGCAGACATGATACCAATAAAGCCTGAATTTACTGAAAATAACAGTTAGTCCCAGTAGTATTATTTGGCCCCTTTTGGAGACCCCTTCTGGAATAAGGCATGTATTTTTGGACAAATAAATGCAGCCTTGCTGAGCAGAAAAGAGAGGAATTCTATTAAAACATTTTTAAAGAAAGTATTGTAAACTAAACACATCAAGAGCAAATAATTACAGTCCGAATTTGAACGACTATGTTTGAATGTTAGAATAAATGTATTAATAAAGCTGTTAGAATGATTATTTGTCTTGGGTTTTATTTGTGATTTTAACCGAATACACAGAAAATTACACTAATAACATTTACATTAATAACCGTTTTTATTTGGCGGAAAACAGCTGGCGGACCACAGTGATTTTTATGACAACCAGCAGTGCTGTCAGGACCACATCGCAAAGATGATTGACAATTAGCATACAGTTTGGATTGGCGGTATGGTTCTGTTTTGGGCAAGAACTCCCTGCGCATCCATGCAGCCTAGCATGGATGAGAGCAGGGAGAGTAGCGATCCTATGGGTAGATGGGGATCAGCTGAGAGTCAGCTGATGCGAGCTTGACTAATGTGACCTGCCAGAACTAACGCTAAGCTTGATATTTATAAATTATTTTCATTATGATTTTGGGAAGATGTTTGTCGCACATATCGCATTGTCACATGCCTTGTAGAAATTCATAAAAATGTTACATCGTGCGTGCCTCTATTTGATTGCGTCATGTCATTGTTCAGTACAGTTTATTCTGTCTTTTCGCTTATTCGGCCGTACAACGAAAGAGCTTTTTTTTGCTGTTTTAGGCCAAATAATTTTGGTTGCCAAACATTCAGTGCATCTCTATTGAGCAGACATATACTTGAAAACTGGTATATGTGTAATGTGAATATTTAATTTTTTTCTCTGCCCTCCGTCCTTTTGTTTTAGCCATGCACAATGGATAACCCCTTTCATCACCTTAATTACAGTCTAACACTGCAGTCTGACAACCAGCTCTAATGGATCAATGCTCTATTAGCTGTATGCTCATGTTACACTGACACAGCTTCTGTTGAGCCTTGTTTTCCCCTTGCTTTCACAACACATATCCAATCCATTACAAAGCCAAAAAGTGGCAATGTGTCCCTCAAGAAATTGCATGTTCCCCAGCTGCGGGCTATTTTCCCGAAAAAGTGACTATGGTATTATTGTCAAATAAGCTGTTAGCATTTCAGCTGAGGTGAAATGGACTCCATTTTTCATCCGTTGGGAGGACAGCGTGTGCTAGTTGACATTTACTTACTGCCGTATTATCTATCAGATCAAGAGCCCCAGAGTGGTGGCGAAAGTTACGCCCATGCTGTGACATTTTACAGTATCCTGTATTTTAGTTTATATAAATGCAAGCTTTTCAAACGTGGCTTTCTTTACGCTCCAGAGGGAATGAATGCTGAAAAAAGCATGTCTTGTTGTTTAGCCATTGAAGTAGAGTTCTTGTGAGGAGAGACTTCAAGAGCAGTGTATTTTTGCTGACATGCAGCTTTAATGCTGCAAGTTATCTCACTATAATTCCCTCACATCCTCTGGATTTAGTTTTATAGCTGCTATTTTAATTTTCTATTATACATCTGTGAATAATATCTTAGCTAGTCATAAACCCCAGGCTTGATTTACGCAGTATGGTGGTTAATTCATTATCAGTTTTTCATCTTATGGGCACAGTTTAGGAACATTGCATTTGAATGTTTTATGCAGAAAATGTTATGCAATGTGGTTTTTAATAAGACAAAACACTGCAGCGTGTTAAAATGTCTATTATATAACTGATCCTAAATGAGTCCTGGATGCTAAATGGGTCACCATGGCATTGCAGTTGTTTTAAAATAATATCTTGGTTAATAAAGTGGCATTTTAATGAAAATTTGTGTCCTAAATATAAAAGTCAGTTAGAAAAGTGCAAAAAACACCCTTTAGCAAATGGCTTTTTACTTCTTTGGGTTAAAGTTAACTAGCTTACAGTGTCAAGCAGGGGATGTAAATTAGCATATGCTAACAGTTGAACATTTGCTAACATTTTCTTAATTTAGCGCCATTTACATTAGATTTTATCCTTCATTCATAGATTGTAACGTTATGAGAAAAATCACCCAGCACTTTCCCCACAGTCCACCTGATGACTGCTGGTTTCTTAAGCGGTGTTGTTAGGCCGCTGTTATTTGATGTATAGATCCAGCGTTTCTGTTCAAAAGCAAACCTTTCAGAAGCCCATCTCTGAAATGATCATTCAGTTTTAACAGTGATTCCAACAACTCCCAATCTCTCTCTTTGAGGCATACAAGGTTAAAATAATGTCTGACTGACTGACTGACTAACTGACTGACTGACCTGCCCGACCCTCTTAAGTGGTTTCTGCCTGTCTTTGTTTTGGTTTATCAATCAGGTGGGACTGAGAGTTTGCCATTTTTACACTACGAAATGTGTCTGGAGAGGCTAGCATTAGAGATTGATAGCAGTACAAGTGGATGAGCAATATTTTTCTAAACAATTTACCCTGTGGCATTAAGATACACTATGTTGTTATTGTTTTGGTGGCAAAGTTTGTCCTTTTCCTTAATTGGCTGTGCAGTGACCTTGTGTACAGTGTTGGGGTTGCTCACATTACTGTCTTCAATAACAAATAGCAAGTTAAATGTTAAAATTACAACATAATATCAGCTATTTTTTCAACAGTTTCTGTCACACACAGTACTTTTCTATTTATATAATTTATGTACCGTTTTAAATCATTTACCTCAGTTTTCTACATTTTGGGAGACTTACGTAGGGGTATATTATATTGTATTGTTTTTTTTCTTAATTTACATATTTTTAAATTAGCCTAAATATTTTTTTTCACTATCTCAACAAATTAGAATATGGTGACATGCCAATCAGCTAATCAACTCAAAACACCTGCAAAGGTTTCCTGAGCCTTCAAAAATGGTCTCTCAGTTTGGTTCACTAAACTACACAATCATGGGGAAGACTGCTAACCTGACAGTTGTCCAGAAGACAATCATTGACACCCTTCACACGGCGGGTAAGCCACAAACATTCATTGACAAGAAGCTGGCTGTTCACAGAGTGCTTTATCCAAGCATGTTAACAGAAAAGTTGCGTGGAAGAAAAAGATGCACAACCACCGAGAGAACCGCAGCCTTATGAGGTTTGTCAAGTAAAATCAATTCAAGAATTTAAATGAACTTCACAAGGAATGGACTGAGGTGGGGTCAAGGCATCAGAGCCCACCCCCCAAAACCAAACACTGACGGCGTCAGGGAATTTGGCTAAAGTTGTCGTATCTCTTGTTAAGACACTCCTGAACCAAAAACCAGAAAAAAACAAACGTCAGCGGTCGTCTTAAACCGGGATAAGGGCCGAAGAATGGACTGTGCCCAGGGGTCCAAAAGTCCTTTTTAAGATGAGAGCAAGTTTTGTCTTTCCTTTGGAAACCAACGGTCTAGGTCTGGAAGGACGGGGGAGAAGCTCATTAGCCCCAGTGGCATGAAGTCCGTGTTACGTGACACAGTTTGTGATGATTTGTGGTGCAATGTCATCTTCTGGTGTTGGTCCATTGTGCTTTTTGAAAACAAAGTCACTGCACCCGTTTACCAATAAAATTTGGAGCACTTCATACTTCCTTCTGCTGACAAGCTTTATGAAGATGCTGATTTAATTTTCCAGCAAGACTTGGCACCTGCCCACACTCCCAAAAGCACCAAAAAGTTGGTTAAGTGACCATGGTGTTGGTGTGCTTGACTGGCCAGCAAACTCACCAGACCTGAACCCATAGAGAATCTATGGAGTATTGTCAAGAAAAAGATGAGACACCAGACCCAACAATGCAGATGAGCTGAAGGCCACTGTCAAAGAAACCTGGGCTTCCATACAACCTCAGCAGTGCCACAAACTGATCAACCTCCCCTGCCACGCCGAATTGAGGCAGTATTAAAGCAAAAGGAGCCCCTACCAAGTATTGAGTACATGTTCAGTAAATGAACATACTTTCCAGAAGGACAACAATTCACTAAAAATGTTTTTTTTATTGGTCTTATGAAATATTATAATTTGTTGAGATAGTGAATCGGTGGGTTTTTCTTAAATGTGAGCCAAAATCATCAATTAAAATAACCAAAGACTTAAACAACTTCAGTCTGTGCATTGAATTTATTTAATACACGAGTTTCACAATTTGAGTTGAATTACTGAAATAAATGAACTTTTCCATGACATTGAGATGCACCTGTATATATATTAGGGCTTGCATAGACTAGTCGAGTGATCGACTACTTCAACCACTAGTCGGCGCTGTCAGAAACAATCGACTTAACCATAATGCATGCACAGAGTTTGCAAGTACGACGTGAATTTTAGGATTACAATATTGCGTGTAGTTGTTACTTTCTATGACTTTCTCTATGTTGTATGTAAAATTAAAATATGTAATGTAATAATTAGGGGTGTGCCCGAAGCTGAATACCTTATTCGGAATGGAACGGATAATGGCTTCCAAAACGAATAACGGATAAGGAATAATTCTGCCTGAATATTCGGCTGAGGCTGGCACAGTCTGGTGTTTGCTAGATAACAGGTGAGCCAGGGGATCAGCGCAATATTATACATAGACCTCTAAAGTCACGCAATAATGAGTGAGTGAAGTGAATAAATGTAAACTTTATGAATGAAAAGAGCATAGTATAAACGGTCTATCAAGTAAAACTGTACGAAGTTCCACCTGGTTTTATACGAATACAGATATGAATAATTTTGTGATTGTTACAGATACAAATACTGGCTGTTACATGAAAATATGTAATGTCATAATTATAAAGTTTTGACAATTTACATATGTAATTGTTGCGTTATTAGGCTATGAATTACTAAACGTTTATTGATAAGAACTATTTCATGTCTTTTCATTTACAGCATGAACCACGAGTAGTCGAGTAACTCAAGTATTTTTTAAATAAGAAATCAACTAGCAGAAATCAGTAGTGTGCAACCCCTATTAGATAATATATATATCTTATATATATATATAGTTGATATATCTATATATAATAGTTGTATATATATATATATGGTCGCCTATTTTGCCAAGTAAGACATGTTCCTGGATCAACATTTTTGTTGATCCTAGATCAACATTACTGTCCAAAAATATAGACTTAACCCAATCCCTACCCCTAAACCTAACTCTACCCATAATTTATCCCAAATATCACATGTAAATGATAGCTGAATAACAAGGGTGCAGAAAACCTAACCCTTGTTGTAAGCCTAAAACAGACATTTCCTAAAAAGTTATCCCTCAATTCTGATTGGTTGATTGTAATTTGCGGGGGGGATCCAGATCAACAAGGATTGATCAAGGAACATGTTGTACTGGGTGAAATCCCGCCTCACCATATACTATTATATATTATATAATATGATATATTATATATATATATACATTTGTAGTCATGAACAAAAATGCAGATTTAAATCGCATGTGCCTGGGTTGAATTCTAACAAACATACTTTGGTTAGTTTGTGCTAATGTTTTCAGTATGAATTACTTCAAATTGGTCTCATCACCATATCTGTGGATCAGTCAGGAGAGGTATTAACGCACAGATGGTTGTCTAAATATTTTAAACCAAGGTTACTCAGAGGTTAGCATTAGCCTTGGCTAATCGTCTGTACCTCCAGGAGTCTTTACAGCATCACTTCATGATCTTGGCTCAAAGTTTGTGTTCGGCCCCCTACATTATATATAAACATCGCCATTGCCAGTCTAATTACACATGCCTTTTAATTTGTGACCGCCACAGAGCGGCATCTTCCACCCCGTTTCTACAACATTTGACAAATCGCCTGATGTAGGTGTGATCATTTGTGTGTGTTCATGCATCGTTTAATCTCCTCTGTTTATTCTCCTCTCCCTCTTTAACCATTGGCAGATCTCCGGATGTGAGCACTATTGTGTGTGTGTGTGTGTGTGTGTGTGTGTGTGTGTTTCTCTCATGCTTTTCCCAACTCTTTAATTACTGTCATCTCATGCAGGGCTGGCTCAGGTGTGTGTAATTATGTGGTAATAAGGCCTGGAAAGTCTCCACCTGCCTCTCACTGGGCACTCTTTCCCCCCCCCCCCACACACACACACTGTCTTTCCTCTCTCTCTTGCTCTCTTTATGCTGACAGACAGGACTCTCTTTATCGTTTCTCATCGTGCCGTTATGAGCCAGCTTTCTCTTCATGAACAAAGCATAGCGCTGATGCTTGTGCTTTTTCCTCTTTGTCAGTGCTGTGACTCTGCGTACAGTGTTGGGGTTAGTCAGTGTTGGGATTACTGCCTTCAAGTAGCAAGTAGCTCGTTACTTATTACATTTACACCATAATATCAGACATTATTTAAAAAAATAAAATGATATATTTCACCTGAGCTTTCATAGGGGTGTGCATGTGATGATCATGATGGGTATTATAGTTCTAAAGAGTGTGTATCATGCTTATCAGTGACATACAGAACATTTTTTGGAAAGTTTTTGAAAACAAAATAAATCCAAAATAAATGCTTTCTATGAAATCCAGATTTTGCAGATACAGCTGCTATATAGACAAGATGTATATCTTTTTTTGGTTTTGTTGGTCAAATATTAATAAAATGAATGTCTAATAAAACATTAGGTTACATTATAGATTATTTCCCATAAATATTATTTAATATTTATGTTGCATTTATTTACACTTAAAGTTTAGTCAGTAAGATTTTTTAAAATATTTTTGACAGAAGTCTTTATTTAAAAAAAAAAAATATTTGATTTACAAATACAGTCAAAACAGAATTATTGTGAAATATTATAGCAATTTAAAATAGCTGTTTTAAAAAATTTTTTTAAAATATATTTATTCCTGTGATGGCAATGCTAAATTTTCAGTTTTCAGAGTCACATGATCCTTCAGAAATCATTCTAATATGCTGAAAACTATTGTGCTACATAATAGTTTATTTATTTATTTGTATAATTTTAGTGAATAGAATTCAAATGAATTTATTTACAATATAATTTTTGTAACAATGTAAAAGTCTTTACTCTCACTTTTGATCAATTTAATGTATCATTTCTGAAAGTATGAAATAAATAAAACCCTAAAAAATGGTTCTTGGTATAGCGTTTATTACATAAAATTCAAAGTCTTGACAAACTTGTCCACTGCAAATTAACTTTACTTTCAGTAAAAAGAAAAAAATAAATATTGATATAATTTATTACTTTTTAAAATGAGTAATGCAATATTGTAATGCTTTACTTTTAATAGTAATGTTCCTCAATGCTGTGCACATAGAGTTTCAGCTGCACAGCATTCCTATAATGATGACAAATTGCTTACAACCCACTCACACACTATGTGGATCTACACAGCCACCTCTTCGCTTGATAATATTCATCATTTGTTGAAAAAGGGACCACAGTGTTCCAGTAATTACAATTATTGTAAAACACACATCACATCTGCGTCTCATTCATATCTCCTCCTACTTTAGGCCAATATACGCAGGTTCAAGAGCTGCAGTGGCCCACCCATCCCTTTCATCACGCTTGACAGAAACAATAAGAAAATCTAAGCAGAAGAGTGTACATGCCACAGCTAGTGCGTCAAAGTTTTTCTGGCACAGTCCCCATGTAATTACGAGCCTGGGTGCCTGGCGGTGACAGATCGCTGGTAAGAGGGCCAGCTGAATGTCGTGCCACCTGCTGGGCTCTCCGAGCCTCTGCTTCTGGCTGCAGCCACAGTCAAATTACAAGCAACTGTATCAGAGCGAGGAGAATGGATTGAAGCTGGTCCTACCTGGCCAGGTGTGATTAATCTAGAATTCCAGTTGTGTGTTGCTGCTTTGAAATTCCTCAGATTTATACTCTACTGAAAGGCTTTGGCAATTTTGAATTGCTGCTTTTATTAAACGCTGACGACAGCAATAAGATAAAACATACAAATGTTCAATAAATGTACAGTAAATAGTTGTTCAGGTAGTATATTAACTTGAATATAGAGTATTTATTGTTGCTGACAGGATACCATTCAAAGATCATTTTGTCGAGTTTATAAACCCAGGGCTCAAAAACATTTATAGCATCTGTCCTAATTTCTTAATTAGTTTATTCCTTTAAAATTAGCTCAAATAAACAGTGTGTTTTCCTTACAGGTAAAGTGTGTAACTGCAACTACAGTAGCATCACCAAATTAAACACACACACTACCGTTCAAGTTTGGAGTCACAAAGATAGATTTATTTACTGTTTGTTTGTATGAGTATTAATATTTGTATCTAGAAAGAATGCATTAAATTGATCAGAATGTTGTTTTGAACTTTCTATTCGTCAAAGAATGTATTAGTTTCCACAAAAATATTAAGCAGCAAAACTATTTTCAACTTTTATAATAGAAATGTTTCTTGAGCATCAAATCAGCATATGAGAATAATTTCTGAAGGATCATGTGACACTGAAAACTGGAGTAATGACTGCTGAAAACCCAGTTTTTGCATAACAGGAATGAATTACATTTTAAAATCTATTCAAATAGAAAACAGTTATTAATGTTGTAATAATATTTCACAATATTACTGCTTATTCTGATTTATCCTGATGAATAATTTCACCACTACTGTATGTTGCTTATAGAAGTGAATGGCACGATGGATGGGACTATACCTGTTGTCTGAACATAGGAGGATGGGGGACTGTTGAAACCTTTTTTTTTATTTTGAAAATACATTATTTGTGGGATTCTGTATCACAGAGATACATCTCTGTGTGGCAAAGCATTTCCTGTATTTCTCCCTCTCGCAGTGGTCCTTCAATCAGGGTTGAGTTATGACCAGTCTGGCCCACACACAGCGATCTCTGCTTCCTCATTAGGCCTTCATTAACCCTCTCAAGCTGAGCTTCCACTCAGCTTACCAGCGGATGTGTTTGAACACCATTCTTCATTTCCCACAATCCCCCGCTGCTCAGCACAGTGTACGGGAACTGTGGTTCAGTGCCGGGCTTTCAGCACATTTACTGTAAAATGACATACAAGGCTCTGGGGACATACATTGACCTAATGTGCTGCACAGACACATTCATGAAGAGAAACTGCTTTTGGATGTGTCAAATGCATGTCATTATTTTGACAAATAATATCCCTTTTGCGATGCCTCAATAGCTTTTAAAATGAGACTCTCGAACAATGATGGATATAGCCGCTGCTATACCTTTATGCCCTTGTGTTCGCCTGAGAACATCTGTAATATAGATATAGAAATATCCTCAGCAGGTTTAAAAAAAAAAAAAAAGAGGTAATGTAATGTCAAAACTGGTTTTTGATCTCAGATCTCAAATTAAAAGTAATTTCTGGTATGTTGGTGGCTGCCATATTAAGTTTGGGACTCTGGGAGGCTGATGTGATAAAAGTGATCATATGATCAGTGTTAGTCCCTCAGTAAGCAGTTCACTGTTTGTGTGTGTGTGTGTGTGTGTGTGTGCATGTTTATGTGGTTTATGAGGACACAAATTTGTATAATAAAAATGGGTATGACATAGGTATTACAATGAGAAGGTGATTTATGAGGACAATTTCAGTGTCCCCGTAATTCAAAAGGCTTGTAAATAATTCAGAATGAGTTTTTTTGAAAATCTAAAAATGCAGAAAGTTTCCTGTAAGGGGTAGGTTTAGGGGTAGGGTTGGTGTAGGGCAATAGAATATACGGTTTGTACAGTATAAAAACCATTACGCCTATGGAGAGTCCCCATAAACCATAAAAACAAACCTGTGTGTGTGTGTCCATGACCACAGAAAATTGGAGCAATGGTAAACTTGCATTAATTCACCTAGGACAGTTTTACATTAAATAATTAATGTTTAGGAGACTTAACTAAACAAGTGAGCAAACAGTCTCCTGTGAGTCCCATAACCAAATGAACAAATACATTAATATGCTAATGAGTTAAATGGGACTATATTTCAATAAAATTCCCACACCACAGTATTTTTGTACTTAAGTGTATACATATTTAAATACAAACACACACAGTGTCTACAGAGAATAATATAAAACATATGTTCATATCTTTAATATTATACACACATACATAAAGTATATATTTATGTACAGTATGTGTGTGTGTGTGTAAATCTAGGTTTAGTATTATAGACATATAATAATGTTTATATTTCTACCTGTATAATTAAACCTGTAAAATAATTCAGTACTGTATATCAGTAAGTATAGTATTGGTTATTAGTATTGTATATTTATATTGGGATCCAAGACTAATAGTTTGGATTGCACCCTCTCTTTTACTTCCTTTCTTCATCCCTCTGTTAATTTATCCTTTATTTTACCATTGGACATCTATACTCTGGGGCCATTTAGATATAAATAGCACAAGGCGGAAACAGAAAGTTCTCTCCATCTCTCCTCTATCTCTCCTAAAGTCTAGGTGCCCCGCTCTCTGAACATAATGCCTGAAAAAGGTGCGGACGACCTCTACTATCAGGACCTCTCACCTTTCCATTCACTCTGTGCCTGAGGGATGAGTGAGAGAGAGACTCAGATGTAATGATCTAAATAAATGCAGAAGAGTTCCCAGCAGGAAATTCTTCTGCCATGTATTTGCTAACACAGTGGTTCTCAACTAGTGGGATGCAAAAATGGGTCACAGGTTTGTTCTGAAAAAAATTAATGCTAAATGCAGCTAATATTCATGTATAGTTATGGTGAATAAATAGGCCATTTGTCCAATCAAACAACATTATTTTGCTGCAAATTCATGTCATTTTGTAGATGCATGCAAAATTAGACAGATGCTTTCATGAACATGTTGCATGGCAATGCCTAGTCCTAAAAACCAAGAGAAAAATTCCAAGGTCAAAGAAAATATGAAACAGACTACATTAAAAACACTTAATTTTTTTCATGTTAAGGTCGTTTTGTTTACTTTTTCTGGATCTGGATCCTGTAAGAAAACCAGTTGAGAACCATTGGCTTATTGACATTCTAGATTCTTCTTTGTTCTCAATGGGCGTTTAGGTTTTTGCAGAGATTCCTATGGTTGTGTTGTCCCCTTTTTGTGTCCTAGCCCTTGGTCTTTATAGCCATCTTAAAGATGTCTCTCATTCCAATTCCGAGTTGAAAGGATGAAGAGGCGAAAAAACTGCGCAGGACCATTTTTTCCCTCTATCTTTATGGCCACGGCATCCCCCGGAGACATTCTCCTGCACAAAAATAAAAATGTTACTAGTCTCAAGTCAAGTCTTAACATTTACTCCAAAGGGCAGGCCATAAACTATTAATAGACAGCTATCTATCTGCACAAGGCTGTGAGGGAGAATGATTTTATATTGAATCCTCATGTGGTTTGCCAGTAAGGGGTAGAAGAGGTGGTCCGGTCTCTCGCCATCCCGCAGGGAGTCCTGCTTTATCTCCCTCTCCATCCACCGGCAGACGAGACGAGAGAGGCCATTACAAGGCTGTCAGGGAATATTGCAATATTCAGCAAGGCGATTATCTGACGTCTCCCTGGGAGGCACATTTCCTCCGTGGAGGGAGAGAGAGGCGTACCTGTGGCAGAGCGGGAGAGAGTGAGGCTGATAAGGACCCTTAGAGTTGACAGAGAGGAAGTATCACCTTTCTTGGTTTTAAAGGAGGTCTTTCAGGGCAGGAATGAATATTTATATAGGGTCTCAAAATCTAAAGGTGATCGCCAGCTGTAATGCTTCTGTTTTGCATTTTATTAACGTATAATATAGTTTCTTTGATTTAAAAAAATATTTGATCAGCGTAACTATTTGAGTTGAAGTTGAATTGAAAGAGATGCATTTCTAAATTTCTTAGTATCATCTGAAGGTCTGTACAAAGGGGTTTGCAAATTTTGTTATGATTAGTGAAGAAAAATGCAGGATCTTCATTCCTTATTCATTCTACATTTCTTTATGTAAATAAATTCACTAAACCTTTCTGTTTTTTTTTCAGGTTTAAGTGACATTTCCAATTCTAGAATTTCAGTGTGGCCTTTTAAACCCCACTGAAAAAAATATGCAAATACGAAGGAAATGTTTGTTATTTAAACATTTGCTGGATCTTTGATTTTAGTAATACAGTGTAATACAACCCTACAGGTTGACGGCAGTCTTTCTTTGTGTTGTTTTCTACTCTTGTTCACATGAGCTCTTTGTTTTGGGAACATGGGAAGAATCAAAAGAGGGTTTTGTGTTGAGATCCCTGCTGTACTAGTGTATCATAAAGATCTTAAGCAGGATGGCCGGTCTGGGTGGTCCGGAATGGAAAGAGATGGACTTGAATATGGGATCCGGTCTCCGCAGTGATAAGGGAGTGCTGGGAGGTTTTATGTTTTTTGTTTTAATTTTCCATTTCAATCTTGATGTTCTGCTCCTAAGTGACATTGCTTGCATTCTGGTGAGCTGTGGTTAGAGATGACTAGAAGTTTAAGCTTAAGTGGAGGAAGTGAAGAGTGGCGATGAATGATAATGTGTTCTCTTCTTTTGTATGTATTTAGTACAAATTCAATACAAATGTGCTATAAAACCTTAAAGGAAATACTGTCAGTCCAGTATACAGTTGGTAAACTGTGCACAGTATGCACATTTATGTCCCATAATGCAGCTCAATCATCTTGACCTTTTATTTCCAGTGTGATTCTACCTGTTAAGACATTTTTATATAAATTAGGTTGTACAATGTACATGCAAAAATACCTTTTTTATTTTCAAAACGATAACTAGATGGCACTCACTATTTTAAACGTGGACAAATGTGGCAACAATGTAGCATGCGACTGTGCGAGAATTTTAGTATTGAATAATGCACTCTGTTTAAAGGCAGGGTAGGTGATTTGGTTAAAAAAAATGTTTTGTTATGCTGGTTGAAAGTCTCTTCACAAATACAAAGCAATCACTAAGTTAAGTGGTCTAAATGTATCGATATGTATTTATATTGTCTGTGGAAGGCGTAGGACCAAAAAATGTTCAAATGTGTCCAATCATTGCTATTGTACTAAATGTGTTGGCTGTTTTGATGATGCCTCACTGTGTATATCGATAGTTTGCCAAAATTGTTTCACTAAATAAACTTTTGTACTGTTTTAGACATTTTTCGATTTTTTACAAAGTAAGAAAAGTCTCTAAAAATGCCTCAGTGTCATAAATGAGTCCCCTGAGCTCTAGTTATGACAGGTTTGAGTACTAGTACTTTCATATTTATTAATAGTGTTGCCCGTAGCCATGTGTTTACCCAGAGATGCATTGATCCAGGTTTCCCTTATGCTAAATGCCTCTTTTCCACTCTTTCTGCAGATCGACCGTGTCATATTCTGCGTCTTTCTGGAGACAGATTATGAGATTTACAAGAGGAAGATGTCAGATTTCTTCTCCCCAGGTACTGTATCTTCTTATTGGAGTCTAACTTCATTTTATTTGTTGGTTGTAACACCCACTCAGCTCAAAGCTTGTTACTCGGGTATCAGGCAGGATTCACAATGTCAGGCGTCTGACTGGCGTGACGCCTGGAAGAATTTGTATCATATTTTGTAGTCAAAGTGCACAAATACAGCACAGCAGGCAGTGATTGGATTCCACATAACCAAAACCTGTTTATGGTAATGTACCGCCCAGACTGGATTATTTAAACTGAAAATGATTTCACCCCACCTTGATCATAGAATGCAATCAGGATAACCGCAGTCAGACTGTCTTCCAATTAAAGGGCTATTTCATTCAAAAATGTATGTTATGTCATCATGTGCTCATTTGCTGTCACCATTTATATGCTGTTCCAAACTCGCACAATTTATTTTTCTGTACAATACAAAAGTAAAATGCTGAAGACTGTGGTCGCTTTTTTCCAATTGCTGGGTAACACATTACAATAAGGTTTCATTTCTTAACCATTAGGAACAGAACCAACTAACAATTCAAAAAACAAATACTAGCTAGTGTACGTAAGTAATTAGTTACACAAGGGTCCTCCACCCCAAAATGAAAATTTTTGTTATTAATCACCACAACCCCCATGTCGTTCCAAATCCGTAAAAAGCTTTGTTCGTCTTCGGAACAAAAATTACTGTTCTGTGTCAGCTGCGCAATGCGGATATGTTGTTTTCATTCAAATCAAAACGTAAATGACATAAACAGTGTATCCACGTGGCGCAGCTGACACAGAACAGCATACACGGTTTGCGTTCAATGGATATTCTCCAAAATGGCGCTAGAGTGGGGAGACGAATTGTTGAATAAAGTCGTTAATTTCTTTGGGCGTTCTCTGTGATTAATGACAAAATTTTCATTTTGGGGTGGAGAAACCCTTTAATGTAATTTCTACATTTGCTATTAGATTTTTAAAGGGGTCATTTGATACGATTTCAAATTTTCCTTTCTCTTTGGAGTGTTACAAGCTCTTGGTGCATAAAGAAGATCTGTAAAGTTGCAAAAACTAAAGTCTCAAATCCAAAGAGATATTCTTTACACAAGTGAAGAGTCAGCCACCCCTACCTAAAACGGCTCGTTCTAACACGCCCCCACACATGTCTACATCACTATGTGGGGAAGATTTGCATAACGCCGCCCTAATGTTCACGCAAAGAAAGGAGGCGTAACTTTTATTTTCGTTGTAGTATTGTTGTTGCCGCCGTCATGTCGTGAAGGCGCTGTGTGTTTCGTTGTGAAAGCGAAACTACTTTGTTCGGCCTTCCAAAAGAGGACGATATCTGCTTCGTCATGCCTGGAGCTGATCAGTGCTGGTTGCTGAGGAAATACAACAACTTTGCGCTGTGGATCGCCGGATCCGCTTTCACCCGCTTCACCGGGCCAAAGCGGAAGTCCAGCCCGGGTCGTCACATGTGGTTGCCGCAAGCCCTCCGGACACTCCTTCGTCGAATCCGCCGGCCACGCCGTTCTCAAGCCGGCCTCTGCTCACTCTAGCCCTCCGGCCGTTCCTCACTCTAGCCCCCGGCTGCTCACTTTAGGCCCCTGCTCACTCTAGGCCGCCGTGTGTGATGATGTGTTTAATTTGTGAAAGCGAAAATACTTTTGTTTGGCCTTCCAAAAGGAAACGACTAGAAATCAGTGGTTAAGTTGTATTTACAACACTGTTCCAGAACACTTCAACCCAAATATTCAGATGTGTGCAGCACATTTTATGGAGGACCGTTTCCTGATCCTGGTAGAGTAGACTACAATGCAAGCTGTTCTGACTCAAAGACTGTAAGCACGTTTTTTATATTTAAAGAGTTTTTATATTTTAAATTTTTTATATTTAAAGCGAGTTTTTTGGGCAGTGTAGGGTAGGGCTTATTTTTTGTAATTTCTCCGATCACAAATGTAGACAAATGGTTTTATGTTTATGCAGCGCGATACAACGCAACGCAAAAAAAAGACAGTAAGTCATTATAATCCATAATTATCCCCACTGGATGCAACAAATGCCTCGTTTATAATGGGTTTTAATGTTTTTGTATCATCGCTCCGGCCGGACAGGGCATCACAGTATGGTAGGGGCGTAACATTTCCGTCACACGCTTGAGGTATTCGGCCAATCACAACGCGCTGGATAGCTGGCCAATCACAGCACACCTTGCTTTTCAGACCAATCGGCTTTGTAAAAATCGACGCGTTTCAAAAAGGTGGGGCATAGAGGAGAAACAATAATGTACAGTATGTGGAAAATAATGATTTTTTTGTACCTTAAACTGCATAAACACATTTCATTAAACCAAATACACAAAATATTGTTCTTAATGCAACATCATATGACCCCTTTAAAATAAAGATTTATATCTCTTAACATCAGTTAATGTACTGTGAACTAACAAGGGACAAATATATTTTTTAATTAAACATTAACAAAGGTTAATAAATTCTGTATATTGCTTTGATAGTTTATGAGCTAATGCATTAACTAATGTTCATGAATGAAACATTACTGTAAAATGTTACCATTTACTGTGAATAAAGACTTCACAAAACTAACATGAATGATTCGTTCATCATAATTCAGTTGGTAGCAACAGGTAACAACTCACTAGAGGTGGCAGTTATCACTTAAATTGAGAAGAGAAAAAAATGTTTTCCCTCATTCAAAAGACCTGAAATATAGTGGATGAGTTTTATGCTAAATTTGCATGATGAAATCTTCAGTCTTCATTCATCATAATTGCATGGAAAAGAGTGACCAGCATGGTCTTTAGACTCTTAGGTAGTCATACAAGTTTGGTGCAACATGAGGATGAATAAATTATGACCATTTTTTTGTGTAATTGCTAAAATAATTTTCAGACCGGTTTCCCAGAATCAGTATTGCTCTGTCAGGCAAACAGAGTATTGTTGAAGCTGCCACAGGGGAAATCAACCTACAAATGGCTTACTTATATCACATTAAGCCAGGTTAGGAGAAAGCATTTTAACACTGACAAAAACATAGACACCATGTTTAAAGAATAAATCAAATACTACATATAAAAAAAAAAACACACCGAGAGGAAAGGAGAGAAATAGGATAAGCTTTGTGCATTGGAACGTGTTTTCACTGTCTGCATCTTATGGCTCATTGCATTCGCATCTCCATTTGTAACCAGCTGCCTTTGAGTGATTTTTGGTGTTTCCACAAACTCAATTCGTAACTAAGCTCTTAGGCCCCTATAACATCTCGCTTATCCTCGCTGCTTGAGAATCCAAGGAAATCCTCTAGTGTATGAGTTTAACAGGTGTGGAGCATTTTGACTTCTAGTATTTCATAGTACCGATTGCTTGTTTCTGAAGCGCAATCGTTGTAGCCTGGAGGTCCATATGTAGAGCATGACTCAAAGGGGCTTTACTTCTGTCAACACCCTCAGTGATCCTGAGCCTCGACGGCAAACCCCAGATGTCGGAGGCACGCAGGACGGCACCTCCTCAGTGACATTCCACCTCACACTTTTGCTTGTCTGTTTTTGGTTGGATCATGTGGTCTATGATGCTGGCGTCGGTTTATGTAAAGATTAACTGTCGTATGATGGAACTTTAGAAGTCGGTTCCTCGGTTTTCACTTTCTTTGTCTTGCACTTTGGCCTTCTGTCAATGTCAATATGACTGTTTTGCTTTCACCCAATCCCTCACTTTGTCTCTCTTTCATTTTTTGCTCCCTCTCCCGCCTTAAGATACGTCGCACTAGCTAGTTCCATGGGAACTTGTCTATTGTGCGCCCATGTAGCGTTTCCCTCTCTTTAAAGGCCAAGTCTCTCTCAGGAAGCCTCTTTTCAATCTCCCTGAGTGCTAAACAAACATATGATGTGAGTGCAGGCCGCAACGGAGCCCTTTTGGACCTTCCCAAGTGTCCTGCTGTCTCGCTCTGCCTGAAGCTCGCTGCACTTCCATGACAAGACCCCCTGGAGGTTTCCAAATGAGCCGCTGCCTGGAGGTTCATCATTTGTATGGACACACACACACACACCAAAACAAAACGGTGAACAGGTGAAATGCCACGGTACGCCGGGATGAATACAATAATTCCACCACTACCTCCCACTCAAAGAACACACTGGGACTTGTACAACCGCGGCGGAATAATAACGTGTCAGCACACGCACTTTTACAGACTTGTAGAATGTTTGTTGTTTTTGTTCAGTCACGCGTTGCAACTGTCCTCACCACCACCCCACCCACAAACACACACACACACACTTTCCTTCTTTCAGGTCGTGCTGAAAGATAGAATTCACCGGAGAATTTGTAATTATATCAGCCAGGTCCGTGTTCCCCAGGCATGTCTCTTTGTATTAGTGTTTAGAAATGAGATGGCGGCGCTACTCTCTTAGTTTACAACCAATCAGAATGAGCCAGTCACCCCACTTCAGCTTTCTCCAAATTAGAGGATAGCATTCTCCTTTTCACTCATTCTCTGTTTTTTATTTGGACCTCACTGAAGTCTCTTTTGGTTCAAAAACACTTACATTTGAAGGGACCATATTTTATAGTTTTGCAGGATATGTGGTCAGAGGGAGTCATGCCATTCAGTGCACACGCAAGATTTCGAGGCATAGTGGATTTTGAATGCAGCTTCCAAAAGACAAAAAGTAGCCGAATAATATTTTCTCTATTTAATACAATCAAATGCAGCAAAGGTGATTAGACTTTAAAATGTTTGGCGCATCAGAACTTCTTTGCGTCACAGTGCGGCACAGCACCAACTGCTAAATTCAAATCTGCGTTCGCTGGCTGGCGCTGAGCCGAAGACAGACGCGTTTGTACAGCACTGCATTATAACCAATCACACAAGATTCTGTTGAGCTTATGAATGCAATGGCCAATCAAAGAAGTTCAGATGAGTCATCGCTGAAACGCAGTGTTTTGTTCACTCACTCACTGACTGAATTCTCTGGCGAATTCTCTCATCAGAAACAAAGTGCAGATGTGCGTACGAATGTAAGTGAGATATTAATTTCACAGTGTAAACAGCTTCAGTGATATTTTAATGGGAGTTTTTGAGAGTGCCTGAACTCTGGCTAGACTGAATGTAGATGTTCTTTGATAATGTAAATGTTCTTTGCTCTCTGTAAAATTAAAGTCTTATAATTAGTAACTCACAATATTGTTATTAAATTCACATTAAATACAAAGTCAGTCATATAAAAAAATATTTTATGGCATGACACCAATATCTGATACTTAAGTAAAAAGTCGGGTTTTGTGTAGTTTTTTCAAATAGATACAAGTATTGTCTAGCTTGCCCATCACACATTATGATCAAATAACATAATTCTGATAAAGGGCACAAAACCATTACGTACCACATATTTGAGGAATCGAGTATTTCATGATAGGAGGTAAATCACGTTGGAAATATTTCGAATAAAAAAAGGGGAAAAAAAAAAGTTATAAACACATAACCTATCTCAATTATGCAGTGCTATTGTGCTGCTGTGTGTCACATGACAAGCATGAAACCCCCCCCCCCCACCCCCCCCATTCATAAGTGCATGACGCCACCTGTGTGGAGGCTTTTTTCCATTTAAGGCCCTTTCACATGACTTGCATCATGGCTTTGCACCACATGATTTTTTTTTTGCAAAAAAAGCAGGAGCTATACTGGAAATAGTGAATGAGTGTTTTGATACATTAGCAAAGTTTTTATTGGCTATGCTTCAAATGGTCACTGGGAAATGTGACGTAGGCATGAGTCATGTAAAAGGGTCTTTATAATGTTAGTCAAGATTTCTTGCCCCCAAAATAATAATTTAGGTCTGCATGGGCTAAATACTATATAACAGTTGATATGCAAACATAGGCAGTGAGAGGGCTGCACAATTTGGTGGGAAAAAGATTTTTCTGATAAAATTTCAATTGTGATTTTAAAAATAAAAGCTCCAGTTTATGATTATTATTAAATCAAAATATGAAATATTATTGTGGTATTCCACTGTAGAAAAATAATAAGAGAAAAATAATAATAGTAATTAAGAATAAAATTATTTTCCAGTTAAACTGTTATAATATTTATGGCTTCATTTATTTATTTTCGAAACATTTAACCGTAAGCTTGTATTTTGGTGGAAAACCACAGAGAGCCCTAAAAGCTTCCATTTTGTTGACAACAGCTGATTTATAAGCGCTTCTGATTACAAGTTTGAGAAGATGGTTTGGCTTTTTTTGTTTGTTTTTTTGTTTCCAAATGCTTGTTATAAATGACCCAAACTCACAGCATGTGCAGAGATGAGTTCAGATGAATGCATGTAAATTACACATTGTTGTGCTTCACTTTTGATTAATCATGCAGTTGTATGTTAATTGTGAAATCACAACCATTTCCGCAAGACCTAATTCTTATATTGAATAAATGGTGTGGTTAGGAAGCTTTTCCTTGTGAACATTAGACTATGTCTACATGCTCTTTTGACTTTCATGTACTGTTTTCTATTATATGACCTCTTTAAAAGGAATCTCAATGGTAATGCTACAATGTAAAGAGTAATTCACAAAGTCTGGGCTTTTAAGGAGTTTGAGAGGTCAAGTTAATAGTTCCAAAGTCACACAAATGGTTTTATCATTAAAATGCGGGTCGAGGAGGCAGACACAAGCACTGATTAATAAACAGAGAGAGTGGTCTGATGGGGTCAGAGGCCAGTGATTCAGAGAAGGGGTCATCTGCAGTAATTGCAAACCTTTAGCGTGTTTCATGTTTGTGAGTCTTGAATTTTCTTTCAACATTGTTTTTTCCCCCGCCATTAAACTCTCTAATCCACCACATAAATCGCTTTTCTCATTTTCAATCAAATTTTAATGTAATTAAAGTAGTTGTTCATCTTATTCTGTATTTTATACAGTATTTAAATAACTTGTTCCGCGACGGTATCTGTGTTTAATGTGAGAATCGTTATAAGTGACATATGGAGTTATTATCTGTAGTGAAGCATGCTCGTCGTTCTCGCTGTTCAACAGGCAACATCAGTTGTGTTTTCTTAGCTACATCATTAGCATGTTTCTCTGACTGCGTATTAGATATTGATTGACGCAGGAGGAGAGGGGTACGGAGAGAACATTCCAGAAGAGCGAAATTATCATGAGGATGGTATATTGGGGCGAATCGTTGTGGAGTGAGGTTTGAAGTGCTTTTTAGATGGAGAGAGAGAGACAATAGGACTGAATTAGCTCTGCTGGTGTCCCTGATAGCGCCGGTTGTAAAATGTGCGAATAACAAGGGCCTGACAGCTCGATCCCAACACCTCATCATCATCATCATCACCATGGGAACCAGCGTGCCATGAGCTGCGGAAGAGACGTGCTCATTTTAACTGAGCTTTAAAGCTGCACTCGGCATCTCGCGCTGTGGCTACTCTCTGGCACGCCGCATACATTTACTCCCTCTCTCACTTTCTCTTCCACTCACTTACTCGTGTATTCATACAAGCCCTCGTCTGCTTTTGCATCTATACAACTGGAAAGAAAAATCGTCTTTGTCCTTGTTGCTAAACGAGGGAAGTTATTGTTGTACTGTCACTTCGCAAAACAATTTCGCCATGTATTCTTCTGAATACTTTTGTTTGTGTTGTGTGTACCTGTTAGGATTTGTGTGTTCTTTTAATCTGTTCCTATGCAGCCTTAAAAGTGTCTGACAACTGGCAAATAGAAAGGAATAGTGCCGGGACATGCAAACAGGGCATTTGCATATGGCAAATTGTCTCATCAGTGTTTGCCTCCCAACCAGCTGTCAAAAAATAAAAGCAGCTGCAGAAATTAGAAAAATTTTCTAGATGATAGCAAATAGCAGATTTTGGAAACTGTAATGTGCAATGCAAGTATTTTAAAGCCTTATTTGTATGCAGTTGTTTTATATTTTTATGTGTTTGATTTAAAAGTTTATATCCAAGAAATGCCATTCTAAAACTCTAAAAGAGTAGGTGATAAAAATTGGAACTAACCCTTATGCCATTGAATTAATTTTTAAAAGATATTTAGAAAATTGTTTAAGTGATCTTTTTAAATGTTTAGATGTTTTAGTTTCCCATACCATTAAAGTCAATGGAGTCCAATGTTGTTTTGATTTTCACTGTATTGACAAAAACTGCTCTAGTAAAAAGTAATATATTTAAAATACATTTATTTCATACTAAGGATAGTTCAAATCTATTAATATATTTACTGACATATCACTCGAGACTTACTGATATAAAACTTGTACTTCAACTTTATTTGGAGTATTACTACTATATTGAGCCTAAAATGTGTAATGTCCCTATTGATGAGCATTGTATGATCTTTGAATAATATCGGTCTTTAAATGCAAGACATTTAAAGTGTAACTAAAGCAGGGGTCTCCAACCTTATTTCATTTGGGAGCTACTTTTTAAAAATGAAAGCGGATGAGAGCTACCAATGTAACAATACTGAAATCTCTTAAAAATGTAGTCAATCCAAATGGTTACTTACTACGGCATGTTAAAATGTGCTGGAAATATTAAAAAAGTACTGATACACAAACACACACTGATATCATTTTACCAAGTTTTATGCCAACAAATAAAATTAGCAGCACTATGCACTTTTTGTTTGCATAAACAGTGAAATAAAAACAAAAAATATGATGGCTGGATTTTAAACTAACAAAAAATATTCATAAAATGTTATCTACTGACATGTACTACATATTCAAATAAAGTTTTGACCATTTTTAAAAATAAAATTATAACATTTCAGCCTTTAAAAAAATCTAATTTTTTAGTCAGAATGATCAATTAAATTTTATCTGCTCCATAAACAGTTCTACATAAGCTAATGTGCATTCTAAAAATCTCAACACTTTTGATAACAAGGTAGCCTATTTTCCATTTTCAATTTTCTATTTTCCTATTGAAAGCAAATGCCATCGAAACTTTTCTGAAAACAGTCGGTTCCTAGTTATGCATTCATACAAATAGTTCAATCATACATTCTTCATATAATTCCCTTCGCAATCTGCTTTCCATCATGTTTTCACACAAAACGAAAATACGTGGGTTGCGCCTGCGCAAGATTAGCCTTACTAACTTGATTAAAGCTGAGCGTAGTATTTACTGAGTTTTCAAATCGCGGAATAATCAAATAGTATGATTAAATATGAAATGGATTTGTAACAAAGTTTCGTATAGCATGGCTGAAGGAGGCGGCAGGGACCGGCGTAAAATTTAACATAAAACTTAAAAATAAATATAACAAACAAACAAAAAACTAATAGTAAAAAGTGGCAGCCCTCAGAGCCGACTCGCATAACAACATCAAGTATATAAGAAAAAACAACATAAAGTCCGGCAGTGGTCCTCTCTATCTTCACTATCGGACTCCACCATTTTACATTTCCCCCCCCCTTCCGGAGCTTCTCCGTGGGACTCGAGACCGGTGAGTGGTGCAGGTGTCGCTCATTATCTTTCACTCCACCGGCCTCGCTCCGCTCCCACGGCTCTCAGCCCTGCCCCACTCATCACAGGGATAATAAAATAACCACGGTGGTATGTCAAGTATGTCTTGGAGAGGCTACCTCACTCAGGTAACGAGCACTGGTAGCTCGACGATGACGTGTGGAGACCCCTGACCGAAAGTAAAATTGTAATAGTTCCAACATAGTTCCACACTATACTCCGTATGCTTTAGTTGACTCAGCATACTTTCCGCACAATTGAGTGCATTAAATACAAAATGAGGTCAATTTAGCAGACTTTAAGTATATACGTTAGTATAGCAAAAAGTACAATTGCAGGTATTTATATTAAGTACGCTAAATATGGAAATGTATTTTGTTAGTATACTTAGAATTGAATTAAATGTATTCAGATACATTGCAGTATATTTAGTTTCACTAGGGGTTCTTCAAAATATCTTATTTTTTGTCAAAAAAAGAAAGTCATACAGTCAGAAAGGCCTAGATAGTTTATTGTTTGTTGGTTCATTCTTATCCAGAGATCTTAATATGACTGTGCAGTACAGTATTTTATTTATAGTGCCTGCTAAAGCAAGCATCACTATTACTCATATGCAGGGTTGGGGATTTTCAGAACCCCTCTTTCAGGCATGTAACTTGCACATTTGTGCACATTAATTATTCCTTAAATTGTTTTGTGGCTTGTTTAGACAATCAAAAAAAAAATCTGAACATCATAGCAACTACATAGTTACTCTGGCAACCTCCCACAACACCATTTGCTGAAATTTCCCACAGTGAGTACATTTTCTTTAGGAAATCTGTCTTTACCACTTTGCTTGCTTGTTCCTTGTAAATAGCATCTAATTTATTGTTCATTTTTATCACACACTTGTTTCTATTGTTCAAAGACATGCTCAGACAAAGAGGTAAATGTGTGAGGGTATGTTGTGAAAGCTCAATTTCTTCCTGTACTACATGTGTTGATGTTTCTAAAAGTTATTTTCTTTACACTCACCCATTGATTTTCCCTCTGCGGTCTCAGATGAGGAGGAGGAACACCGCCATTAATGAGATTCTGCTGTTCTGTAGTTTGAATTTGTACTTTTCCTATCCCTCAGTTTGTTTGTTGGGGTTATCACTCACTTCTGTCATCCAGTCACATCGATTCTTTCTGATGACACCTGGCTCTGTATCCTTCTGTCTCCATCTTTACAATCTTAGACATATCAATCTGTCTCCATCTTTACAATCTTAGACATATCAACTTGAAAGGAATTTCATCAAATCAAGCTCCATCTCGACATATTCATCCTCCTCATCACCTGAAATCCTCAGATTCTCATAGATGCTTTTATATTCTAGATTTCTCCATCTTGACTCCTAAATGGTACTTCATAATGCATTTTTTCACTTAGTTTTGGTTTGTATGTTTAGTGCAAGCTGTGCAGAAAAAGCTGTTTTAAAAATTTAGCTTCCCAAGCTACTCATTTAAATTAGTAGACTAATAGACTGCATTTTTACAAAGCAGTTAGCTGCACTAAAAGACAAAAAGTAGCTAATTGCATTGAAGCTATTTAGGGGTCAGTCTTGTAAATGAATTGCTTGTGTCCTTTACGCTTCTGTGCATCTTCCTCACACACACTCACATCTCCAATGTCCCAAAGTCGCCCACTCCTCCTACCTCCAAGACATAGTTCTGCTTAGAAGAGAAATATCTTTGAAGTCCTGTCAGTTTCTGAGACAGCGCAGTTGCCCTGTCAACTCCACTTAACTGTGATCCCATCCCTTGCATCCCGCTGTTATCCTCCCTCAAGAGCCTCAACACCCAAAAGAGCAGTTTGAGTTCCATTATGTGGGAGTTAGTGGGTTTGGGCCTGCGAGAGGATTCTGAAGAATATCCGACGCTTATGTAAGTGAGTACAGTGCACATCACTGCCTGCTGTCCTGTTACAGTCATTTAAGAGTCAGTGAAGGGACCAAGAAGAATACATTTGTCAGAAAATTAGGATGAATTAGATGTGTGAAAGAGCTTGGAGACCGTCTCTGTGTTTCATTAATATGGGTTATGATTGTGTTCCAGCGAGTTACAATTATGAAAAAAGCAGGCAGAATTTAATATTCTCTGTCTCTCATTCACCGTGTTTCAATGTTCTATATTGATATGATAAATAAGTAGATTCAGTATATTGTAAAAAAGAACTGTGAAAATGTGTGAAAGACATGATAGAATGACTCGTGGGGTATAAAAGCAGAAATATTTCATTAATATGTGTGTGAATGGATGGATCGCTGATGGACGGACGACGGGATGGATGGATGGATAGCTAGATGACGGATAGATAGATAGAATTATATAATATATTATAGATAATAGAAAATATAATTTTAACAAAGTGTTGTCAGATCTCATTACATATTTATAATTTCGTAAGGAAATAAGCTCGTTCTTGTCTTTGTCTCTCAATATCATTCTCACGCTTCACTCACTCTTGGTCAACTCCACATCATATTTACATGGTGTTTCCTATGCCGTGTGCTCAAACGACAGCTCCCCTGTTATCTTTAATAGAGGCTTTCCTCTCCCAGTGTTACTGTCAGAAAGCCTATCATTTGTAGAGCCGGGTGTTTGCGGTGAGACGATGGTCGTCCGCTGTAAGTCGACAGGGCCTCCTGGACCCCCGAAAGAGTTGAAAATGAAGGCTGCACACTCAACGTCCTCAGTCTCCAGGGAACAAACGCTGAGTGTGTTACGGTGCATTAATATCATCAAACACACCATGGGAATTTTTTTGAAGTGCCACCGTGTGTGGGGCTTTACACAGCTAGGAATACAGCCATTACGATAGTGGTGAGGAGCTAGCAGCGATTTAGCTGTGTGTTACTTTCAAGAGACAGAATCATTAACGTAAACAGCTTTTCTAACACTATACTGTACAATAAAATATTTCAGTGCAGCAGTTGAATATTTGCAATTTCTATGTAAATTTGATCATACGAAAAGCTTTGACATGTTTCTTGTACTGTGTATCTTCATTCTTTTCTGGGTATGTAACATCCTCTTAATTATTATTATTATTCTTTTGGTTTTTCCTTAGCCTGGAATTTTAATCCAATTGAACAAAATGGTGGGTGGTAAGCCGGTTTTCATCGCACCCCAGTGCTCTAATTGATTGATTAAAGTAATTGATTGGTTTGGGAGGCCCTGCAACTGATTAAAATGCTTTCAGACATGAGCAGATTGAAAGGCAGCATGTTCCAGCACACTCTCTGGCCCCCAGGGGCCCATGTCTGGCTGTCCTTGAGGAGCAGAGACAGTAGATGTACGTTGGTGTCTGTGCGTGTGCCGTCCATCTGGTCAGTGGAATTAGAACAGTCTCTAGTAGTTGCGTACATGTGTCTTGTTTCTTTTTTAAATAATTTAGACATTTTAGACACTATTGGTTTAGCTCACATAATTACTGCAACATGGTTGATTTAAAAATGATCTACAGGTATCCATCCATCCATCCATCCATCCATCCATCCATCCATCCATCCATCCATCCACAGTATCTATATAAATTATATGTCCCATACAAATTTTCCCCCCCACAGTTCATTTATCTGTCTGTTTCCGCCCATCCATCTGTCCATCCATCCATCCATCCATCCACCCATCCATCCATCTATCTATATGTCCATACATCCCACGGTCATTTATCTGTCTGTTTCAGCATATCCATCCATCTGTCCATCTATGTCTGTCTCTGTCCATCCATCCATCTATTTATCTGACTGTCTGTCTGGCCATTCATTTATTTATTCATTCATTCATCCATCTGTCCATCTGTCTGCCCGTCCGTCCATCCGCACATTTATTTATTTGTCTGTCTCTGTCTTTCCGTCCATCTATTTATCTGTCTGTCTCTGTCTGTCCATCCATTCATCCATCTTTGTGTTTATCTGTCTGTCTGTCCGTCCATTTATCTAATTATTTGCCTGTCTCTCTGTCTGTCCATTCATCTATCTGTCTGTCTGTCTCTGTCTGTCTATCCATCCATCTCTCTATTCATCCGTCCATCCGTCTGTCCATGTCTCTCGTCGTCAACGATCTTTGTCCATGTGTAATCCATTGTGTACCTGTCTGGCCTGCTCGTAGGTCCCCTTCATCTGTCCATTCATACATCCATCCATCTGTCTGTCTGTCCGTTCATCCATCCATTCATCTCCATACATACATACCTACTTACCTTACATTTTTTAATTAATAATCAGCGTTACAGTGACGAAATGATGCAGCAAGCACAAGTCTTGCTTTGTGCATTTAGCATAAAGTGCTAAAAAAAATCATACAACAGCATAGCAGTGCATTACATTTACAGCACTTTCATTGGGATATTGCATAATCAGCTGGCACATGCACAGAGGGCACTTGCTCTTTGCTGAAGGTTGTCCAAAGGGTTTGCTCCCTGTCCAGTGTGACTCAGCATGTTATGATGTCACTGTTTTTCCCCTCTTTTCCCCAGATAAATGCCTGCTTTGCTTTTATTCTGTGTTAAACAAAAGGAAAAACATGGCCCCACCGTCCTGAGGGAGATTTGACAGTCTTTCTCTCATGAACAGATGACAGGAGTGTTTTATCAAAGCAGGAGCTTTTGCTAGAGGCTGGATGTGTGAGTGTGTGAACGTGTTTTTCTGTGTGTGTGACCATGTGCCTGTCTGAGGATGACATGCTGATGAGGTCTGCAAGAGGCTTAGAAAATTAAATAAAAAAGCTGTTTTTGTCACAGTGTAACAGTGATTTGCTATTCACAACCCATTCAACATATGTAATGTATTTCTGAGTGAAACGAGAATAAGATGCACTGATGAAATTTTTATTGCTTCTTCCTGGTTTTATTGTGAACAAAGCAAATCATTTTGATTTTATATTGGCTTTATGAAAAAAAAGAAAAAGAAAAACCCTGTTCACTTTTAGCTAGAATTTCTTTTAAATATTTAGTTTTCTAGAAGAAGTCTGGGAGAATAGATCTAATTATGAGCTAGCAGTGTATGAATTGGAACCTGTTTGGTTTGTGGTAATAGCTAACAGTCGTCAACGATGGCTAACGAGCTTTAACCAGGCAGGGAACAGCCTTGGCTTCAGACACCAGGCTTCAGGTCCATTAGGTTTGGCATCATACAAGAAGAGAAAAGGCACTCAAGCAGAAAAAGAGTCAAATTCAGGGGACATATTGACTTCTTTGGCAAGTACTCTGAGCTGAGAGTGTAAAAAAAGGAATAGACAAAAAGAAAAAGAAGAAACAACAGAGTTAAAGAGAGCAGTGGACCTGTACAGGAGGGAATGAGAGCGAACAAGAGCAGAGGATAGAATATAAGAGAGCTGAGCACTGGAGGAATGCTGATCCCTGCATATTTAGCTGACAGATGGCTGAAATACAGGTATTTTTATAAGTGAAGTGAAGTGGCCAAGTATGGTGACCCATACTCGGAATTAGTGCTCTGCATTTACCCATCCAAAGTGCACACACACAGCAGTGAACACACACAAACCGTGAACACACACACGGAGCAGAGGGCAGCCATTCTGCTGCGGCGCCCGGGAGCAGTTGGGGTTCGGTGACTTGCTCAAGGGCACCTCAGTCGTGTATTGAAGGTGGGAGAGAGCGCTGTAAATACACTCCCCCCACCTACAATCCCTGCCGGAACGAGACTCGAACCCACAACCTTTGGGTTATGAGTCCGACTCTCTAACCATTAGGCCACGACTTCCCACTACATACAGTCAGGTCAGTTGGGTCGGGACCCAGAAACAAGTCTTTTCAGATTAGAGATGTATAAAACTATGTCTTTGACAAGAGCTAGATACAACAGATGATAATCTACTATTTAAAAATGTTAGACAACATTTTAATTTTTTTTTTTTTTTTTTTTTTTTTGTCTACGTATTAATCTAAAAATATGTAAAATATATACATAAGAAAAAAATCTTTAAAAACTCAAACTGTTGGACAAATAGTTCACCATCATGACCCATAGTCAGGATTAAAAAAAACTGTTTTGTTCACATTTGTAGGAAAGAAACAATGCCTAATGCACTATATAATCATCAATAGTTATAGCAAAATAAATCAACTTTTAAAAAGGAGGGAGAAACGTTTGTCATTTTTAGTTGTCGTCAAAGGTTGAAAATCTGTATATCTTGTTGCAAAATCATTTGTGACTTGGTTGAAGCTAGTCAGATCCTTGAAGACTATAACAACTCAAAGTTAAAAAAAACAAAACATAAAAGCAACATAAAGCCACATTCACAACTGTGCCATTTGATTTACACAGGATATGATTTTAGTTTACTGATATGCCTCATATTTATCTTTTTGGCCCAGCATTTGGAGAATAACACGTGTTACATTTACAAAATTGTCAGTTTTACTGTTAATGTCATGTTAATATTGTTGTATATTATTGGGTCTATGCAGTTCATTGTAACATTGCAATGTTACATTTTAAGGAGTTTCTTAGCTTTGTAGTTTAAAACTTTTTGCTATTGTGATTATGTCCAATGAAAAATTGGGTTCTGAAGCAAAACCAGTTAGGAGCAACTGATATAGACATGTCGCCTTCAACCTCAGCTGAAACAATTTCGGCACTCCTCCAAATGCTGAATTTAATTGCTGCTTGGATCATATCAAATAGCATGATTGTCTTCCCACAGATGAGCGTTTGATAGCAGCCTGAACTCAAATAATACATCAATCCAGATCAAACAGACTGCAAGCTCTCGGCTTGTCTCTCCTCAGCTTTCATTAGAACTAACTGCCTGGGGGACTCAACAAACCACATATTTTCAATCCTTAGAGAAACCTTGGATTTAATGTAAAAATCAATGCTTGTTCTGCCTCTGTTTCCTGTTCAGCCCTGTTCTGAGGTCTTGCAAAGGAGGCATCTCCGTAAATAAATGTGTTGTATTCCTGATTTGCTGAATTTTCGTTACACTACTAATAGGACTAAGCCCACAGAAATCCACGCTCACCGGGCTGCTTTTTTGATCGTGTAAGGATTGCGGTCGTAGCTTTTGACCTCTCTGGTTTCTCTTCCTGTCTTTTGCAGATAATGACGACCATAAGAATGAAAAAGATGCCGGTGTTGAAGAAGGTGAGTGACAGTGTTTCCTAATGCGGTGTTCACAATTGCAAACAAGATGGGAAATTATCACATCCAATATCCTGCAGCCCGACGAAGTTTAATCCACGGCATCTGAATCACTCTTCCCATGATTAATCGGGCCTTTTGTTGTGGGTGGCAGCTCTACAATTGCCTATAAACAAGAAAACAAGAGTCTGCATTTTCTCTCCGAATGCCTGAAAAAGTTTTGCTGGTGTTACTATGTGTAACTTTGGTCTTTTGGCAAGTTAATTGAGATGAAGGTTGCCAGGTGTTGTGCTCTTACAGGCCTGAATTGTTTTGGACCATATTCAGATTGATTGAAAGCTAATCGGACTCGAATGAAACGTTATCAAATGGGAATGCAATTTGCTTGGCACGTCTTCTTTTAACGGCGGTCCATTCAGATGCAAATCACCTTACCTTCTTTGTTGACTTTCAGAAAAGCAGAAGAGATTACAAGGCCTTCATCTGGAAGCCTCTTTAACTGTACATTAACGGTGACAAAAAGAGATAGAAAATAAAGGTGTTTCATTGTGACTAATGCGCGTTTGCTACAGGAGCTAAATAGACAGCGGCAGGTACAGCATTACAAACGATTCAGTGCTAAGCTAATTCCCAGCACTAGACCCTTAAATCCGGCTTACATAGCCACAATGGTCGCAAACCTGCTTAAGCGACTGTCAAAAAGACAACTGAGTATCATACAATGGTAATCCAATCTGGGCTTATCTCTCGGTTTAGGCTGGACTACAAAACTGTACAGGTTGGATGATACCAGTCTCTGAGAACGCTATGCAAGGGTTTCAGTCAGACTGCAGTAACAGTGTTTTTATTGTTAACTAAAGCTATCAAAAATTGTTTGTGCTAACTGAAATTAAACTGAAAAAACGCTATATGATTAAAAACTGAAACGTGAAAACGTAGAAATGTTGCCTTGTCAACCAGATGAAACAAACAAGGTAAAGGAATACTAAAAATGAAGATAACTAAAGGAAATAAAAAAAAATCTGATAGAAAGATTAAAAAGAATAAATTTTTTTTTTTTTTTTTTTTTTTTTTTTTTTTTTTTTTTTTTTTTTTTTTTTTTTTTTTTTTTTTTTTTTTTTTTTTTTTTTTTTTTTTTTTTTTTTTTTTTTTTTTTTTTTTTTTTCTCTTTTTTTTTTTTTTTTTTTTCAAAAACTTAACAAAATTGCTAGAAATAAAATAAAAATATAGTAATTAAAAATAATAATATTGATAAATACTATAATAGTTTATAAATAATACTAAAATAACACTGTATAGTAGTGTTTTTTTTCAGTTAAGCTGGAAAACTGAACCCAGGTCAAACATGTCTCCAGCAGTCACTTAAACTCCATGGGATTATGAGATGGAGATTTTCTGGCAGGGTAACAAGGCCAGCATTGATCGCTTCCACAAAAGTTAGATGATTGAAAACACAGAGGGTGAAAGAGAAGGAGTGCTAAATGAAACATCTTAAAGGAGGAGAACATTTTCATACCTCAACGACATGAAGCGAAAAAAGTAGCATGCTGTGATTTTTACTACAAATGTGAGAAGCTGTTCACAGGACTCGAGCTGTAAGCCAAGACGCCCATCAAAATTGGATCCGATCCAGAACAAGCGTTTTTTCTGCACCTAGCTTTGACTTTTTTACGGCTGCGCTATAAACCGGTATTTTAAAGCAGTCCAACAAGCGTCTAATAGCCCTCTGAACTACTGTAAGATCTTGTGTTGGGGCTTTGTGCGGTTGTGTTTACTTCTGCACAAAACCAGAGAGACCAATCACCTCTTTTGTGGACACTGTTATACCTCATTGTAAACACTGGACCGGGATGACCTGACATGGCAACACCTATCAGGATTCTATCTTGTTCACAACACACCAAGTATCACGTCTGCACACACACACACACACACACACTGTAGCTCCCAGCGCCCTGCTTTTCCTGCCCCAGCAGTTTCGGCTAGCTTAGCCTCTGTTTCATTCAGTGAATGTCTGACTGGCAGCCAAGCCCTGGCCTTTAGCAGCGCTTCACTTAGCCGGGGCTCTGATTCTCTCTCTTTTTCTCTGGAACCAATTCAAAGGCTCAAATGGTTGCCATTCTCACATGGAATTGAGGCTTTTTCCCCCTTATCCCCCTGTATCAGCTCTCTCCTGCTCTCTATCAATCAATCCGTTTCTCTCCCTCTCTCTGTTTCACCTTTTTTTTCTTGCTGTCTTTCACCGAAATCCCTTACGCTACACTTTTACAGGCACCATTTTTTATCAGCTGGGTTTTGCAGAGGCACACAAAAGCCCCTGTTGATGCAGAATCACCTGGTGCATGTATATGCACTCCAGCAAGGCCTGCGACACAATAGCAGGATATTCCTTCGCTCATTTCAGCCTTATCAGAGCTGTTCAGTATTGGCAATCTGTGCCTTGTAACCTTAGATTTTTAAGGAGCTGGCAGCCCTTTTTCAGTTCTGGGATTAATAGAGAGCTTTTTTTTAGTTAATGCATGAATAAAGGAGAACAACTACTAATAAACATATTTCTTTTTTATTGAGTTTTATTGAATTTAATGCTGATGAAAATGAGGCTGTGAGGGATAAACTTAGCAGACAATGTATAAAAGTCCTAGATTTTCGCCAGCTCACAACTTTGTTATATGGAGGTTTTGTCTACTGAATGTTTCTTTTGGAACAATTTTTCATCAGCTCAACAATCGTTATGTTGTTAAACAACAGTATATAATCCATTGAATGCACTGTACTTCTATCCCATGCAGCCTTGTTTTTATTATTGCCAAAAATTTAATATGGCACTACACTGACTAAGGTATATTACACAAGTAAAACGTTCTAATGGAATCTAACTGTACTTCTTAATATTTATTGTGCAATTTGTTAATTAGCAGTGCTTACGAATTATTTATACTGCTGTTAAATCATAATTAATTTAGGTTTTATTTTATTTTTATTTTTTATTTTGTTTTTGTTTTCTTTTCAATCACCCAGAACCAGTGTTGCCAACTGCTTTCAATTGAAAGTAGCTAAAACTGGTAGCTAAATGCCACTAGATAACATCACAATGACAAATTCACTGATCTATATAAAGATGAACGTAGATCAGTGGGCAAGATGAGAACTTAGATAAGGTTTGTCCAAGAAGTTGCTATATTTGTCCCTAAACTTTTGAAAAGTCTCAAAAGGGGCGGGGAAGTCGCTAAATCTAGCTACAAAGTAGCTAAATTGGCAACACAGCCTAGAACACCTTTTTTTTTTTCCAGAAAATTTTAATTTCTAGTTTTCTGATGAAAGTTCTTATGAGTGGTATAATTTTATCAACAGGTAACACGGAGCCCGTGGAAGGAGGGGAAGATGATGATGTTGCTGATAAAAAAGGTATGAGAAAATCTGTGTTCTTGTGAGCGAATGTTCAACTGTCAAAGTCAGTATCACCCAGTATTCCCATCTTCCAAGCATTGTTGAGAGAATATCAAACATAAGTCTCTTCGGGATGTTCTGTTCCCCCCCCCCCCCCCCCCCCCCCCCCCCTCCCCCCCCCCCCCCCCCCCCCCCCCCCCTCCCCCCCCCCGGTTTTTTTCCCCCCCCCCCCCCCCCCCCCCCCCCCCCCCTCCCCCCCCCCCCCCACCCCCCCCCCCCCCCCCCCCCCCCCCCCCCCCCCCCCCCCCCCCCACCCCCCCCCCCCCCCCCCCCCACCCACCCCCCCCCCTGGTGTGGAAACCTGTTTAAGGAGCCATTAGCTTTCGAATTCTGCCGTTTCAGCCTCTTCGGTTGTGTAGCACTGAACCAATTACTCGCTTCTCAATAAGATGGACCAAAGATAATTAAATTCTTACACTGAAGGGCGGCAGCAGGCTATTAACACCACAATTTCTCCATTTGTCTTAAAGACAGAGGGTTGGAGATGGTGTTTTTTCTTTCTTTCTTTAATATTAAAGCAAGCAGCACTGATGTCTTTGGGGAAATTTCCCCAGGCTGGTATCTCTCTTCAATATGCAGCACAAAGAAAAAAGTCATTTTTTCAGTAAACTGATACTTTAGCAAACAACAACCTACCAGATTTTGCTTTTCTAAACAACAAACATATTCCAGGACTACCCTTACAAACATTTACCATAGTTTCTACCAAATACTGATGCTACTATAAAATCAAGTCAATATTTAACAATATGTGACCCTGGACCACAAAACCAGTCATAAGGGTCAATTTTTTGAAATTGAGATTTATACATAATCTGAAAGCGAATAAATAAGCTTTTATGAGGTAGGGTTTGTTAGGATGGACAATTTGAAAATGTGGAATCTGAGGGTGCAAAAAAAAATCAAAATATTGAGAAAATCGCCTTTAAAGTTGTCCAAATGAAGTTCTTAGCAATGCATATTACTAATCAAAAAAAATTTTTTTAAATAACAGTAGGAAATACATATATCGGTATGGAACATGATCTTTACTTAATATCTTAATGATTTTGGCATAAAAGAAAAATAATAATAATTTTGACCCATACAATGTACTTTTGGCTATTGCTACAAAATATACCCAAGCATTAAGACTGGTTTTGTGGTGCAAGGGTTACATAATTTTTGTATTATATTTTTACAGTGTTCTTAGTAAGTAACACTTTTGCTGAAACTATATGGTAAACAGGTATACTGTTTGTCGGGGTACGCTGTAAAAAAAAAAAAAAATATAGATATATATTATCTATATATACAGTGGGTATGGAAAGTTTTCAGACCCCCTTAAATTTTTCACTTTTGTTATATTGCAGCCATTGCTAAAATCATTTAAGTTAATTTTATTCCTCATTAATGTACACACAGCACCCCATATGGACAGAAAACCACACAGAAGTGTGGACATTTTTGCAGATTTATTAAAAAAGAAAAATGAAATATCAGATGGTCCTAAGTATTAAGACCCTTTGCTCAGTATTTAGTAGAAGCACCCTTGATCTAATACAGCCATGAGTCTTTTTGGAAAGATGCAACAAGTTTTTCACACTTGAGGGGATCCTCTGCCATTCCTCCTTGCAAATCCTCTCCAGTTCTGTCAGGTTGGATGGTAACGTTGGTGGACAGCCATTTTTAGGTCTCTGCAGAGATGCTTAATTGGGTTTAAGTCAGGGCTCTGGTGGGCCATTCAAGAACAGTCACAGAGTGTTTGTGAAGCCACTCCTTCGTTATTTTAGCTGTGTGCTTAGGGTTATTGTCTTGTTGGAAGGTAAACCTTGGGCCAGTCTGAGGTCCTGAGCACTCTGGAAAAGTTTTCGTCCAGGATATCCCTGTACTAATTCATCTTTCCCTCGATTGCAACCAGTCATCCTGTCCCTGAAGCTGAAAACACCCCCACAGCATGATGCTGCCACCTCCATGCTTCACTTTTGGGACTGTATTGTACAGGTGATGAGAATTGCCTGGTTTTCTCCACACATACCGCGTAGAATTAAGGCCAAAAAGTTCTATCATGGTCTCATCAGACCAAAGAATCTTATTTCTCACCATCTTGGAGTCCTTCAGTGTTTTTTTTAGCAAACTCCATGCGGGCTTTCATGTGTCTGGCACTGAGGAGAGGCTTCCGTCAGGCCACTCTACCATAAAGCCCCGACTGGTGGAGGGCTGCAGTGATGGGTGACTTTCTACAACTTTCTCCCATCTACCGACTGCATCTCTGGAGCTCAGCCACAGTGATCTTTGGGTTCTTCTTTACCTCTCTCACCAAGGCTCTTCTCCCCCGATAGCTCAGTTTGGCCAGACGGCCAGCTCTAGGAAGGGTTCTGGTCGTCCCAAACGTCTTCCATTTAAGGATTATGGAGGCCACTGTGCTCTTAGGAACCTTAAGTGCAGCAGAAATTATTTTGTAACCTTGGCCAGATCTGTGCCATGCCACAATTCTGTCTCTGAGCTCTTCAGGCAGTTCCTTTGACCTCATGATCTCATTTGCTCTGACATGCACTGTGAGCTGTAAAGGTCTTATATAGACAGGTGTGTGGATTCCTAATCAAGTCCAATCAGTATAAACAAACACAGCTGGACTCAAATGAAGGTGTAGAACCATCTCAAGGATGATCAGAAGAAATGGACAGCACCTGAGTTAAATATATGAGTGTCACAGCAAAGGGTCTGAATACTTAGGACCATGTGATATTTCAGCTTTTCTTTTTTAATAAATATGCAAACATGTCAACAATTTTCTGTTTTTTTCTGTCAATATGGGGTGATGTGTGTACATTTATGAGGAAAAAAAATTAACTTAAATGATTTTAGCAACTGGCTGCAATATAACAAAGAGTGAAAAATTTAAAGGGGTCTGAATACTTTCCGTACCCACTGTATATATATAACACTGCAAATAATAAAAACACTGCATCTGTGGTTGGCAGAATCTTATCCAAAAAAATATGGTGGCTACAATTTAGCTTAAATTTACAAGAAAAAAGTGTTTTTTTAATATATACAGTGGGGCAAATAAGTATTTGATACACTGCCGATTTTTCAAGTTTTCCCACTTACAAAGAATGGAGAGATCTGTAATATTCATAGTAGGTACACCTCAACTGTGAGAGACCGAATCAAAAAAAATCCAGAAAATAACATTGTATTTTTTAATAATTAATTTCCATTTTCTTGCATGAAATAAGTATTTGATACAATAGAAAAATAGAACTTAATATTTGGTACAGAAACCTTTGTTTAAAATTACAGAGGTCAGACGCTTCCTGTAGTTCTTGACCAGGTTTGCACCCACTGCAGAAGGGATTTGGCCAACGCATCCAAGGGTCTCCAGATCTTTCAGGTTATGGGCTGGCGCTGGCAACAGGGCGTTGCCAGCTCACTCCATAGATTGCTATGGGTTCAGGTCTGGGAGACTGGATAGGCCACCCAGGACCTTGAAATGTTCTTACGAGCCGCTCATAGTTGCCCTGGCTGTGTTTTGGGGTCATTGGCATGCTGGACGGACCCAGCCACGACCATCGTCAATGACTCGTTTACTGAGGGAAGGAGGGTTGTTGCCCAAAATCTCGCCATACAGGGGCCCCAGCCATCCTCCCTCAATAGGTGCAGTCGTCTGTACCCTTGCAGAAAAGCACCCCCAAAGCATGAGTTTCCACCCCCATGCTTCATGGTTGGGATGGTGTTCTTGAGATTATACTCATTCTTCTTCTTCCTCCAAACACGTCGCGTGGAGTTTATACCAAAAACTTCTATTTTGGTCTCCTGACCACATGACCTTCTCCCATGCCCCCTCTGGATCATCCAGATGGTCTTTGACAAACTTCAGACGGGCCTGGACATGTAATGGCTTAAGCAGGGGGACCTTCCCACGCTGCAGGATTAATCCAGGAAGTGAGTGTGTTACTAATGGTAACCGTTGAGAATGTGGTCCCAGCTCTCTTCAGGTCAGTGACCAGGTCCTCCCGTGTAGTTCTAGGTTGATCCCTCACCTTTCTCAGGATCATTTATACTCCACGAGGCGAGATCTTGCATGTAGCCCCAGTCCGAGGGAGATTGACAGTAATCTTGAATTTCTTCTATTTTCTAATAATTGCGCCAACAATTGTTGCCTCCTCACCAAGCTGTTTGCCTATTTTCCTTTAGCCCATCCCAGCCTTGTGCAGGTCTACAAATTTGTCCCTGGTGTCCTTAGACAGCTCTTTGGTCTTGCCCATAGGGGAGGTTGGAGTCTGATTGATGGAGTGTGTGGACAAGGATTTTATACAGGTAACGAGTTCAAACGGGTGAAATTAATACAGGTAATGAGTGGAGGATAGGAGGGCGTCTTAAAGACAAACTAACAGGTCTGTGAGAGCAAGAATTCTTGCTGGTTGGTAGGTGATCAAATACTTAGTTCATGCAATAAAATGGAAATTAATTAAAAAATCATACAATGTTATTTTCAGGATTTTTTTTTGATTCGGTCTCTCACAGTTGAGGTGTAACTACGATGAAAATTACAGATCTCTCCAATCTTTGTAAGTGGGAAAACTTGAAACAGCAGTGTATCAAATACTATTGCCCAACTGTCTATATCTATATATATAAATATATAATATATATATATATAGATATATATATTAAGTGACAAACTTGGAATACTAACATACTGAATTGCTGAAATCTTGTACCTTTATAATACACTGACAACCACCACAAAACACAAGTGGTTCATAAATACATATAAAGATGTCGCCGCAAATGGCACCCACGACGCTGAGCTGCGCAATTCTTCTGATGTTTTTGTTTGTTTTTTCTGTTTTGTCATTCTTCTTCTATAAGTTTTAACAGAGATGAACTCCTTAACATTAAGCAACACATCCAATATTTTTCCAGTTTTTGATTATTCAGACGTTTTGATGGACATTCTAGTCGGAGGTACAGCTATGTTGTTCAAACGCACGTGCAGACGCAGAAGAGGGAAACGCACCGGCGCCCTGGTGAAGCTCCGCGCGAGCAGCTTTCGGACTGCGCTCCCAAGCATTCATCTCGCGAATGTCAGTTCCCTTCCTAACAAAACGGATGAACTTCTTCTACTCACCCGCACCAACAAGGACTTTTCAAAATCTGCTGCATTGTGCTTCACTGAAACCTGGCTGAGTAAAGCCATTCCGGACAACGCGTTTCATCTGCCGGGCTACCAGCTGTTCAGAGCGGATCGCATCGCAGAGCTAACGGGGAAAACACACAAAAAAACAAAAAACGAGAGGTGGTGGATTGTGTTTCTACATCAACAAAAGTTGATGTTCAGATGTAACAATGCTGAAAAAGGTATGCTGTCCTAACTTGGAGGCATTCTTCATAAACTGTAAACCTTTTTACTCGCCGTGGGAGTTTTTCTCTTTCATTCTCGTGAATGTGTACATTCCCCCGGACGTGTGCGTGAGTGCCACAATGCAACAGCTGGCCAAACAAATAACTGAAATGGAGCAAAGGTACCCCGACTCTATTTAATCATTAGTGGAGATTTTACAATCAAATCTCTCCGTGAATGCAAAAAGACAGCAGCCATACATGTCCACCAAGAGACAGTAATATAGGGATCCTGTTTACACAATCAATAAAGGATGGTATCACTTGTCCACGAACAGCTTTGGGCTCTTGATCACTGTTTAGTTCATCTTATACCGACCTACAGGCAGAAACTGAAATCAGCTAAACCTGTATTTAGGACTGTAAAAAGATGGACTAATGAAGCAGAGCGGGATTTACAAGCCTGTTTCGACCTCACTGATTGGAGTGTTTTTAAAGCTGCAGCCACCAATCTGGATGAGATCACAGATACTGTAACTTCATATATCAGCTTCTGTGAGGATATATGCATTCCTACCATGACTTATTTAACATACAACAATGATAAGCCATGGTTCACAGCAAAACTCAGACAACTTCAGGCCAAAGAGGATGCCTACAGAAACGAGGACAGAGTCTTGTACAGTCAGGCCAGGAACACACTGACAAAGGAGATCAGAGTGGCTAAAAAAAAACTACTCTGAAAAGCTGAGAAAAGCTGGTCCGGCGTCAGTATGGACTGCTCTGAAGAACATCACCTTGTACAAGACACCAACCCCACAGTTTGTGGAGAATCAACAACTGGCTGACGATCTAAATGTGTTTTACAGCAGATTTGAAAAGGATCGACCACCCCCCATCCGCTCTGATCTGCACTTCACACATTTACCTACCCCCCCTGCAACCCCCTCCCTCCCTCCTCCACCATTCAACCTGCGATTAAGGTCTGTGTAGAGGATGTGAACCAGGTCTTCAGAAAGCAGAAATCTAAGAAAGCTTCAGGCCCAGACGGTGTTTCACCTGCCTGTTTAAAAGTCTGCGCTGACCAACTGGCCCCCATCTTCATACAGACCTTCAACAGATCTCTGGAGCTGTGTGAAGTTCCCTGCTGCTTCAAACGCTCCACCATCATTACGGTCCTCAAAAAGCCCAAAATCACTGGACTTAATGATTACAGACCTGTCGCTCTCACGTCTGTGGTCAAGTCATTTGAGCGACTAGTCCTGGCCTACCTGAAAGACATCACTAGACCCTTGCTGGACCCCCTGCAATTTGCTTACCGAGCAAACAGGTCAGTGGATGATGCAGTCAACATGGGACTGCATTATATCCTGCAACACCTCGACAGACCTGGGAATTACGCAAGGATCCTATTTGTGGACTTCAGTTCGGCCTTCAATACCATTATTCCTGACCTTCTCTCAGACAAACTCACACAGCTCTCTGTGCCCACTTTCATCTGTCAGTGGATCACCAGCTTCCTGACAGACAGCAGCTAGTGAGGCTGGGCAAACTCACATCCAGGACTATCACGATCAGCACTGGCGCCCCTCAGGGTTGTGTTCTCTCCCCGCTGCTCTTCTCCCTCTACACGAATGACTGCACTTCAAAGGACCCCTCTGTCAAGCTCCTGAAGTTTGTAGACGACACCACACTCTTCGGCCTCATTCAGGACGGTGACGAGTATGCTTACAGACATGAGGTTAAAGAGCTGGCTGTCTGGTGCAGTCTTAACAACCTGGAGCTTAACATGCTCAAAATTGTGGAGATGATATTGGACTTCAGGAGGAACCCCCCAGCACTCCCCCCACTCACCATCATGAACAACACTGTGGCAGCAGTGGAGTCATTCAGATTCCTGGGCACAACTATCTCTCAGGACCTGAAGTAGGACACTCACATTGAGTCCATTGTTAAAAAGGCCCAGCAGAGATTGTACTTCCTTCACCGGCTGAGGAAGTTCAACCTGACACAGGAGCTGCTGAAACAGTTCTACTCTGCCATCATTGAGTCTGTCCTGTGTTTATCCATAACTGTCTGGTTTGGTTCAGCTACCAAATCAGACATCAAGAGACTACAACAGACAGTCAGGGCTGCTGAGAGGATTATCAGTGCCCCTCTGCCCAGCCTCCAAGATCTTTACATCACCAGAGTGAGGAAAAGGGAAAACATAATCACTTTGGACCCCTCACACTCAGCACACTCTCTCTTTGAACTGTTGCCATCTGGCCGACGCTACAGAGCACTGAGCACCAGAACCGCTAGGCACAGGAACAGTTTATTCCCTCAGCTTATTCAGCCTGAACAATTAAAGTTAATAATTTACATCGTCCATCACAACTGACATATTTATACACAGAATCCAAAATGTGTACACTTGTAAACTGCACACTTTGTAAATAACATATCTGCACATTTACATATATTTACATTTATTTAAACAATTACATTTTTTCCCTATACTTCTATTTCTGTATATAGTATATTATTTAATTTCTGTTTTTTTTCGTCTTCTTATGTTAGTGTTATATTCCATCCCTACTGTGTTATTCCTATATACATGTATGTCTGCACTATGTCTGTACTTTCTTCTGCACTGGTAGCTCCTGTTTAAATTCCTTGTGTGTGTAAACATACTTGGAAATAAAGCTCTTCTGATTCGGTTTCTGATTCTGAAATAGCTTTTCCATAAGCTGAGGTAAATACTATACATATAAAGAAGGTGCACACACACTGAAAAAAATGGTGTACTATATTCACTCAGAAATTGCTAGTAAATTTCATTACATTTAGAAAGAAATGGCAAGTAAGATTGAATTAAACAGGAACGTTTAAAGTATAAAATTGGATCAGTACTTTCTTGTAAAACATTCTCCAGTAATTTTTATTTGCAACCTCAATTTTTTTTTATTGTGCAGTGTCATGTACACAAAGACACAACACCAGCATGGTAACGCACACAACACTAAAATGATATACAATATACATTCATTTAACAACATATGTAATATGAAACCCTCATGCATGTAACTAATAAGACAAAAGTAAGAAGAAACATTTTTTTAAATGAAAAGCCATAAAATTAGAATTTTACTGTAAGATTACAAAGCATTTTTCATAGCATTTTTACAGTTTTTTTTTACCAGTGTTTCCCCAAACCAAGTTCAGAAATTCAGATTATATTTTGTGTCACTGCCTCCACAAATTATTGAATATCTAAAATCTTAATGGGAACCAATCTAGTCACAAACACCCTTGTTTAGAGCCCCGCATTTTACCTTCACAGGACAGCGTAAACATTAAAACTTTGCTCTGCAGAAGTTGAGCTCAATCAACAGCGTTTGTTACGAGGCAGCGAGGAGCAGAACAAAGTGTGTTACAGCGGCACAGTCTATGATTTATCCACAGGTGTTAGCCGCAGCCTTTGTCCTCTAGTGCTGTCGCCAACATCAAATGCACTCGCTCTAATGCGGTGTCACTCAGAGAACAAGGTACGGCGGCGTATTAAATATGTTTTTGAAATCACGTTTCTGATTCATGGAAAATTAGCTTTGCATGCACATTACCCTTCCGCCAGAGCTTGCAGCCTATTGGATTCCTGCCGGCCGCAACTTTGTTTTTCACGAACAGAGGAAGTTGATATACAGCCGTGGTGGGATATTGCTTTGTATTACACATTCACTACTCTCCCTGAGGGGATGCTCTCTAACTGAGGTGAGAGCAAGAGGGCCTTTTAGACAGCCCGCTAATGACAGAGAAGCATTAGTGCTGTTCTCCCTAAAGCAGCACTTCATACATTCACATGCTCAGGGGACAACTGGCCCCGAAAGCACTGATCTGGAACTCTCTCCGTGTTCCTCAACGGGTTACCCGTGAGGAGCGTAAAGGAAAACAATACCTTATTCCAGATAAGCTCCCACTTGCCTTCCTTCACAGCAAAGGAATGTGCGAATCTCAGAGGGTCCTCTTTTTCTAGAGAAGTCAGTCAGATCGTGAGACAAACAGACAGAAAGGGGCATTAGCTGCGGCTGGCGGGTTTAGTCTGAGTTAGCCTGGCTGTGGCTATCCTTTCAATCCGACCCATCAGCGCCGGGTTGTGGCCTAAGAGAGCCGACGAGATGCTTGGGTGGAGAGACTGGACTTCTTGACAGAGTTCTTGGGGGATAAAGTGATTTGTGATGTAATCCACATGAAATCCATACATGGGGGGATCGGTGTGCCGAGAAACGAGAGGGATTGTTCACAGAACTGGAGTGAGCATTTTAGCGCCCCCGGATAGCTTTTCAGATGGCCTGTGGGGTGAGTGTATGTTTTAGCGTGTGTGCCGTGCAACATTTCAGAGATTAGGAGGTGACAGGTTAGATGGGTGAATCAGGATGCGGAGCGTCAGGTCGAGCTGTTAACTGTGTACTCAGCAGATGTAGAAGGCAGAGGGGGCATGTTTGGAGAGGGAGAGAAAAAGAGAGCAGGTCTGTGTGTGGAGGAAAGAAAGAGACATGAGGCATCATATCTATATCGCTAAACTTATGCTCATAATGCCTTTAGTCTTATTTTCCTTTAGTTTAACCTTAATTATGCATTTAAACGTGCTCTCAGTATTATTCCCTTATTTAAAAAAAAAGATTTACACTTAAAGAGATTAATAGCACTTTTGAAAAAATTTTAATATAATATACACTCTTATGAGATAAAGAATCCAGCATATCAGTAGCCTAATTTAAAATCACTACTTGGAGGCTAAATAAATTATTTTATTTTTTATGAAATATAATGTTTGTATTTTCATTTTAATTTCTTTTTACTCTTGCAATTTTGTTATTCATTTTATTTAACTATTTCATATTTTTTGCTTTATAATGAATGTATTGTTATTTTAATTTCTTTTTAAACCTTTGTATTTTGATTTAAATAATATTTACTAATTTGTTTTGCACATTTTTTAATTCCCACAGATTAACTGCTAAACTAAAACATCCAGAAGTTATTTTTTCCTTTTATTGAAATTAATTGTTGCTTATTTCTTTCATTTTTTTTATTTTTTTAAATTTTTTATTTTGCATTACTTTATTTTATTTTTTACCCTGTTTGTCCTATTATTAGCACTTTACACATTTCTTATTGCACACACGTTGCAAATGTTTTGGTAATAATTAGTTTTTCGTGCCATTGCAGTTCACAATATAGAAAAAAAATTATGATATGGACCAAATGTGTTTGACAGAAAGAAAGATAGAATGTGTGTGTGAGGGAAAGATAGAGGCAATGAAATAGAAAAGAAAACAAAAGAAGAGGATGGAAAGAAAAACCGAGCAGGAGGGGTCAAGCGACAGGAAGCTTCAGTGATGCATTTATACCGAGGGTGGGCAGTTTTACAATTGTATAGATAGTGGCTCAAATGTCTCCAAGTCCACAGTTTTGCACAGCTGGAAACACGGCCGTTAAGCTCCAACCCTGGCAGAGCGAGACACTGAATCAAAAGACTCCGCACTGCGTGAGCTACGTGTAGCCAACACACACACACACACACACACAGAAGGTAGATTCTGGGCCGCTGAGCAGCATCTGTTGATTGTGACACTCTCACTCACCTTTCTATCTCATGTCTCATACATTTTTCATAGTGCCGGTTTTCTTCACCATGAACTGTGTTCAGAGGGCCTAACTGACAGGAAAGAGAATTCCCCACCGTGTGAAAGGAGGCAGTGCTGCCGTTCGATCCTGTATGATTACGGATCCATAGTAATGTGACTGTAAATGTATGGCATTAGAAATATTTTCTAGATAGCTCACAGAAGCGTTTCTGTGTGTATGCAAGCGAGCGTCGTCCTCCTGAACGTGTGTTTATGTGTGTGCTGTAGCGTCTGTCATCTGAACTCTGTTACACTACTGCCATCTGCTGCTAGAACGACTCTCTGCTGGGTCGCTGCATTGAGCTTCACATCCTTATTCAACATTATGGCTTTATAAAATCATAAAATAATAAAACATGACACCAAATGCTTGTTTCCATGGCCTCAAATGTCCTTTCTCTTGCTTCAAAGTTAGTACTTCTGTATGCTAGCTTTATGTCTTTACTCGCCTTAGTTTTTGTTGTTTAGATGTGTAATAAACAAGAAGTCATTTTTGATAGATGTGATTACTCTATACTAGGTTATTTCAATGTTTCTCTCTTTAATAAAACCACCGGTGCAATTTTAAAATCAAGAAAATAGCTTACTCATATTTTGAAACTTCTAAACCTTCCACCTTTAACTATTTTAACTTTGCGTTCTTTGCTTTTAACTGCTTCTTGTATGAAAGAGGCCACCGTGAAAGTATGCATGACTCAGCTCTCGTCTCTCAGAATAATTTGCTTTTGTCTGCAGGTTATAAACAACATCCTTCACTGGTGTATGTGGTGATTGTATGACCTCATGTTGAAACTGAGATGATTTATCATTTTAGGATTTCAGAATCCAAAAGATTTCTCCCACATAATAATTCATATAGTGAGCAAAACATTGAGCATCAGTCACTGGAGGACTGCCCTCTGCCCTCTAAATGAATAAAAAAGTCACTATATCATAATCTGCTGTTATTGGTTTATCAGTATTGAGGAAGAAGAGGGGTCCAGTGTGTGTAAAGCTGAATTTAATTGAAAGCTGTACTAGAGGTAAGGCTAACGACAAAACACAGTACCTTTTATGAAGGTCTGCTGTATCATTTGTCATATTGTGTTTGTTTTTCTTTTTTATTATTTTAAGAGTGGTGGTGAAAAAATAAATTGCTCAGACATTGGAAAATTGCTTCTCACACCAGCTTGTTAAAAAAGCCAACTATGTCAGCAGCGTAATGGCCATTGTCAAGCACAGCGGATTATTTGTGTCAGGGTCTTCATTTTCCAATTCATCCCAAACCCTATCTGGGTTAAAGAGAGAGGGAGTCTGGTAGAGTATCTTCATATCACCGAAGAGGGGAGAGAGGGAGAAGGAGATGTCGAGTTTAAAGGACTAAAGTGACTGAGAGGGACAAAATTAAACCCACCTGGGATAAACGCATTCATGTAAGCCCATGGGACGCACGGCAGCGGGCTCATGGGAGTTCTGTGTGGGTTTGCTGAGATGTATTTAGCTGTCCGTTGGGACAGCACTCGTTGCAGTCTAGAGATATTGAGAGAGCACAAAATTAGTGCAGCCACGAAACATCCAGTATGCCAGAGCTATTATAAATATTTGATGTAAAACATGACCACAGTAGTAGAGCGTTCCTCTAGACCAGTGTTTCCCAACCGGGGTGCCGCTGTGGAGAGCAGGGGTGCCGTGTAAAAAAAAAATCTTTTTTTTTTTTAAATATTTTTAAATTGCTAAAATGTTCATAAAAGCAGCTATTATATAATATCCATTTCTGATGTCGCCAGTAATTAGAGATACATGGAAATTCCGGCTGCCGAAAATTAGTTCACCGCTCAGGATTCACTTTCACATGGTGTGACCATAGACTGTATAAAAACAGGGTGTGACGTTCTGCGTATTATCCCGCTCTATGTGTGTGCGCTCCGCTCAGGCTCTCCGCTCAGGCAAAAATTAATTTTGTAGGGTGCCACAAATTTGTTAAAATTTCCAAAGGGTGCCGCGACTAAAGAAAGGTTGGGAAACACTGCTCTAGACAAATGTGTGGACTACTTTATCAAGGATCTTGAGGGAAGATAAATCTGCCAAACAACTTTTTAACATGCCCATCAATGTGCTGGGGTTATGATACTGTAGTAGTGTAGTAACTTGTTTTTTGTTTTGTTTTGGGGGTTTGTTTGTTTTCTGGTTTTGATTTGCTTAAACTTTTTTCTGTTGTTTGGTTTGCTTTTTTCTTGTTTTGTTTAGATTCTTTCTGGGTTTTGTTTGATTGTTTGTTTGTTTAGTTTTTTTCATCTTTTTTATTTTGTTTGGTTAGTTTATTTGTGTTTTTTCTCACTTTTTTTGTTGTTTTTGCTTCTGTTTTGTTTTTTGTTTGTAACAGAAGAATTTCAGTAGTATGTTTATTCTTAATACATCTGTGTTTATCTATGACTATCTTTTTTTTAGATGAAAAGCAGGATGAAGAAATGATGAGCCAGCAAGGTAGGCGTTTCGTGTATGATTGTTCAAAGCTAAGAGAATTTTGTTTTTCCTGGCATTGACCTTCTCGTACAAAGTCCTGAGACAGAGTCGTTTCCGAGTAGTTATATTTTACAATCAAGAAGAGCAGGTCTGCAGATTTACTTCAGTGCTTGTCTCTTCTGAGAGACACATCATTAAAATGTTCCTGTGTCTTGTTATCCTAGTATTTAGCTTGTGTTATCGTCTTGTCACCTCAATTTAGGAGCAACAGCAATTTGTCTGTACTTAATGAATTATTTTATCTACTACAACTTAATGATTGGCTTGTTCTCCTTGGAACAAATTCAACTCCACAACTAGAACCAAACAACATCCGGAGTTTAAATGGTTGAAACTTCACTAACTAAATTTAAAATGGGATTAAATAATCTGTGTGATGTTGTAATATCACATTTTAATATCAAAATCACACTGCAGTTTCTCATCCTCAGTAAGCCATTAAGAAAAAGACATGTTTGATAATCAAGCATCAGCTGGAACCTTTCCTGTTCCTCTTCACAGAGGAGTTTGTGCTTTCATTTCTGCTTGCCAGCAGCAGGAGTGATTAGATAGCAATCATCCTCTCTTCTTTAATATGGGATTAGCCACTGCAGTCTGATGAAAGGACAAAAAAAATATTTTTCTTGCTTGGTTTTTTCTTTTTTTGGTTTAAGAAGACAAAACTCTTGTCATTAAGTGTATTTCTCTTGTGTGATTTCAGAGGAATCTACTGAGGATGTGACAATGCAAAGCCAGGACCCAGAAGGTTTGTCATCATCTAAAAAGTTAAACACTTAAGACACTCTTATTTAAAAATTTGTGAATTAAATTGCATTAGATAACAAAATATCAAATAATTTTAGGAAATACAGCATGCAAGTCGTTTCACAAAAGTTTCTAAGCTTTTAAGTAATAAAACAAGAGATGCAGTATTCAAAATTATTAAATAAAGTATTTGGACACTATCTGGTTCACTTGAAACCTCCAGCACCATTTGTTTGCAGATGGTTCAATATTTGACATTCATACATATTCATGACATTCATACATATTTAAGTATGACTTAAGTGGGCAGGTATGACTCAAGTACCTAAAAGTTTACCAATACTTTTTCAGACCAATACATATTTCCTGATTTCTCATAATATCCTGTAGCCGAGAACAACAAGAATCAGAAAACATGCAAAATAGGTCCGTCTTTGCAGTTCAGTATGCATATATCTCACCCAAACACATGGAGTCTACATGCTAGTGAGCAAAAAAATTCACTGAGTCTCTCCACAGTCTTTACGCTTCACATGTCACGCTGTACCCATTCGCTGAAGGATCTGGATTGGCTCTGTTGTCCTTGAACTTGTCTCATTACCGACAGAGAGAGTGGCTGTCAGATACAGTTATTACCGTGACGCTCTTGTGCGTGTGTGTGTGTTTTGGGGGTGCATCTGTTTAATGAGACACCTCGCTCCAATCCACACGAACATACACAGACAGACATCAGAACATGTGCATCGACAGACACACACCACTGCACACGCTGAAATGATCGCTTGTACACACACACATACGCTCAGAGGCGCATGGCCCGACTCCCTCTGGGTATTCATGTAGCACGATAGAAACTTTACATTTAAACCCGAGGACAAAACCAGCCTCAGCCTCAGCCTGTCTCTGCTCAGCAGAGCTCAGTTGAGCTTGCACTAAATGTCACTTTGACTGCAGAGCTCTGAATTGTGTTTGCACATTCATAAGCCGCTGTTTTGTTTTGGGTTGGGAGTATCGACTTGGTACCGAAGTACCAGTGCTTTTTGACATCCTTATCGCCAACTTTTGATTTACTTTTCCCCTTCCAGCTCTGACAGGTGTAGCTATGAGCATTACTAATAGTAGTCTCGCCAAGCAGAGGAGGCAAAGCAAATGTTCTGCTTGGACCGAACCCAAGAGCCAGAGATACTTGCAATTATGTTCCCTGGAGAAAAGCAAAACAGAGAGGTTTTTAAGACCAGGTGAGGCGGAGCTGGAGATTCTGCAGAGACAGAGGCTAAATCTGAATTTACCTGAGTGCCGAGCACCTGCGACGCATGAATCACGAGTGCGAACTGGCACATAAAGATGTATCTGCATTGTTTTTTCATGTTTGGTTGTTCATTCATGTGTTTTTCTATACACACATACAATTTGTATGTGTGTATATATATATAAATAATTGACTATTTATTATGTATTATTTTTTTTCACATATTTGTAATATGCATGACCATATATCTGTGTGCAAACAGTATCAAATCCTACTAATAAAGAGTTTGTATGAATTCTATCCCCATATACAAGCTGTTTTACACACAACCACAGGAGTAAAATTCATACTCTGGCTGAATACATCTCATTTCAGAGGGAAAACAAACCAAGCTTGGGAAAAATAAACAATTTCACTTCAAAATGAATGACACCCATATTGTTGTCTCTGCCTTGGTGTCTGTCATTCTAGGGTGCATGTGGGTCTTTAGTGTGTCCAGATATTTTGTGAGACAAATGTAATTGTTTTTCTGTCTGTTTGTTTTCCAAAGGCGAGAGCCCTGACGCCGAATCCAAGGACGAGGAGGCCAAACCTCCTGAAAAAGGAGAACCTACAGGTAACAACTGCTCCCATATCTTGCTCTAGTTTTTGGTTGTAAATGTGAACATAACTTTGACTCAAGATATTTTGAAAATACAGTACAAAAATACAATTTAAAAATATATTTTTTTAAATTTTATTTATTTTCTGTGATGGCAAAGCTGAATTTTTTAGCAGCCATTGCAGTCTTCACATGATCCATCAGAAATCACTTTAATATGCTGATTTAGTGGATTATCAATATTTGAACTGTTAACAGCTAGGCTTCGTATGATAAAATAAACTGAAAATGACAAATAGTCAGTTCATGCAGGAACATATGGTGATACTCCATGATTCTGCTGTTCTTGAAGAATTTAGAACAACTTGGTTTTTAAAGTTGGCTAAACATACCAGTTTTTTTAACCCACACTAGACGCATACATATATATATATATATAGATAATTAGATATATAATTCATGTTATACAATAGAAAAAGTAATAATGTGTGTTTAAGGCGAATATTTTTAGTGTATTTAAAAACAGAAAATTACATATCCAGCATTTACATTTCACAATATGTGCAACATTTCAATAATTGTAATATATATTGCACAGTCCTACCCACAATGTTTGTTACCACTTGTGGTTTTAAAATGAGGTAAATACCATTTTAATATTCAAATAAAACCTGCGCCACTGACAGTAAGTGATTAAACAGTCTTGACATCTTGGGTTTAATATTTGAAACCAGCTTTCCCACACCACAGAAATACATTCACTTAAAAAATTAGCAATAAAGTGAGCAATCTGGGCTCCTCTTGGGATGCAGCGAGATCGAGAGTCCTCGGGCTGCTGTAACGAGTGTGTGTATGTGGGTGATATAAGTCTTACTTTCCTGCAGGACACTACATGAGTCTCGGTATCTGTAAGTGAAGGATGGAGGCCTCCAGGGCTCCATATTGCCCAGGTGGTGCGATATGAGCCTCACACAAACAGCCAAACTACCCCACACACTTCCCACTCCTCCATTGATTATGTGAACGCATGTCTGTGTCCCTCTGAACTGCGACTTCAAACGCTTTCCCTGCAGATGGAGTCAGGGTGGACACGTGTGCATTAAATCCTGTTTTGTGTTTTTCATCTGATGGAGTGTGTATGTGTGTGTGGGCGAGGGCTAAATTTATGTCTTTTGCGGCCTTGTATCCCACTCCAGAGCAGACACAGGTGTTAGCTGGAACCACACAGATGGATACTCTGACTCTACATCCCTTTAAAAGAGAGAGAGAGGGATGAGATAGGGAGAGAGAGAGACCCAAACGCAAATTAAAGGCATTAGGCTGAAACAGCTGCTCCAGTTCACCCTAAAGTGGCGGCTTAATACCGCTCGGTCTTAAGCAATGGGTCGCCTATTTCTTCTCCATTAAAACCATCATTTAGAACTCAAGTCAATCTGAGTGATGGTCCACCAATATTCCATCTCACAATATATACAGTTATTAAATCTTATTGCACACTCCTTTCATTTATAGCCATTTTTAGTGAGTATAGTGATTTGCTGGCTCAAACATCAAATTTGTTGGACATCTGAGTATAAAACGCAAGAAATGCTAAGTCCATGGGGCCTTGAACTGTAATCCTTTGTTTCTTTTTCGTTTTTAAATGTTTATATATATTTTTTTTTTGACAAGTTGGCTGTTAAAAAAAAAATTAAAAAATTTATAATATTATTTTGTTGGCAATTATTTATTTATTTATTTATGGAATGAGGACCAAAGCAGTTATACATTTACTTACTGTTCAAAAGTTTTTTTTTTTACCGTCTGTAAGATTTATTTTAATGTATTTATTTATTTATTTATTAATTTATCTATCAAATGTGATAGCTGAGATTTTTACATCAAAGAATATTACAAAACAATATTAAGCAGCACAATTGTTTTCAACATTCCTAATAATTTGGAATGTTTCTTCAGCAGAAAACAACCATATAAAAATGAATTCTGAAGGATCACGTGACACTGAAATCATGGGGTTTGATGCGAATTTCCCCCCCGCTTCGCCATCACAGGAATAATTTACATTTTTAAATATATTTAAATAGAAAACAGTTATTTTCAAATCTAATAATACTTTATAATATTATTCTTGAGCCAGCCTTGGTAGCATAAGAATCTTCAAAAATATTACAATATCTTACAGACCTCAAACTTTTGAACAGTCTTCTGATTCATAAAAAGCATGATCTCTTATTGGTGTACAAACAAAGAGCTTATCAAAACAAAACATTCAGAAGAAATATATATAAAAAAGAAAGAAAAAAAGAGAAAAATAACAGTAAAAATCATAAAATGCCAGAGTTTTATTTTTGCAACCTGCCTGACAGAATAGCTTTTGTTCAGATGATCGTCATTTTACTAAGTTTAATGATTTCACATTGGTGCCTAAGAACACTTTTCATCATGGTAATATCAGTGTAACAGTCTCTCTCGCTGCTTATTGCTTTTGTGTTAAATGGACTGCTGAATGCAGAGCGTTTTTGGCTCTCATACTCTATTTGTTAAATGAAAATGGAAACCGTGTCCACAGGACAGAAGAAGATGCACCATTTATAATAACAAGCATATTTTTCACATTTTACATGTTTCTTCATCAATCCTACTTAATGCAGTCCTGCCCACTAAAATCCAACTACATCCCACTAAAACGACAGTTAAAATTCACTGAAGGCTGAGCAATGTAAATTCTGGCAAGTTTCTAATCAACTTCAAATAAATCTTTATCAATTTCAACAAGTTCCACAAATGTCAACAAGCTAGCCAAACTGGTTTGATTCCCCACACAATCCACCCGTAAGACAGCAGCTGTAATGCAAGACTTAATCCTCATTGCTTAAGTAACTCACACACAGACAGAGATCATAGACTCACATTCTCATGTTCATACCCAGAGTGCACCTGAAAGGACATGACTAATCAGAGGCTTAAGCCATGATCAGTGCCATACATACAAACCCACAACTCACACACACACACACACACAGAAGAACATCTGCTGCATCCAGTTGAGTACCAGAGAAAGGGTCTCCGTCTCCCAGATGCTGCAAGTTTTTCCAGCCGTCCCTGATCAATTAAACGCCTTCAGCAATTCCTTCAATGAGAGAGAGAGTAAAGGACTGAAAATTTGCATTCAGTTTCCACATTTACTTGTTTTCTCACTGTAAAGATGTCAACCAAATCTTAAACTCTTAAACTTGTGTGACGGTAGCATGCTAATAGCAGAAATCCAGCAAATATATTTAATAAAACATGATTATTCTGCTTCTGACAGTATGTGTTCAACTAGAAGTAGGACATACTGAGTTTGTTAGTATTAACCCATGATACATAGAGAACTCAATCTGTGATATTGTTCAAAGCATAAGATATTTCTTTCGTTATGGAATGTTTCAACTGATATTGACATTTCCGCATATATCTCCCAGATGCCTGTTATTTATGTGTGTCTCTTTGGGTTTTAGTGGAGGAGAGTCCAACAGCAAAGAAGAAAGTTGAACAGGAGAGCGAAAAAGAGACCTGGAAGAAAGAAGGCAAGGGAGAAGACCCACAAGTTGCAGGTGAGATTTACACATCATTCACACACTGTTTTTTCCCACAGGATGTAGAAGAAACATGTCAATACACACAGATCACAGAAAATAAGAGCTTAGATTTACAGGATAAAAAAAGACACATAAAACAATGTTAAACGTGATGTGTATATTTTATCCAGCTTAGTAGCAGGAGATCATTTAAGCCTTTTAATAGCTCCTTTTCTTTCAACAAGTGTAAAGACTTACTTAAAAGTTGATCATCTAAATATCTATATATAATAATTAGCATGACTGGTATAATCTGATAGTTGTGCATCTTAATACTGGCTCTAACATTGTATCTAAGGTTTTTATATTGTGGATCTGATTATTCCTCTCACTGATAAGGTCAGTAATGATGTATAGATAGTTAGAAAGTTAAGTGTATCTAAATTCGCTGAAAGTTTAATCAGATGTGAAAAGTTTTCTGGCATGTGTGACTTGATAACTATAACAACACTGATCAAAGGAGAGCTGAGGAGCTGTTATATGAAATGATTTCATAGTGACAAAAGTCTGTCACTGAATGTCTAATGGACTGAGTGAGATGTGTTCACTTTATGAGGAATTGTGTTTATGAGAATGGCCTAAAATGCATTTTCACACTTAAGCCATTAAAAATGAACATCATTAGACACAAAATATTAAATCTTGTGGCATTTGCAAACAAATGATTAACCTTCTCTCAGATTTTTTCTTCATGTTCTTTAACCAGCTGGTTCTTAGTGGATGCACATTTTCCAGTTAGTCTGAAAACAAACAAAACAAGAAATTGTCCAATACTTTGTATTTCAGTTTTGAATAGTATATGTGTTTGATGTGATATATTACTATTTATTGCAATTGCGTTCATAATGGCATTCAGCAACTCTCTAAAGTCATTATAGGTTTCCTGCAGGAATTGACAGCTTGAAGCCTCTATTCCTTTTATCAAGATGTGAAAGCCAGTTTTTTCCCTCTCAAAAAAAGCATTTTGTTTTTTGATTGTGTATTGATTGATTGTTTTCTGTGCGTGCTGAAATAGAACATTTTTGAAAAGCCTCTGTGCAGAAATTGGAAGCATCTCCAGAGTCCGTCGTGATTGCTGGTTAGCAGCTTGGATGCCAAGGAATTTTCTAATCTCTCAATTTGTCATGAAAATCCTCTTAGTAAAGACATTACAGGTTTTCAAATCTGGCATTGTGTGTGTTTAACCATTTTTTACCAAACTCGCCAAACATACAAAGCGCTGACGTCTTAATACGAGCCTGCTATCTGTGACCGCACAGCCTTGTTAAACGCAGACAACTTAAAAACTGAAAACAAAAACACAGCGTTGTGTTTTCTCACAGGCATATGCTGTCAGCTGTTTGAGGCAGTATGAGAGGGCAGAAGAAACAGCTGTCGTGTTTTTAATCTTCTAAATTTCATACAGGAGATCTAGTAGTCTAATGCACTTCTCCTGCATTTGGAAGATAGTAAATACGTTGTGTGTGTGTGTGTGTGCGCGTGTGCGCGGCACCTTAGGCAACAGATGAGCATCATCAAGGCCCGCTCTCTCCTTTTGCCATTTCCTTGATCGATTACTCAGCTCAGATGAGGCTGTCCTCCCCTCACTCTCGAGGGCAGGGCTTCAAATTTGTCTCGGAGCACCATTATTAAAAATGATAACTGTAATCTCACCGGCTGCCGGATCTGAATGAGGAAATAAAGGGACGGTAATTCTGAACTGGATGAATTATGAATGGAGCTTTTTGAGAAGTGAGCAAATCGGAAAGGACAATGTTATTGGATTAGTATTGTTTTGTTTTTTTTATCTGTTAATGTGTTAATCTGTCTCGTTCTGTCAAGGGGAAGAGAAAGGGGGTAGCCCAGAAAAGAAGATGCAGACAGGCCAGCCTGATGAAGCGGGAAAACAGATGGAAGGTAAGACTAGTATGATTACTTAATTAAAAAAAAAGAGAGATGTACATGGCACATTCCACGTATGCTTTGGTGTCCAATTTCTTTCGTTAAAAGGATGCCGAAAAATCTGATATAGTTTATACTTATTTCATTCTTCTGTGTGAAGATATTTCTGAAGAATGTTGATTTTGGTACCCACTGTATGGACAAAAAAAAAGTTAGTATGAGAAGAAACTGTTTGGTACCAACATTCTTCAAAATATCTTCTCTCAAATAGAGGTTTGAAATGACATGAGTGTGTGTAAATCATGACAATTTTCATTTTGGGGTTGGCTAATTTTTAAAGGCTTTAGAAGATATTATTTATATTTATTATTTATATTTAGCTTATATAGTAGTTGATCAAATATGTTATATCGAGTGTATTATTAAACTGTAAACCCTGTTACCTGTAACTAATATTGTGCGCCCAGAACTAGCCAGGGCAAGAAGCTTGAGATTTAAGCCTTATTTGCAAACCTTTTACCCATTCACCGTTTTTTTTTTTTTACTTAATTATATTTGTTCATTAATTAATTGTAATTTGTTCCTATCTCTACGTTAAATGTTTTCTTCATGATTTGATTGTACTATTGTTAATTCTTATTCATTTTAAAATTAGAAATTAAACATATAACTACTTAATCACTCATATATTAATATAAAGTATTAAACTATATAATTTAATACTAAAATATGATACTTCCCTCTCATCGTATTATTATTATTCAATTCTTGAATTTTTATTTTACATTTATTTCTTAAAAAAATAAAACATGGTATTTTGTATATTTTTGTATAAGGTTGGCAAAAAAATTAATAGAAAATGCATGCATAAAAAACCTGTTTTCTAAAGGTTAAGCATTTCTTTCACTGACCATTTGAAAAAGAAAAAAAAAATGCATCCCTATTTATACCCTATTTATGGTAAGTGAAAGTGCCACATTAAGTCTTCATATAAAGCAAGGTCACACATAACCAGACACACATACAATAATATAGATACGTGTTCGCACATTCATTCAATTATGCCCACTATTTGTTTACACAAAACTTGATTAAAGTGTTATGTACACAGATAATGGATAACGATTCCCATTTAGACACAAGCAACAGACTAATACACACACACACACGCGCACACAAACGTGGCAGTACCAGATGTTAAACACGGAGAAGGTGAGATCGATACAACATATTTAAGAAGGTAAAGCCAAGCTCAACACCTCACCATACGGTGCTTTTAACAAAAACACGCTCACGTTCACACACAAACAGCCTTCCATAACACCTCAGCCGAGTGTTTCTGAACGCTGTTGGCACGTGGTCATTAGGGCACTGCTGCCAATTTTAAGCAGGTGTGTCGGCTTGTGTAACTTATAAAAGTCTAATGGTTCTGCATGTGTTAGCATGGGATTGGCTTCTGAATAAAAGCATCTGATTCTGCTAAATGACTGACTTACATGGAAGCAAGTAACACAAATAAGGAGCCCTCAGCTCGAGAGGCTTGTTTCGAAAGTCTGCATCAATATTAAAAACATCAAATTGTTTACTCAGTAAAGTGCCTAGGCTTGTTTACTTTTTGAAATTGTGCTCAAAGTGGATCTCACGTTCGACTTGTTCACAGGCTTTTCCCCTCGACCGGCCCTGTACGGTAGACTCGATAAGATTCATAAATTAAACAAAGTTCTCTTAGCCTGAAGGTACCTATGAATAAGTCTGGCTTTGCTAATGGAGGCCGTTTTTTCGGCCATGGAGTATTGCGGTTCCTGCGGTGGGAGTCGATATCGCCTCTTCGCCTGCATGCAGGTGAGATTTACTGCGATGGCTGCTGAGCCTCAGTGGCTCTGAATCCAATCAGAGTTTCTCTCCTCATCTCTCACTGTCTGACTGATGAAGGTGGGCTTTTTCACTCTGTCGCACCAACCGAGGTTCAACCTGTTTCTGCATGTCGTTTTTTGATTACATATTGCAAACCGCAAGACTTATTTTGCCTGATTAAATCTGATGTTGCAGTGGTAAAGTAAATCGACCGCAGACTACTTCAAATGATGGTTGGAGAACAGGTGGATCTTTAGATCGGTGTAAGATATCTTAAGAAAAGTGTTGGTTTTGGAAAGCTTAAGGATCCCTTGTGCTGGGTGAATGAGAGTTTGTGTGTGTGTCTCACTGTAAGGTTAGAAATACACTCGTAAGTACACAAACATGACGTGCTGATGTATCTAACGCTTGATGAAGAGGATGCAAATTGTGACTTTGCTGCACGTTAAACAAAAATGTTTTTTTTTTCAAATTTGATATAATATTGGTCATCAATTATGCAGTTTGTAGGGCTTGAAAAATTGACTAAAATTGTAGTATTATTATTGTTGTTATTAAATAAAAAATAACTAAGTACATACAAAATAAAAATATTGCTTTTGTAATATTTCACTGTAAAATAAATATATTACATATATTGTATAGAAATATTTCTTAATTAGTAATGTTAGTAATAGTATTATTATTTTACATTTAAAACTAAGTTTAAAATTACAGTGTTATTTATGGATTTATTTTTATTTTGATGGAAAACCACAGGGAGCCTTTAAAGGTTCTCTTTTGTTGATAACACTCTTGCATTATCGACATTATTGTCCTTTTTAATACTGTAAAGCTGCTTTGACACTTTGATCTGCATTGTAAAAAGTGCTATATAAATGACGGTGACTTGACTTGACATTATCAAATTGCAAAATCATTGCAAACTTTGCAATTTGATAAACCATATTGTGATTTTGGTTATATTGATTAATTGTGCATCCCTATAACATAATACAGTATATGTAATATGTACACAACAAATCTCTTTGTTGATTATAATGAGAGCATTCTAGAGCATCTCACTTGTGTATATTGTATAGTTACATCACGTACTAAGGCTATTTTTGAGTGTTAAGTGATGTTTTTTTAAGCACTAATTTTAGTGTCACCACTAAACAAAACTGAAATATAATTAATTCCACATAGTACAACTAATGCTGTAATTAGCACTTTAAGGACACTTTGTAGTGATTATTCAGGCCTTATAAATTGTGTGTTTGGTTTCTGTTTGTATCTGGAAATCCTCCTTATGTTTGGTAGTCCATTGGTCATTGGCTGCATGTGTTTACACTTGATAGTTATCTTCACATGTCTGTTACATTAAACTGGGTGTGTAATTATTTATGGAGCTAACATTTGACAGTTTGAAGCAGTTTCAAGTTTTCGCAAGTTACTTTTCTATTGTGCTAGAGCAGAACTCGAGCTTCTGTAGCTAGAAACATTTGCTTGCACATACTTGCATGGCGTAAAGTTGGTTTCAGGTCTTAGAATTATTAAAGCCAATGTTGTGTGAGGAAAAACTTGAGAGAAAACAAAATTGAAAGGGAGGCAGAACACACACTTTCGCTCCTCCCATTGTCTTTTGTTCTCAAGCACAGTGGGCAATCAGTGTTTCTCAGCGAGAAGAAGACGGCTCAGAGTTTTCATTTTGGACATTTTTTTATTTTTATTTGTTCTTTTACTCTCTCCAATCCTTTGTTTTCTGTCTGATGTCATGGTGAGGCTAAAATGGAGTAGTTTGCCAGCTTAACTCTTGGATAGCAGTCAATATTCATCATTTCCTGTCTTCCATCCACCGTAGTGAGATCACACGGCACCCATTCTCATAGCCATTCTTTTGCCCCTCCGATAAGAATTTATATTCACTCAGGAAATCATCAAAATAAATCATTGTTTATTTAAGGGCTATGCTCACTTATTTATTTGTTTACTTCTTGAAGCTACACCCGCAGGATTCTCCATGTAACGTTGCCCGGGTTTGGATCTCCTGGGTTTTTGTTTCTTGTGTATTAACTATTGATTTTCAAGACTGCGATAGTGATGGCATCCTAGTCGCTCGCAGCTTCCTGGAGAATGTGGCCCTGAGGCAGAAACCCAACAGTATCCGCTGTGGCCATCTGTTGCTTGTGTTGAAGCCCTGCACATTTCTAGCTTCTCAGTTCAGCAAAACCCACCCAACGACAAAGGGAGCTGCATTTGCCAACTGCTAATATTTAGTCATCATTAGACACCATTTTGTCTTTTTTTGTTTATCATTGACATAATTTGATTTGTTGGCCTATTCTCAATTTCCCTCAGTTTTTTCCCCATCGTTGAGGAGTAGCTAGGCTATATTTAATTTTCAATAGCATGACAAAGCTGTTTTTTTTGTGTTTTTAAGTGTAGCTTTTCCAGTAATGACCTGATTTTTCCACTGAGAGGCAGTGTAGTGTGACTAAGCATTGCATTGTTACATTCTTTTGCAGGTCTGATTCATTCTAGTGAATCTGTTCATTCAAACAGTTCATGCAAATGAATTAATTTTAAAAAATAATTTCTCTCTTTATAAATTAAAATATTTGGTTATATGCAACTGTTTTTGACTGACTTATGAATTAAAGTGTATTCATTTTTTATTTTATTTTATATTTAGCTTGAATTTATCTGCTCATTTATTGCTGTCACACTAATTTAATTTGTTCCTTCATTCAAAAAACCCTTATTGTTTTTGTGCCATTTGTAACTAAATATATCTAAAAAGATTGTTCCCTAATGTAGCTTTAATGCATTTATTTATTTAGGAGATGCTTTTATGCAAAGCAACCTATTGTGGAGCATCGCAAGCGGTTTCTCATAAAAGTCAATAATATTTGGAGTTTACAATGCCAGATTTCAAGTATAGGCTAGTTTAGAACACAAGCTAGCGCACAAGTGCAATTCATAAAAGTAGAGAAGGAGAAAGATTTATTTCATTTGTTTCTTTGTAAACTTAATTATTTAATTGATAGTATACATTTATAATACTTTTATTATATATTTTTTATTTTTTTTTGCTTTATAATTAGGAGTTATTATATTGCTTGTGGGAAGTTATATGTTGGACCCGGGAGCAACAAAAACCCGTCTGAGTCCCTGGGGTATATTTGTAGGCAATAGCCAAAAAATACTTGTATGGGTCAAAATTAATTAAGAATTTTTCTTTTAAGAAAAGAAAAGAGGAAAAGGCCAAAAATCATTAGGATATTAAGATCGTGTTCCATGAAGATATTTTTGTAAATTTCCTTTCCTAACTACGGTAATATAGATAAAAACTTATTTGGTTTGTTAGTAATATGCAATTGCTCATGACTTTTTCATGTTGGAACGGATTTTTTCCCGATTTTCACATTTGTAAATCTCTCTCCTCGCCCTTTGGTCCTGATCTCCTAACAAAAAACAAAACCATACTCAATGGAAGCTTATTTATTCCAGCTTCATATGATTTATAATCAAAATTTTAAAAATTGACACTTAGACTCTGGTTTTGTGGTCCTTGTCACACCTATTATAGTGCACTAACAGATAGATGATTATTGTAGGACAATAGGTAAGTTTGTTTCTGTACGACTAGGACAGTGCCAGTCTATATGTCTTTTCATCTCCAACGCACTATACCAGACTGTACACTTGTCCCCCCCCAGACTTTCATGGTTTGCTTCTGTTTCTGTTTGCGTCGGAAAATGGGAACTTGAACCGCACGTCACATTTCGGTGTTCCTGTGTTGTTTTATAGACACTCACTTTCCTCCTCTCTCTCCCGTTCCCTTTCTCTCCATTTTGGTGTGACGGTCGTCCTCGGCGAGTGTCTCCGCCTCGCTTGGGTTTAGCTCCTTCGAATTTCTTCGCTATCATTCCGCGCAGATTCTCATTCAGAGTATTTACATGTTGGAGAGACAGGTGGTTGCAAAACGGACCCTTTTTAATTGGGGCTTGTTTAAATGTACTACTACGCCTCTGTTTCTGTTCTGTTTTGTGGTGGGATCGAAAGGTCAAGCTCAGAGATCTTCTGTCCGCATGTGCTAAGGGCGTGGCGTAATACGGTGCCTGCTGGGCTAGTGAGTCTACGATCTATATACTGAGGGCTTAATCAAATCACACACAGACAGCCGCATTAGTAACAATATTATATCTGTCAACAGCAATTTGTCACAATTATTATAGCTCCATTTGCCCCCTTCTTGGGCTGTTGTATATGTGAAAGATGCGGAGCGGTCTCGGCTGACTTCGAGCGAACGTTTCCGACGTTGCTTCCTTGAAATAGGCATTAGCCAAATTTTCTGCATAAATGCAAATATTCTAGCGCTGTGTCTACATACTGCCCCAAAACTGTCCTAGCACTTTGCTTTGGAGCAGGACAGATTCAATAACACAAAGTCAAGAACAACATGCACAGTACTTTAAGGATATTTCACCCAAAAATGACAATTCTGTCATTAATTACTCACCCTCATGTCGTTACAAATCTGTAAGACCTTTGTTCATCTTTGGAGCACAATTAAAGATATTTTTTGATGAAATCCAAGAGCTTTCTGACCCTGCATAGACAGGAACGCAAATGACACGTTCAAGGCCCAGAAAGGTAGAAGGACACTGTTAAAATAGTCCATGTGACATCAGTGGTTCAGCTATTTGACTATTTTAATGATATCCTCTCTAGCCTTTCTGGGCTTTTGACGTTGACATGTCCACTGCTGTCTATGGAGGGTCAGAAAGCTCTTGGATTTCATTAAAAATATCTTAATGTGTTTTGAAGATGAACAATACGGGTTTGGAACCACATGAGGGTGAGTAAATAATGACGAATTTTCAATTTTGTGTGAACTATCCCTTTAATGTTGTTGTTTGTACATCTAGTTAGCTCATACATTTGTGCCTCTCTGGATGCTGTGTCTTAGTGGTTAGTTTTGATTCTCATATAAGAGAAGCAGGTTCAAATCCTACTGTATCTTTTGTTATTTGATGAAAATACCTCATTGCCATGTTCATTGCCATGTTCATTAATTGTTAGTAGTATTATAACTGTTGTTGTTGTTGTTAATAATAACAATAATAATTATAGTAATAATCTTGTTTGAATTTGTGTAATTTGTTTTAGTTGGCGAGGGTGCAAAAAAAATTACAATTTAAATAGACAGACAGACAGATAGATAGATGGATGGATGGGTAGGTAGGTAGATAGATAGATTGGATTTAGATGTGGATAATTTTTGGAAGATGGGAATGCTTTTGCCCATTGTTCGTGTGGAGTATTGCCCATTCATCCAGTAGGGCATTTGTGAGTTCAGGCACTGATGTTGGACGAGAAGGCCTGGCTCTCAGTCTCTGTTCCAGTTCATCCCAAAGGTGTTTGATGGGGTTGAGGTCAGGACTCTGTGTGGGCCTGTCAAGTTCTTCCACACCAAACTCATCCAACCATGTCTTTATAGACCTTGCTTTGCGCCCTGGGGCACAGTCATGCTGGAATAGATAAAGGCCTTCCCCAAACTGTTTCTACAAAGTTGGAAGCCTAGCATTTTACAAAATGTTTTGGTATTAGGCATTAAGCATTAAGATATCCCTTCACTGTAAGTAAGGGGCCTTGAAAACCAACCCCATACCATTATCCCTCCTCCATTGAAATTTACAGGAAGGTAACATTCTCCTAGTATCTGCCAAACCCATCAGACTGCCAAACAGAAAAGCATGATTCGTCACTCTACAAAACATATTTCCACTGCTAAACACAGGACGTTCAGTGGTAGGTGAATGCTTTAGGGTGACATAGAAATTGATCGTATCAACCTTTAACAAAAAAAATTTTGGAGGGGGGGGGGGGGGGAAAATCGGATCTTCTGCCCGGATATAGATGGGAACGAGCACCAATATGATAGCCGTATGCCAGAAAGGGCCAGCATATTGTGTGTGGCCGGACTGGGAAACATATGCTTGAGTCGTTAGTAGAGTACATTGCATGCTAAAACACGGTGGATAACCAAGCCATATACCGCTTTCAGGCAGAGGTGCCACCCATTTTATGATTCCACAATAAATATACCCTCACAAACCCGCTTTCACGCCACCACAACCATCTGCTGATGACCCTGGATCTTCAAACAACACACCTCGATTACCCGGCTGTTTATTTTTGTGCCCCGCAGAGCACCCAGAATGCATTGTGTGTGCTCTCCATTATGTAGTCACCTATGGCCCACAACCCTGTTAGCATCAAAGCAGGGAGAATGCAGGAGAAGAGGAGTCCCTCTCAAATAAGCCGAAGGAGCACGGCCTCTCACACTGTGGCTTTGAAGATCTTCTTTGGATCATCAGCTCGTCCGCCCACAGCCCGCCAGACGGGGGGGGGGGGGGGGGGGGGGGGGTCAGGGGAGTGTGGAGGAATATGAAGGCAGTATAAACCACAGCGAAAGTGAAGAGTGCTGAGGCACAGGATGCAAAGCTTATATTTGATAATGGCAGTTTTGTTTTGCTCATGCCTATTCATTTAGTCTCTCACACACATCTCTCTGCACAAAATCCATTAAAAAGGCACATAGAATTTAGGTGCTTTAATGCATATTAAACAAAAGAAAAAAGAGAGAGAAGAAAAACCATGGACAGTTTTGGAAGGAACGGCAAACTATGTGACATACTCACTTAAAAACTAGAGCTGTGTATAGTGTTGCTTCTTTGGAAGCTCTTTTAACCTCTTTTCTGTTTTAATGGCCACCATGTTCAGAATATTCTCTCTGTTTCTCCTCTCTCTGTGTTAATAGAGTCAACAAAGAGTGCAGACACCGGGGCGGACACCAGTCAGGGGCCCGAGGTTCCCATGGAGGTTCTGGGTATGTGCTAAATCAGTTTTCCCAAATATATATATTTTTTGTGTAATATACCTCAAGGTCACATCATTAAGGCTCAACACATCATTTTTACAATAATGAGAAGAACAGTGCACTAATGTGGTGCATGCTAGCAGCAAAAACATATTTTATGTAAGATTAAGTATATAATGTACACTGCCTTTTAAAAGTTTGAGATTAGTAAGTTGTTGTTTTTTAATTTTTTTAAGAAATAAATGCTGTTATTCAGCAAGAATGTGTTAGTGATCAAAAGTGACACTAAAGACTTACATTCCCTAGTAAAAAGTAATATATTTAAAAATACATTTATGTCATACTAAGTATATTTCAAATCTATTAACATATTTACAGACTTACGGATATAAAAATTATAATTCAACTTAATTTGGAGTACTACTTGTGCACAATGCACATTTCTTAATATTAAGCCTAAAAATGTGTTTTAATGTCAGTATTGATGGGTATTGTATGATCTTTGTATAATATCAGTCTTTAAATGCAAGATACTTAAAGTGTACCTGATGTATACTTGCAATAGTTCCACTTTAGCACAATCAAATATACTTCAGTTCATCTTTAGTTGTACTTCAGCAATACTTCAAAATTACAAGTACAAGTACAAAATTAGTTGTTCCAAAAGTAGAAGACTTTAAGAATACCAGTTTAGAAAACTTCACGTACAATTGCAGGGTATTTAATGGAACTACATGTGTAAATGTATTTGTAGTTACTTAGCATGAACATAAGTATTTAATACATTTGTAGTATGGTATTATCACTAAATTCTATTTTTTTTTTCTGGTATTTTGGACTTTCAATTCATTAAAGATCCCTGAAAAAAATGTATAAGAGATTCCACAAAAATATTAAGCAGCTGTTTTCAGCATTGATAACAGTAAAATATGTTTCTTACGCACTATTAAATGATTTCTGAAGGACTGAGTAGGCTGCTGAATTCAGCGTTGTCATCACAATTAAATACCTTTAAACTATGTCGTGAAACAGTATTTTCAATTGTCAAATCCTATGTTTTGGAACTGCTATTGGATCCACAAAAAATGCCAGCCTTGTGAGTATGAGATACTTGAAGGTATGTTGGGAAATGGGATCTGCATTGGTGTTTGTGACCACAAGGCCCTGTATGAAAGCATGTTTCTTTTGAGAGATTGAACATTTCTGTATATTGTCAGTGTGCTTGAATGTGAAGAACTTTGCTTTCTACAGTATATTCTCACATCTCTTTCCAGCAAGGTCTAAAGGTGCACATGAACAACAAGGTTTTGCATCCTATTCTCTGCTGCTGTAACTGGGAATAATACTCGTGCCAAGCACTCGTGGTGGTAAGGTCAAAAGAGACCAACATTCTGTAAGTCACTCGTAAGTCACTCGTTAAGTTTTTCGCAGCAGGCCCTGCTACCTTTGACAGCTGCGTTTAGCGGCTCTTGAGGTCATGGCAAAGGGGGCACCCTCTTTTCTTACTTCCTTCATATTTATTGAAATTAAATTTCCCTTTTTTGGTTCATGCGTTTTGTGCTTTTGAATTGTTTTTTGGAGTTGTAATTTGAAGCAGAGAAGAGAAAGTTATCCCTGCACTCTGACTTCTTACACACTTTATTTAAAATGATATTCCACCAAAATACAGATGTTCAATATGTGAGCAAAGCATTCTTTTGAGTCACTTCAATGATTCGGATGTTTCTGTTCACAAAACAAGTCTGAATGGTTCATTCATGAATCAGACTAATTCGGTCTTCAACTCACTGACTTACATCGTTTGTTTATATGTAAATAACAAATAAAATTTTGGTATGGTCCAACAAAAACATTATATAGCTTCAGAACACTTAAAATGCAGCACACAAGTTGTATGAACAAGTTTTATGTGACTTAATGGTGCTTTCACAAACTTTTTAAAACTTGAAAGCTTTATTTATTTGTGTGGAAAATAGCAAGCAGTGCATTATATAAAATTTCCATTTGACAAAATGTTTATTTTTGAGTGAACCATTGCTGTTAAGCTGTGAAAATGCATTTTTGACTCGTGTAACATGATGAGTTAACCATATTAATTCTACATTGACAAATACAGAATTAAAAAAGGCTACTGTTCCCCTCCCTTCGCTGCTAATTTGCTTTACTGATCTGCCACAAACCTCCCTGCTCAATTCTCCACATCGCTTTCAATGTGACCCTTAAACCAAGTGACCCCATGTTCTCTTTTCACATCTTTTTAAAGGTTTTTTATTTTGTTTTGTTTTTCCAAGCATGGCCTTCTTGGCCCAGGGAGAACTGGAAGCCTTTCAGACCTAGAGAGGACCTCTTCCTCGTACAATGGCAGCTTGTCAAAGCACATCTTGTAACTTTAGGCAAATGCGGCCGGTAATACAATGCCACTTGGCTCTGTAGAAACCCTTCCTCGCATTTCTCACTCTTCGCTTTGAGAGGGCGGAATACAAATGAGAGGAACCACTTGGCTTTTCACAGAGGAACGTGCATGAGAAGGATCTGTGGTATTTACACTGAAGCCCTCCCCACTGGGTTTGTTTCGACTCTATACCTTTTAATTGGCTCTAATTGTTTGAAGCTTCACCATCACACAGCGACACAACGAAGAAAAAAGCCCCGCACACAATCGAGTGCCTCCCAGAATGCTTTTCTCTTTCTCTTTCTCTCCTCAACGTTGTTCCAGAGAAAATATGTCTGCCCTCACCCCCGCAACCTTTGAATATTTACATATGAAAATGAAGTTTGCTCTCCACATTTAGCACTTCATTAGCTCTCATGGTCTGGCTCTTTGAAAAGGTTGCCTGCCGTTGTTGCTCATGAATAGGCCTGGAATTACATTGATGTATGTTTTAATGATGAGCTGAACTCTACTGTTACCTCGCACAAAATGCTACGAAAGCTGCACTTTGGTCTAAAATGAGGCTATTCACTTGCAAAATACAGTTATTTACATGTTAGATTATGAACGCACAGCTTGAAGACCACCCTGAGCTTCTTTACCTAAAGTGAGATATCAGATGCTGCTTACGCTGCTCATCTTTTCCAGATGTGAAGAGTTTGGTTCATTATATTGTCTCCATAAACCAAACTTACCATCCGCGGACTCCTCCAAGTGAAGGACGAATAGATAATGTCTTCGACTTGTAAGATATTGAGTGGTTTTACTCAGCAAACCTCTTATGAATGTGCGGACGGCTGTAAGCTTGTTCTCTTGTTCTCCTTTCAGTCGAGTTCTTTTCCATTAACCTCCTGAGCGACATGTGAAAACCGTCTGGCGAGGAGCTTTTGTGAGTCACTGGTTAGATTGCGTCGGGCCCGTGCCCCAGTTAGGCCAGGGTTATTGGTTTGGTAGCTTGTGTTGGGCTTTGAGCTGCCGGCACACTGTGAGAGTCAAACAGCCTTGAGAACCTAAACAATCCATGTGCAGGGAAAAAGGTTATAAATTAAATGACCAAAGAAGCCTTGGCTGTGAAAATGAGCTCGAACTCTGTTGAAGCAGCTCAGATTGAGTGGCCTTCCTAAAATAATCTAATATAAAGTCCAGTTGCATTTGACAGTTGACAAATTCACTAGACATTTATGTGCCTGTTGACATGTGCAAATACAACTTATAAAGTATATTTAGAATACGCTACCATTCAAAAGTTTGGGGTTGGTAAGATTTTTTTGGAAGTCTTTTATGCTCACTAAGGCTGCATTTGTTTGATCAAAAATTCAGTAAGAACTGTAATATTGTGAAATGCTATCACAATTTAAAATAACTGTTTTCTATTTTAATCTATTTTAGAATGTAATTGGATTGCAAATCTGAACTTTCAGATTACTTCAGTGTTGCAGGATCCTTCATAAAAATCAAGAAACGTCTTATTACAATCAATGTTGAATACAGTGCTTCTTATTCTATTATTTTACTTTTTGTGGACGGTATTTATTATATTATATTATATTATATATATTATATTATATTATATTATATTTATTATTTTGACAACCTCATTGTTTTTTTTGCAAACCTTCCCTTTTAAAATAACATTTATCCCAGTTATAATGATTTTAGTTATTTTAGTTTTTTTTTATTTTATTTGCCTTTTTTTTGGGAATTTCTAGCAATGAAAAATTATTATAGTACTTATATGATATTATTTATTTTTTGACCCGCTGGTTTTTGCAAAGCTTCACTTTTAAAATCTCAGTTATATGAGTTTTTTTATTATTTCAGTTTTATTTTAACTCTATTTCCTTTATTTAAAATCATATCTATATATCTGTTTACCACTCAAATAAAATTAAAACTGGGGAATTTTAAAGACATTCTCAGTTCAGTTCTGAATAGTGCATAAACCTGATGGTTACCATTGACATTTTTTGAAGGCATTGGCCAAACCTTTCAACCAGCACCACCATTTGAGTCTCCAGTTAGTAGACATATTGTATCTTGAGGATTGCTTCACGATGACTACACGTCTGCTTTGGCCTTTGTCTGTAATGTCATTGTTGGATTTGGAGTGGACGAGGAATGATGTTGATGCTCGCCTGACACGACCGGTCATTATTTGTGTGGCGCAGGCGATTTATGCTGCCTAACAATAGACCCACAAGCCCCTCACAATCTCTAGAGCGAATGGTTGGTGGAGGATCTAATTTTCTGCTTGTCTGAATATGAATATGACTTACGTCTACCCCCAACCCCCCCACCATACTTCCCTCCCTTTCTCTATCTTCCTCGCTCACTTGTTCATCTTCCCTGCTTTGTGAGTTGCCTGGCACTGACTGTAAAGATACCACCCACACGACGAGACCATCAAACTTTCATTACGCCTAAGTGCAGTTAATTCCAAGGGAAGCATATGAAGCAAAGAAAATACGACAATTTATCGAAGCTAGAGCGCTCAGACTATCCTGAGCTCACTCAGCCGCTGTGTTGAAGAGAATTGAGTGCCCAATGGACTGCTGTCAGGTAAATCAGGATAAATAACCAAAACACATAGTTTGAGTGAGACTTAGTCTGAAGTTTAACACTCAATATATCATTATTTGTCAGGATTTTAAATCATAATGGCACGATACTATAACCTTAACGTCAGATTGCATCAGAAGCCTCAAATCAATCTATTGGGAAATGAAATTCAGTTGTTTTCTCTCACATTTTTTGAGAAATAGACGCCCAGCTATCCTCCATGTCACATTTTTACACTTTTTCCTGCTTGACAGCTTCTGGCTACTTTATTTGTTTCACGGCACGTCACACTCTCTTCCCGAAAGACTGAACTCATACTGTTGTCGGCTGTAAAGCTAAATTAGAGAGCTGGCAAATTTCTGCAGCATCTCCTGACGTACAGGGCAGCAGTTGGAAACGAGCACAGACATTGATTGAAATTCCAGCATCTCGTTTTTTTCAAAGGCTGGTTTGTTGTGTTTTGATCAGCGCTGCTTATTAGAAGCCCAAAGTGGCAGGGCTCCCTCTCAGCCCTGACATTATTACATGGAAAGAGAGACAGACGGAGCATCAGGAGGAAGCCAAGTCTCAATTGAGCTTGCAGGTTCACTCGAGCGTCAGCCTTAACTTTCTCATTTTGGTGCCTGTCCGTGGACTTTAAATGCAGCTCTGATTTCATCTTGAATGCAGTTTTTCTTCTCAAGTAAAATTTTTAGATATTTTACTTGAAAAACAAGACCAAAACACTAACAGAAAAGTGTGTTTATGGTGTACATTTCTGCACTTCCTCCGTACATGTGTGTGATTCTTTGTTTACTCCAGCTCCCCATTTGTGCTGGAATATGGATAAAACACCAAGCGAGGGACAGAGAGGAGACTTGCTTCCAGAAGTGGGCGGTAATGGAAACAGCGTTGTTGAATCGTATCGCATTCGGTTTCAATTACTCCCTCTACAGTGCCGCGAGACAAGAATGAAATGAAATCATGGCGGCGGCGGTTGCCCGTGCTCTCCCTCACCTTTCCTCATCCAGGCACTCTGCTGCTGCTCTATTTCTCCAATAAAAAGAGCTCTTTTTTTCACGTTCGAAACACAAATCCATCACTTGCTGCTTTGCGCCGTTAAATCAGTAGAATTTGAGGGCTGGCCACCAGGGAGAGCGAAGCGTCTGGCTAGCTCTCGTTCTGAAAGGTTGCATTAAAGCCATCGTCTGTAGTTGTTGAAATGTTGCCACCGTAACCCGAAGAATTGTCTCTCCGGCTGAAAGCGAAGCTTCAGAGCTTGTGATGAAATGAGCATGAAAGCATGTAGCATCACAGTGAAAACAGACGCCATGTCATTACACTGCCAGTGATGTGTATTGTACGTTTAAGATGTTCCAGTGTGTTTAGATAATGTTTGTAAGATTCTCATGAAGGTAAATATCGTTATTCTGCAGACAAAAGCTATGGTTTGAGTGCGGAGATGATCTGCAGCAGTGAATTGGGTGAGCTTGCATCATCCGTGGATGTGCCGCGGGAAGGAGATTATTTCATGCTGTGGTTTGCTTTGGTATTTAGGCAGAGAGATAGAAGAGAGAAAGTTATAGACGAGTTTGAGAATGAGGTTCACACTGATATAGACTCAAGGCAGTTTCTAATTAATTTTCTATGCTTCCCCTTTCGTCTGCATTTGTTTTGTTCCTCTTGAAGGCGAGAGGCTTTTGGACCATATTTTTCGTGTTTAAATATTATGCATTGGTCTCATACCAAAGAACCACTAGCTATAAAGTAATCTCTTATTGAAGTTGATGTCTAAATATATTACATTTGGGGTAGTGTGATTTAGTGGTTAAAAATACGGACTGGAAAAGTTGTAAGTTCAAGCCCTGAAAGGCTACTCCACCGGGATTGTCACTTTAATTGAGTTCTAAGTAAGTTCTACAATATATTCAGTGGACTCACCAGTTTATGGAAGCTTATTTCTGCCCAAGGAATAAATGGGGGGGGTTAATTAAAAATGTTATGGCATCTTTTTTATCTCACAATTCAGACTTTTTTTCTTGCAATTCTGAGAATTAAGTCTGAATTGTGGAATATATGCTCAACATTGTGAGAAATAGACTTGCAGTTCTGAGAAAAAAGTCTGCATTGTGAGATATAAATGTGCGATTGCTAGAAAATTCAGAAAAGTCAGAATTGTGGAAAATTCATGACAGAATTACCTTTTTAATTTTTTTTATATATAAAAAACAGAATTACGAGATGTACACTCTAAGGAAGAAATACAGAATTTATGATTTATAAAATGTATGATGTATAAAATTGTAATTCTGAGACAAAAATAAATTCACAATTGTGAGAAAAAAGAAGTTGCAATTACCTTTATTTTTTTCATACCTATGCAAATTTGTGATTTGAAATATGAACTTTAAAAGGATGTTTCATATCCAACCAACCAACCAATAAATAAATACATAAATAAATCATGTTTTGGAGATTAAAGAATGTAGTTGCTGTTCTTCCTGAAGATGATAATGAGGAATCCAGCATGTGGAGCCAATATAATTGTAATAAAATCAAAGGAAAAAAGGCACATAGAACTTACCACATTATTTTATGACTTTTGTTTATTTAGATGCTGATCAAAGTGTTACAACAGCCAAGGAGAGCGACACCAGCAACAGCACTAAAGGTAAAAACAAAGATGTGTGAATTAAAACTATTTTTTTTGGCCATTGCATGGTTTAAATTCAAATTCATGGCTTATTATTTTACACAGAAGAAAGCAGAGTGTATGTGCATTTCCAGATGTAAATGAATTTGTTATTTATATGAAAGTTGAGAGAGAACAAAATCCAGCAACAGGATCAGACTGGAACTCATGTCACCCAGTCATTTCTGAGCATGTGCGTGAAGCACTAGGTCACGACTCCAATTCAAATGTATTTTTTATTATTTATACAGAAGAAAGAAGAGCGTGTCTGGATGCATTTTTAAATTAGAATTTTCAGGTTACAGACCTTTTTGCCACTTTTTTCTATTTATGACAGTTGAGAGATGCAAGAAATGACAGGGAAAACAGGATCGTAAATGTTGCATTTATTCAAGTAAACTCAAATGCATGCTTTATTATTTATACAGAAGAAAGAAGAGCGAGTTTGGATGTATTTTCAGATGCATGCACAGGTGTATCTCGTCATCCTGATCTCTGCAGTCTCATGTTCTTCTCTTGAAGCCTCTTTTGCCTCAGGCATAGCCTTTAGCATCCGCTGCATTTATTTCAGCTAGGAGAAGCTCAGTAGCCAATGAGATGTCACCCAGTGGCATCTAACTTTTAATTCCTCTGCTCAGCTGTGATATTGAGTCATTCATTCCCGTCTCTCTCCTTAATATGTATCTAGATGATGTGAAAGCCCAGGATAAGAGCTCACAAGAGCCCGACGCAACTCCACCAGACACCAGACCAAATTCTGAAGGTAAAAGCAATAAATCAATAAGAGCTGTGAATAAAACAGAGAAACACACTTACGCAGTTCTCATCTTCAGTAAATGTCCCCGTCTCTGTCATTGTTCTTCTCATTCAGCTAAAAGCTCCCAACTTTTTCTGCCTCGTATGCTTTACCCGCAATTCCTTCACTTCCTTTCTCTCTCATTCACTTTCTCTCTGCTGATCTGGAACTGCGGAGTGACCCTGATTTTTCAGAGTAAACGTGTTGGCATGCCTCCTTAAATTGAGTTTGATGAATTACCTGCATGCCCACCTCACGGACATTAATAAATCAAACACAAAGCGTGTGTGATCGGAGCGCAGAGATGACGCAGTGCGAGAAAGCTGATAAATCATGTGTGATAAGAGTTTTGCTGTGCTGTCATTTCGGGAACCCCGGGGTCAGCTTCCCTCTTAGGGCTGCACATACAAACTCCCAGCATGCCATTTATATTCATTCCCTTCGCATTTGACAGGAAATAATTTAGTACAGTATCTTTATGTGGGTATCTGTACAAACAGGCATACATGTAGAATTTAGTTGGACTTTTATTTAACTAAAAGAAAGTTGGTTCTATATTAAAATATATAATATATGATATTTTTATATTCAAGTTCACATGAAATTCAATCAAGTCAAAACAACTGTCTGAACAGCAAGTTGTTGTTAACTTAGATATAAAGTTGGCTGTTAAATTATATTGACTACTTAATAATCACTATATTGTTAAGTTGTGTATGTGTTGTGTATATATATATATATATATTATATATAGTATATGATATCTTTTTTGTAGCAAGTATATTAAATTACAATAATTAAAAATATAATCTAAACTCATTGTATATCGAATCTTATATATTAATGATTTATTATTTTATATTTGTTTATAAATGGCACAATGTATATTAATGAAATACAGAATAAAATGGAAAAAATTCCAGTAAAAAATTTTTTTTTACTGATTAATTGTCTGATTATTTAATGAAACAATAACCAAATATTCTATTACTTTTAATTGCAGCTCCACTTCTAATTGATACTGTAAAATAAAAAAAGTGAACCTAGATCGTTGGAAATGGGGCGATTTGTCAAAGAAAATGTAAATATGCTCAATGTTGCTTTCATGTTGACACCAATCTGTCAGCCTTGTGCATTAGGTTTAACTGTTTGTTTTCTGACATGTATACTTAATTCTGCTTTCATGTTTGTTTTCTTCAAGATGGCCAAGGTGATAAGAACGCACAGGAATGAGACAACAATCAGCCTCATAGGAACGAGTGCCGGCAAACTGTGTGAAGGCAAATATCACACCAATTTTGTCCCACGCTAGAGAGTCGCCCGCAAATACTGGGAAAAGAGTTGCCCCCCCCACTTCATTCACCATTTTTCCTTCTATTAAACCTGTATTTCCTTTCCGCTTCCTCATATTGATAATAAATCAGATATATAGCTATATAAAAAGGATCAAATGAGAGTCTGAACATATCAGAGAGAGTGCAGGGATTGTGGAGCTGGAGGAGGACTGCCATACCTCACTGACATGCTGCTTGATCAATAGCTTTTTGCTTTTTTTTTTTCAATATAGCATCTTGGTGCTGGATTTGAACTGGTTTAAATTAGGTAGAATGTTAAAACACATCCTAAAATCATCCTGCCGCTTTTAGTTACACGCTAATTTGTAATACTTCTGACAAAGTGCAAAGCTAAGGCTAAATTTTCCATCTCGCAGAGCACTCGTAATGCAAAATTCAGACCAAATATGATTGGATTCCGCAGGCCTGTCCACCGATTAAGATTTCTTTCAGGTGAAAAACACTAAAATGGCTATAAATGTCTGTTTGTGCGTGCGTGAGTGTGCGTATATACCGATGATGTCACTTTAAAGAGGTTTTCGCTTTGTGTGTGAGCTATAGAACCAAGTCAGGTCAAACGAGGAGAACATCGCTTGATTCTAATCTCCTCTATGGAGTGGTGGCATTCCTCCCTTCTGCACGCTATATAACAGAGGCATTTGTGCGCTCCTCTGCTTTGAAACGACACGTCACGCTCGCAGAGCCCCCCTTTAATCTCTCAAGCGAGCGCTGATCATGTTTCATCTTCAAATCTGCTCTGACTACTGCGAATGCCTGTATAAAAAAAGGAAAACCTGTTGTGTAAGACTGACGTGGCCGTTTTTGATGAGTGCGCTAACAAATTAATTCCCTCAAGTGTATCTAGATGCATGCCAGCATTGTTTCAAATGTTTTATTTACAGTCCCTCTCGGTCTCCCTCCCTTTCACATGCATAAACAGATCTCAGTTGCAAGCTCTCAATATTTTTACCAGATTGTCTCTGCATCTCTAAAAAAAAAATCTGCCTTATTTCATGAAATAAGTAGTACGTAATCACAAACAGGTGATGGCTAAAATAAAAGGCAAATAGTAAGTGTGTGGCTTTGAATGAATTAAATGCTACTTCAGATGATGAGTGATGATGCACTTCTTTCTTTAAACACACAAAATGATTTTGATGAGTCCTTTTGTTTGGGTTTTGATTTGGTTGTTTGGTTATCTTGCATATGATTTTTTTGGTTGATAATGATTAAAAATGTATTCAAATGCTTGATTTACTTCTTTAAGTGGTGCCATACTGTATATCAGATGAACTCCTGCCTTCATCCTTTGATGATGTTTGCTTTGCTATAAATCAACTATGAATAAAGTTATAAAGTTGTTTCCCTGGGCATGATGTCTGTGTGTTTTATGGTTGCACCGTATCCAGCAGGTAATGTCAGCAGATATTAATCCATAAATATATTTGTATTCTCAGAATTATTATCAGCAAAATTGCACATGCTTGTAAGCTATTCAAAATACTGCATCAAAAATGTCAGAGATTTTTATTATTATAATTTCATGTGCCCGCAGCATTCACTTTATAACTTCTCTAAAGCACTTAATGGATAAAATCATTTTTGTGATTGAAAACTTTAGATATCATAGAATTTAATTTGTTTTCAATAACAAAAAATGTATAGAGACTGAAATCTTGGGTGAGTTCCATTTGAAAGGGGGCATAACTATGCTGTACTCACTCTGAAGGGTGTAGTGCAGTACACTTACGTGACTGGTACTTTTTTTGGAATTGACCATTCGCAAAGACCCGTCCCCCTTAGTCACTGTTGCTATATCCGACAAACCATGCTACTCTCACGCCACACAGTGAAAAAATAAATCTCGGAGCAAATAGGAAACTGACAACATGCCGACAGATAAGACAGAGCAGGTTACTTCTGGTATGAAACAAAGTCTCTGCTTTCAAATTTTCTCATTTTTTAAGAAATTCAAACAATAAATAACATTTTGTGTCTGTTTAATGTGTTGATCACTAGTGCCGCAGTTCAAGCGGCACGTAAACCAATCATCTTTTCATATTCACTGGTTAAAGCACAAAATAAACATGAATGAACATCAGAAGGTATCTTGTTTCAACCGTGGAAAGATAAATGTTAATACACACTATTTTTCAAGTTTAAGTCCACGACGTTGATCTACTATCCTGTCTGATTTGTTTGATGGACAAAATGGCAGATTCTGTGATATGATTGGTCAGATGGCCTGTCAATCAAGCTCAGTGCGAAGGGTTACTTGGAATGTTAACTTTATAACATTTCCTCAATGTTAATAGCTGTAAACTATAGTTAGATTTCACCTCTGTGTCTTTAATTGTCATTAATGTACTGTTTCTCTGTGGCATTCAGAAGCTAATGTTAATTTATGTAAATATGTGAGGTATATTTTCCAATTATAATCCAGGAGAAACTGAGAAGTTTAAAATCCCTTCTAAGCTTTTAAAATGAATGGCAAGGATGTGTCAGCTAGGATCACATGATCATTCACAGCAAAATTACTTCCTTAAAATGACTATTGCATGTACTGAGGAATTGAGATTAATTAAATTACTGTGCCATTGAGGGTCATGATCACAGATGGCAAAATTATTTCCCTAAATTGATAATTGCACACCTTTTACTAACGTCCTTGTGCAAGGGCTCTAGTTATAGGAAATATTCAAATCAAAATCATTTTGTTATTGTGCTACAACCCTAATCCAAAATGCCTAACCACACTTTTTCATCTCCCAGCTGTGATTTGCACAGAAAATATGTCACTGAACTCTTCCCGAGTCTCCTGTAAGAAGTATTGTGATCTCCAGAGATGAGAGGAACATGCCGCTGTGCTCCTCTAGTCCTGACCTCTCTTTAGGAGGCGCAGAGTGCTGTCGTGTCTTACGAGGGCCACATAGTTTGTCTTCAAAGAGATCCAGCAACCTGTGGAGGATTACGGCAGGGGTGGATATTACTAGACAACCTGGCAACAAGGAAAACATCTTTGATTCTAAATGGATTCGTGAGACGTTTACCTAGTATTTATCAGTAATAATATTCCTGTTCCTATCTACTTTTTTTTTTGCACACATTCCATATGAACCTCTAGCTCATTTCTAACTGGTTAAACTAATAGTGTCTCTAACTAACTCTTGCATGTTTTATAGCACCCCTGCTCTCCACTATAAAGTGAGGACAAAACCCTTAAATGAATGTCACAGTCTGTGTTTGCAGTACCTTATCAATATCTCTCAGCAGACGCAGACTGACCTCCATCACCGGCAGCCGAAGAGACACATGGAGCCCTCTGCACAAGGTTCTCTCCGTGGTTTGCGGTAATTACTTTGCTGATAACTCGTCCCCAGTGCCGTTACTATGAATTATTACACACAGTAAATAATTTGTGTCACTTTACTTTTCTCCTCAGCGAGAGGACACTGAATTCCCAGGATGTAGATGGATCCACAAGGCCAGTGGACTTTTTATGGTCACTTGCTAGAGAGAAACCGAGGCAGCTGGAAAGGTGCAAAATCAGAGAATGTTATATGGTGCTCTGAACAAAACAAAACATTGGAGGCGTCCGCATCAAATGAATCCACGCATAACTGTTGTCTGTGAGAAACCTATCAAAAGATCCACAAGAGGGCTACTGTACACCCAAGCTACAGCATAAATATGCCAAATCTAGTGTTGAATATGCAATTATTACAAATTCATAGATAAAATGGGCCAGAGCTGTGGCTTCCCAGCACGATTCATTATTTTGAAACCTGGTTCCCTGCTGCTACCACTAACGTACCATATATTTCCATAACAAATTCCTCCATCAAGGTAGGACGAATAAAAGAAGCCTGGCAGCCCAGCAGGACATTTGCACCGGCCCCTTCTGCCCCACACCTCAGCTGTGCTGCATGCGGTGAGGAACAGAATGGGGCCTCCTGATATGTTTCAACAATGCAGTGAGAAAAAGAACAATGGGAAGAAAGCAAAGGAGAAAAGCAGCTCATATGGGTCTCCTCGGCAGGTGCATAATGCATCGCCTCTGATTCCATGCAGTATTTTGGATGTTTTATTGGTTTTGACAGTGGGTTGTTTAGGGAGGTGTTAGAATACAGAATAATATGTTATTCTGTGCAGTCCTGCTATAGACGTAGATTTGCTAATACAGCTGTATATATACAGCATCTATATTATTTTCAACCATTTTATTGATCATTTTTCTTTAATGATGCCTGCTTTTAAAATAACTTGGGAGTGAAAGTTAAATATTTAATGGTGGTTCTAAGCTATATTTGGTGCAGATGCGAGTGTAGCAGCGAACTTTTTCGTCTATATGGAATGGCAGTTTGGATAGGATTCATGTGAGTATGATTCACAAATCAAGCTGTATGAGTTTTATTCACTAAAAACAACTGACTTGTTCAAATAATTCATCTGCAAAACTGAAGCAAACAGGGTGTGCTGTATATTTTTGATTCATTTCAAACGGAGGTGAGCTACATTGTGTTGTATGCTTTTGATTTACTGAAATGAACAGGCTCATAAGAGTCATTCCTTATGCAGTCAGGTTGCATTGTATGTTTTTGACTCAGTTTAGGGGAACTGGTCCACAAGATTCATTCATTCTGAAGTCAGATGACACTGGCTGCACTGAATGTTTTTGACTCACGTAAAATAACCTGTTCATAAGAGTATTTTGTTGGGCAATGGGACTACAAATGTCTGTATATTATGAGAAGCCATACAGGCCATAATAACTGAGAAACCTTTAACAAACACTAGTGAAATGATCACATGGTGAAAGATGTTGATGTAGTGGCTTCAAATTTGTTGATGATACACTGTTTGGGGACTGTATCAGTTTGAGAACTATTAAATCTCTTGTATAAGAAAGTATAAGGTGTAAATGATACATATGTCTGTTTTTAATGGTATTTTTTTTTTATCAGAGAGAGATTGCTATTTGTTATTGTTACATTGTATACTTCTTTTTCTTGTCATTCTTGTCATGTTTTTTTTTATTTTTTTGGCAATATTATAATGAATAACTCTTGTATTATCCCATATACTTGTTTTTATATAACTAAACTTTATCATGGGCTCAAACAAGCCCCCTAACATTCGCCCCCCGAGAACAAACCCACGCCAGACCGGGGACAGAGTACGCCCTCTAGGAACCGACCACTGGTTATCCCATATCTGAAACCCGGCTTGTGGGCTTTGTGGGGGGGGGGGGATCCCCTGTCCTATGACCACGGTATCAAAACAGAATAAGAACTATAGTTCACCAGAAATAACAACACGTATAACGCCTGAAAACCACTCAAACCTGTTGCCATTATTATGTCGTTACAATGTGCTTTCTAAGGACTTCATTACTTATGTGGAACATAAAAAAAATGAAATATCTGCAAAACGACAACATAAATGTGAGCAAATTATGGCAGAATATTCATTTTGGGATGATTTATTCTTTTAAAAGTTGTCTGACCTCTCTCTGTAACACGCCGTCATTATGACTAGCACCATTCCCAACACCCAAAAAACAAAACGCTGGGGGTTTGACGTCCCTGCTGGGGTTGTGGCTTACCGACAGTGAGCTAAGATGAGAGCTGACAGCAATTGAGCAATGTGGCGTTTTCTCCTCCTTATTTTTTGTTTGGAGTTAAAAGCTCGCTGTCATTACGAACAAACCCACGTCTGGTGAAGTCAGTGGCTCTGGCATAAAGCTGACGAGAATCAAGATCACAATTACGATTTTCTTTCCATTTTATTCCTGTCACCCAGAACAGCAGTGCTTCACCCCTCAAATAGTCTCAAATTACAGGCTGGATCGCTCAGTCATTACACGACGACACTTTTTTACTTTGTGCGAGGTGTGCTTGATTCCTAAATTACTATCTCTGCAAATAGACCTGAACAATTTTTATGTATAAAATGACATTTTCGCTGTCTGAACCTGATAAGTGCATTATGCTCACTTGAGACTTGTAATAATGTTTTTTCTTCTTATATTCTGCTTGCATTATCAGACATGTCTTCTAATCGGTAAAACAATCAACGTTATATCGCCACAGGTTTTGCGAAAAGAGAATAAAAACTTGGAAATGTGCTCATCTGTAACCTTTCCCTCTCTGCCATCAGTTCATTTTAATCTGAACATCATTTGGCCAGCTCTCCATTCATCTCCCACACCTCGTTTAAGATCCCTTCCTTTCTGATATGAGGCCATCACTTCTCCCGAAACCAATATAGATCCTAACCACTTCATTCAAGACTTCCATCAGCCTTTGATAATGCTGCTTTTGACTATCTGTCAGAGCGCTGTCACTCCGCTAAAAACTTCATGCTCCATATGTCTATTCCTCCTCTAAGAAAATAGAGAAGGGAGAGCGACAGAGAGAATGTGCCTGAGCAGGGAAGTGATAGGAGAAATCAATTGGCACCATTCTAAAGAGTCCCAAACACATCCTATCTTCAGGTGTGTGTCAGACAGAGAGACGGATTCATCCCTGGGGTCTGTGCCATGGATCCCAGCAGAGGCCATCAGATCGGCTGACACAAAGCATTCACTTGTCACTCTCCTAAAGAGAGACAGGCCGCCTCCTGTCCAGTCACAACCGCTGGCATGATTGATCATCTAAAGATGGAGGAGAACACAAGACCTGAGAAATTAGCCATTGTTTAGTAGTAGCAGATCTGTTCTGGGTGAGAACTGACCACCTGCCAGAGCGATGGGAGCAGACTGTCTAGTCTATTTGATAACCCAACAAACCACAGATGGATGGTATTAAATTACATTTACATTTGAAAAATAAATTGTATTCAGACTACATCAGGCTTACGGCTAATAATACTACTATTCTTGTAAGCTTTAGTCACCTCTTAAACGTATTATTATAATTCATTTCTCAGTGGTGTTCCACAAAAGTTTCTTCACAAATTTTTTTTTTATATTGAGCACATTACTTCTGTTCTCCGACAACTTCATTGGCTTCCAGTTAAATATCGCATTGAATTTAAGATTTTACTTTTTAGTCTCTTCATAACTCTTCATCTTAACGTATAATCACCTATACGATCCCTTAGATATTTTACTTCTATTGCTCTTTTATTACACCGTCTGTAATTTTGAGTACCATGAGGTCCTGGGCTTTTAGTTGTACTGCCTCTCGTCTTTGGAAAACCTTACCACAAGACGCTCCAGTCTTTCAATGTTTAAATAACATCTTAAAATGTCTTTTTATATTAGCTTATATGTTATGTTTATCTATATTTTTGCAGCTTTCGTATTTGTATATATCAGTATTATATGTGACCCTGGACCACAAAACCAGCCATAAGGGTATTTTTTTTAACCAAAAGCTGAATAAATGAGGTTTTCATTGATGTGTGGTTTGTTAGGCTAGTATAATATTTGGCCGAGATACAACTATTTGAAAATCTGGAATCTGAGGTGCAAAAAATAGAAATACTGAGAAAATTGCCTTTAAAATTCTTCAAATTAAGTCCTTAGCAATGCATATTACTTATCAAAATTTAAGCTTTGATATATTTATAGTAGGACATTTACAAAATATCTTCATGGAACATGATCTTTACTTAATATCCTAATGATTTTTGGCATAAAAGAAAAATCGATCATTTTGACACATACAATGTATTGTTGGCTATTGTTACAAATATACCCATGCTACTTAAGACTGGTTTTGTGCTCCATATGTTCTACAACATATGTTCTTAGACTAGAGTGTAGTAAAATGCTTGTAAATAAATTGTATTATTATTTGTATTATTATTATAAGGTTTGTTGTCGGGTTGGACTGGATGGGGGCATCTGCTGGTTAAATTGCATAAATGCAATCGGAACATTTACAGTAACAAAAATATGCTACTTTCTAAAACATAAATATTTGCAAGTATTTTGTAAGTGTAATCTGCACTAATGTGCAATGTAAAATGTACAGAAAAAATATTAGCGTAATATATATATACATTTTATAGTAAATTCTATTCAACTTTTGTGTACTTAATTGTTAAACAATAGATTCAGCTGAAATAGTTTGACATGTTTAATTTCATTGGGGTTTACTCAATTCACTTAGGTTTCTGCTACACAGGGTCTTTAAATTGAGTGTTGGAGTTTAATGTGAAATAAACTCAGTTTCTATAATATGAAACCATTGTCCACAACTTCATGTTCAATTATTTTTTAAGTGACGATCACACACACAAAGTGCTTGTCTCATTATCTTCTTCAAATCAAAATAAACTGAGACTTGCATCAGATGTAGAGATTTGTATGATGCCAAGCATGTGATTCATGAGCTGGTGATCGAAACAAAAAGGTGATGGAATTCGTGTCTCAAATGACAATGAAACAAGGGCTCAAAGGTCAGAGGTTTCTTAATGGGAATTTCTACCAGGGGAATATTAGTGTCTGGCATCTAAGAAATAACAGACTACATGCAATCCATGCACAAGCAGGATATCAGGGGCCAAGTCAATGCCATTTCTCCATGCACCACGGGCTGCCGTGCCCCAGGCTTTGAGACCATGCAGACGTTTCATTATCTAGAGACAGAATTCCCTTTGCTGAACTCTAACCTGCACCATTATGTAACGAAATTGATGATCAATGGTTACGGTACAGCCTGAATCCTGTCACGCTCAGTGCCAATTATTTGGAAACGCCTGGAAAACCACTTCCTCTGAGTTTCCATCTGTTCCAGTGGTGGGCGCTATCATTTGATGTTGAGTCTCAGTGACTTCATAGTGCTAAAATGGATTGAGATTAGTTCTTGTTGTTCAGAATGAACTGAAGCCAAATCACTGCTAGTGAGATATCGAGATGGTCTTGGCAAATGAGACTTCAGATGAATTCCCGAAAGGCTGTTGAGGTTCAATCGGCCCTGATATTAGTCTAGATGAATCCGAAAGTTCATTTATTTAGTGCCTGTGCCCAGTTGTGTTCAAGGCAGAAATTGTCAGCAATACGGCTGAAAAAATAACAAGTGTGGGGAATTAAAATCATCCAGGACTTCAAATTAAATGAAATTCTGTCATTTACTCAACGTCATGTCATTCCAAAGCTGCATGACTGACTGACTTCTGCATCGAACGAATGCAAGAGAATGTTTTTTAAAAGAATATTCTGACTAGTCTTTTTTTCATGTAATGAATGTAAAAGAGTTTTGGGGCTATCAAGCTCCAACATGACCAAAAAAAATAAAAAATTAATAAAAGTGGTCCATGACTTGTTCAATAAACTTTCTGAAGCTGTACAAGCTTTGCATAGGGAATAGGCTAATTTTCAAGTTGTTATTTACTGAAATTAGCTCTCCCTGCAGTGTTCATCTGATTCATATAATCATGCATGGAGATGGATCATATCAATAAATCAGTTGATCCATTTCACATTTGTTCATTAATCGGATTTATCTAATACTCATGCAGACTTACTGACTTGATAATAGGTGAATAATAACTTATTGCAATAGTATGGATTCAGATTTTTAATGGAGAGCACAAGTTGTATGAATCACTTTTATGATGTGTTTCACAGAAGAAACAAAATCATATAGGTTTGAAACAATATGAGGGTTTTAATTTAAACTCTATCCATCTATAATAAAGGAAAATAGTAACAAGGCATTCAGCAGAGTTTATGTTTGCTACAAACCAAATGTCTGCTAACATACTGTATGTTTAAAAAAAATGTTTAATAAAAATAAAAATGAAGATGCCACATCAAGGAAAAATTGTCCTTGAAGTTTTGAGCATTTTAGACTTCTGGCTTTTCCACAGAGTATCTAAAAGCATTTTGCTATCTGAGTGGAGCCAGGCTCAGAAAGTGATATTTGGTGGCTTGAGATGGTAGGAGAGATTATGTGTTGTTAGTGGGGTGAGACAGAGGCCCCAGACTCAGCTGGCTGTTGGAGTAATTGGGGAGGTCGGGAGGGGGGCCGCCACGGCTGGTCGGGCCCATATGCAGCGAATGGTGGTGGGGGATCGGAGCCAGAGTCTTCTCCCTGCTGGTGGACACGCTCCAGCACATGATGCTGCTGGTGCCCAGAACCTCACGCTGCTGGCCAGCTGTCACTCCTCTGACAGACCCTGACGCCCCAGTCATGCCTATTCATAACTGAGTTAGACAGAAAACCAGAAAAAGCCAAGCTATAGGATTCGAAAAATCACACATTTTTAAAGGGCCATATTCTACACCTTTGGAGTAATTCCATTCTCTGAAGTTTACCGTCAAGCTCTAGTACACGATAAACAGCCCTCTCAACCATAGAATTAAAGGGGTCATATGACGTTGCTAAAAAAGAACATTATGTGTGTATTTGGTGTAATGCAATGTGTTTATGCGGTTTAAGGTTAAAAAAACACATTATTTTCCACATAATGTACATTATTGTTGCTCCTCTATGCCCCGCCTTTCTGAAACGCGTCGATTTTTACAAAGCTCATCGGTCTGAAAAGTGTGCTGTGATTGGCCAGCTATCCAGTGCATTGTGATTGCCTGAATACCTCAAACGTGTGACAGAAATGTTACGCCCCTTAATATACTGTGATGCCGTGTCCCAGTGCGACGAGACAAAACCAATAAAACCCATTACAAACGAGGCATTTGTTGCATCTAGTGGGGACATAATTACTGATTATAATGACTTGTAAACATAAAACCATGTCTGCATTTGTATGTGAGAAAGAAAATGACAAACAACAAGCGCTACTTACTCTGCTCAAGAAACACGTGTTAAATATAAAAAACGTACTTACAGGCTGTGAGTCAGAAACGCCAGACTCCTTGCAAAGTTGGAACTGACCCACTTTATAGAAACAGCCTTTGTGAACAGACGCATTATAGGCTACTCTGCAGGTTCAGGAAACAGTCCTCCATAAACTGTGCTGCACACATCTGAATATTTGGGTTTGAAGTGTTCTGGAACAGTGTTTGTTAAATACAACTTTACCACTGATTTCTAGTTGTGTCCTCTGTTGGAAGGCCAAACAAAGTAGTTTTGCTTTCACAACGAAACACACCACGTCACACACGGTGGGGATTGAGGGAGCGGAGGCCGGCAAACTAGAGTGAGGAACGGCCTGCAGGCTTGCAGCAACCACATGTGACGACCCCGGGCTGGACTCCGCTTCATCCACGGTGAAAGCCGATCCGGCGACCACACGCGAAAAGTTAATGTATTCCCAGCGAAAAGCACGGGATTCCGCCTAGGCATGACGACGAAGGATATCGTGCCTCTTTTGGAAAAGGCCAAACACAAAAAAGTTACGCATTCTTTCTTTGCGTATACATTTTTGCGGTGTTTTGCAAATCTTCCCACACAGTGACGTAGACGTGGGGGCGTGTTTAAACGAGGTGTTTTAGGAGGGCGTGGACAAATCGTAACTTTTATAAAGAAAACCTCTTTGGGTTTGAGACTTTAGTCTTTGCAACTTTAGGGATCTTATCTATGCACGAACAGCTTGTAACACTCCAAAGAGAGAGGAAAATTTGAAATGGCATCATATGACCCCTTTAAAGAGACCGTTTTTACTACTTTAAAGGAATCCCATTTTTTATGTATAATTCTTAATAATTAGCTGTCGATCATGAAGGCAGACCAAATTTATATTTAAATGTGTGGCAGTTTAAATGCTTATGTTCCAGCATACTGTGTAAATAGTTCTGATAGGCTGGTAATGTTGCAATGCATTATGGGTATATACTGTCCTGCTCTCACCATCTTACAGAAGTGCAGTGCCTTTAATGGAGTGCTTTATGAAGTAAAAAAGTTTTGAAGTTTGGATATTGCTATTGCTTCATTTTAGAATAGATGTTTTTCACCAAAATATATAAGCATTCTGTGATTATGAAACTTAATTTCAGTTTAGTGAAAATATCAAGTCATAGTGAGCTATGTACTTGTAAACAGTTACATGTAATAAAAGAAAAACTGAATATATAATAATATATATATATAATATATATATATATATATTATAATTATAATATGATATATCTATCTTCAATTTACAACAGATGAACTCTATCATGAGAAATTTTCTATTATGGGGATACTAAAAACCATAATTATGAGACTTTCTCAAGTCAAAATTCATTAAAGAGAAAATCAGAAAGTCATTAAGGCATTATTAAACGAGGAAGTCATTATTAAGTTATAATTATGGTTTTGTATTTCATAATAATGATTTACCATAATTAAGTCATAATTATGAGACTACGCCATGAGAAAGTTTCATATTATTTTGATATGCTAAGTCATTGTTGTAAGAAATATTATCAATATAATGAGATGTCAATTATGAGAAGGTTTCTCAAGATTTTGACTTACAGAATTTTTTTTAAACAGTGGCAAAAACAGGCTTTCATATACTGTAAATATTACAAGGAATTGTAAAGTTAAGCATTTTTAACATTATTATTATTATTATTAGTGACCGAATTAACCATTTCAGTTGTTTTCACAGTATATTGAACTTAAATTCAAACAAGTTAGAAAATTGTATTTTCCATGAAACATCCATCTCAAATACATCAACACAAACACATCCTAATCTATGTTTAATTCAAATGTATTGGATGAAAACGGAAGTCTAATTTTATGTTTTGGACCAGTCTGATGTGCCATTTACCAGTTGACATGTGGCACAATTAGAAGTGTGATGAAAATGGAGGTGAAGCTGTTGGCACAGATGCTCCCACCCCTGCCACTCTCTCTCCACCCGAGCTCACAGCCGCCCGTCTGCCCACCCGAGCGTGTGTCAGGAGAGGAATCGATTCCCTTCACACTGGGCTCTGTATTAATTAATGCTCCTCACTCCCACTGTCACAGACCCTCCCATCTTCTCCCTGTTTTACTTGTTCCTGTTCCACTTCTCTGCTTGTTTTCTCTCATCTCCGGATCACTTCCTCTTTTTTAAAGACTGTTAAAGATCAATCACAAGGCTGCTTTCCTTTTATAATAAAACAGCCCGGATGAAAATACAGTTTAGTGGATTAATGCTGACAATCACTGTGCACACATGAAAAAGCATATATATCCTCCCAACATTTGTGTGTGTGTGTATTTATACTCACTGTCTTTTCAAGCAACCAGATGTCTGCAGGGCACCATTTCATTTATACGAGAAAGACAGAAAGCGATAACGATAGTAAAACTGTAGTGTGCTACTGCCCCCATCTGATTGCATATGTGCATATCAGTTTATCCCTGTATCAGGACACAATGCAGAACTTCCATAGCCTGAACATGAAGGACACGTTTAAAGACATGTAAGAAATTATATTATACACTATGACCATACCAAACATTTTACACACACCATCTGCAACAATATACTTCATTTAAAAGGAAATATAATGTCAATGTGAGGAAGATAAGCAAGCAGGAGTGACTGCAGGCCTCTCCGGGGAGGCTGAGAGAGAGATGGCTCCACTAAGCAGTAAGGGGAAAATCAGATCACCTTGAATTAGCATAAACTATCTTCAGATGGAGATACACACGCTCTAAAGGCAGGCAATCCCAATTGGAATAACTTCTAGTGTTGGATTACTATTGGGTTCAGCCGGGTCATTTAGCACTTAGAGAGCGTCCCCGGAGGCACCGAGAGCATTCAGGTTGGACAAATTGCACCACCGCTGTGGCAGGTCTCCACCAGAGGGAGGGTGCCTGGGGAACTCACTGACTCAATTTACACAGTTCAGAGACGAAACTTGGCACCTGGAGAGAAAGGTGGAGAGAACTCTGGGTAACTGAAGTGACAAATACACAGTTATGCAAAGATTGTGGATCATCACCGATTCAGATTAGGTGACCCTGACAGGGTCAAAGAGGCGAGTCTGGCCCTGAGGGATGGGAAATGTATGGTTCTTTTTAAACAGGTTCAGCTGGAGCTTTTTGAGAGAGAGAGAGCACAGATGGCACTTAGCAAAATGTGTACTCAGAATGTTTTTTAAAGTTGCTGCAGTGCTGAAGATGCTTTTCAAACTAGGCCTACTACTATACAGCTGAAGTACTTGACAAAAATAACTGTCCAAGTTCAGAACTGTAGGCCCTATATTTACAAAATTAACAAATGGCAATAGGTTTTTAAAAGCTAAATTAATTTAGCCTTCATGTGTCATCGGACATGTCATACTTCCCACTTCTGAAGTCTGGAGTTTGTCGCTTTGTTGTCAAAAAGGAATAGTTTATGGTTCTACAGAATGTTTTTTGGGGGGGGGGGGGAGGATGGGGGGGGGGGGGGGGGGGGGGGGGGGGGGGGGTCTTCTTAAAGCCAAAATGTCCTAGAAGATATTACAGGAGCCTCATGGGTCCTTAAAAAGTCTTACATTTAATACATTTTAATTTAGATTCTTAATTTTATTAAATTAAATGTAAGGCATAAAAAGTCTCTAAATATATAAGTGTTAAATATCTTATTGTATATGCTATATATATTTATTATATATGTATATATATATATACACACACACACACAGTTTTTTAAAAATGTGATGGAGCCTTGCGTTTCAAAGGAAACATTTATTTTTGTTTAAACGTTTATTTTCGTTTACACGTTTATTTTTTTTTCGCAATCATTTTGCGGGTAGTTCACAGTCGCCTGTCAGCATTCACGTGATTCATGGGGTGAATAAATGTATCTTTAAATATGACATCCTCGATGGCATTTTCGTTTCATATAATCTTTATATAATACTATTCTATGCGCCATATTACTGTAACGAGTGAATTTTGGTGGAGCGTATATGGGTACGTGGGCCCTAGCACACTGGGGGCCCGCCGAGTCCACGGGCACCGTTTATTTGAAACAAGGGAACAAATTCTTAATTCGTAGCCACGATAAATATTTTTTTGTCTTCATGTCATGTGCAGGGCTCCGTAATTTTTGTGTTGAGTCATGTGCAGTTTGTTATTTTTGAACCTCGCGGCTGCTGTAGAGCAGCGTTTTTAAAACTACGTGCAAACGCTGCATTGCCGCGGCCAAATTAAATAAATAAATTGTAGGATGGTGACCAGTAGGGGGAGCTAGAGGAAAGGAAGAGCAATGTGTTGGTGTACCGAGAGAGAAAATAAAAGTAGTATGCTAACCTAGTGTGCGTCTGCAAATGTGTATATCTGGTGAGATAAACATTACATAAATTAATAAATAGGCTAAAACACTGTATGAACAACCAGCTCATTGAAAAGACTGTGCAGCTTCAGGAACATCTGCAGAATAAACTAAGCCTTAAATTACAGGACATTGTGGATTAATTTTCCCAAAGAAAGGTCTGGAGAATGCAACTAAAATGAGTGAGTAGTTTTTTTTTTCACATGAAACCAGATAAAAAACGACAAAAGGAACAACATTTTAGAAGAGAATGCAGCATCAAGGTTGTCTGAACCAATGAGCATTAAAGGGATAGTTCACCCAAAAATGAAAATTAGATGGTATCTGCTTACCCACCAGGTATTCCAAGATGTAGGTGACTTTGTTTCTTCAGTAGAACATATATGATGATTTTTAAGTCCAACCGTTGCAGTCTATCAGTCGTATAATGCATGGCAATGGTAACAAAATCTATGAGAGTTAAAAAAAACATGCACAGACAAATCCAAAAACCCTGCGGCTCGTGATGACACATTAATGTCCTAAGACACGAAACGATCGGTTTGTGCCAGAAACCGAACAGTATTTATATAATATTTTACCTCTAATACACCACTATGTCCAACTGTCTTTGGGTGCGCGCAGGCATCCAGTGCGTGAGGTGTGTACGCGCTCTGGTGTAGTTTACGCAAACACCGGAAGTGATCTCTCGCGTATATACGTCACGCATTGTTTACACAGTGCACAGTCATTGTAGGTACAACGGCTAATCAAAATGGTACTTACTTGCGCTTATCCGGATTGTTCAAACCGACTTAAAACTAAAAGATTATGTTCTCTCGCGCAAACTCATTCGGGAGTGGTGACTTTCCACGTATTCCAAACTTCTGAGCCAGCTCGCCTGAAGTTATGGTTGATTTCTCTTCAGCTGGATATCAACACACCCATTAACGTAAACTACGCCAGAGCGCGTACACACCTCACGCACCGGATGCCGTGCACGCGCTCAAGGCAGTTGGACATAGTGTCGTATTAGAGCGTAAATATATATAAATACTGTTCGGTTTCGGGCACAAACCGATCGTTTCGTGTCTTAGGACATCAATATGTCGTCACGAGCCGCAGGGTTTAATTTGGATTTGTCTGTGCATGTTTTTTTTTACTCTCATAGATTTTGTTACCATTGCCATGCATTATACGACTGATAGACTGCAACGGTTGGACTTAAAAATCATCAAATGTGTTCTACTGAAGAAACAAAGTAACCTACATCTTGGATGCCCTGGGGGTAAGCAGATAAACATAAAAATTTTAATTTTTGGGTGAACTATCCCTTTAAACTGTGTCATCAGTCAGTCGTTTCTCATCATGCTTTTGATCAGCGCAGTCGGTGGAGAGCAACGACGAATAAAACATAAGAGTCAGTACAGCAATACTTCATGTTTACATTTTTTGGCTTGCTCAACTCAGAAACACAAATGTCTAAGTTATTTTGAGTGGCTGTTCAAGTACAATTTCCAACTAGGAAAATCGTGTTTCTGATCATTCCAATAGCACGTCATGGCAGCATGTCTCTATCTCTGAGCACAGTTCAGTTTAAATTTCAAGTACTTTGAGTCTGTACATCACCGTTGGCTATTTGTTGCCAATTCCTGTTCATTTGGGAGTTCCACCCATCATCTTTTGAAGGTGCTACAGAAAAACCAGGCTTCCAGTTGGGAAAAGTGCATTGATTGAAAGCCCAATGACTAGAACACAACAGGTGCTTTTCCCAATGCAGCATATTATTCTGCTTTGAAGTCCTCCAGGGATATTCCTATTGCTAGCTGGGAAATGGAAGTTGCATCATGGTGTACGTTTTAGCGATTTTGGTCTGAATAAAAAGAATTCAATAGACAATTTTATATATCTCTTAACTTCTCGATGAAAGACAAAACGTTTTTAGCACTAATATAACAGAATGAAGAGAAATGCTGCACATTAGGTGTATAACTGATGCGTTACCTGTGTCTTTTATCATCCTCATGCTGCCACAGCTTTGGTTGCACAAGTCAGCCAATGTTTTCCGCCAAGCTTCATTGCTGTTCTTCTTAGTAAAATGCATCCAAACTAAATTGTTACGAATTATAATCAATAACATTTGCTTCTACTGTAATGAACAAATTCACGTCGATTAAAGTGGATCATGTTAATTGACTGAACAGAGAGACAGTGCTTGGTGATGTTGTACACTTTAATTTGCTACAGTCATAAAGCACAGCAAGAGTTATATACTTTATAGGCTAGGTTATTTGCACATGCAATTTCTGCATTTTGATGAAATTTTAGGGGAACGTCTTTCCTTACAGTCTTAAAGCAATCACTAATAATCTAAACCGAGAACTGCAGCTTGGGAACATTCAATCTATTGTGTAAACTTGGCAATGTTATTCTGCCGTCTGGAGAGCGGTCAAGTGCGAAGTGCGGCAGTGGCCATTTCTCATCTGGGTTGATAAAATGTGTTTCTTGGCTGAAGAAGTTCTTCTGTGGAGCTGAATTGTCTCTTACAGTTCCAGAGTGTTTTGAAACTCCTGATAATTAAAACAGAAAAGTGCACAACCTTCATTTTCAGTATCAGATGCAAGTGTGATTCAAAGTTTAGGTGAAATCATGGTGTTGACAAATCCATCAGGAGAAGTCATATGGCATCACATATCCTCTCTGATTAGTGTTACAGTTGACAAACCCAGCTTAGGGTTATATAGATATACACATATCAGTTTTCTAATAACTGTATATATGATCAGCGAACTTGACCCATCTTTATTTTTGTCTTCTCTTCTGTTGAACTTATAGAAGAGAAAATAAATCTCTGAACTGCAATGGGTAAGATTACATTATCTGCTGATGCACGTCTGTTGCAGTATATTCCAGCGCGAGCTGTCACTTCAATAAACATTAATGACAGGCAATGCATCAATCATTCAAACATTCCTACTTCTCTTTCATATTTAACACGGTAACCTCCAGCAGCAAAGACAAGCATGGAGTATCTCAAAGGAGATATTAATCTACTTCATGTGGTGTTGTATATCTCAGCAGCCAGGAATAAACAGAAGCGCTTGTGCACTTGGGAAAGTGGAAGAGTGTGTCCTGGAGCAAAAGCTGGCCTCGGGGTTGTAGACTGAAGTTCATGAGTTGTATTTGAAATCAAAAGGGAACTGAGCTTGGCCGAGGTCTAAGGTGAAAAGACCATACAGAAGATCTGGTGTGCAAAGAAAATCCCAAATCTACAAAATAAGATATTTTTTAATAGTAAAAGGTCCTGTGCTGACTGTGTTATGAAAATGATATGCTGGAGATTTTTGGTGAATGACTCCAGGTGTGTGAAGCAATATTTTGTTTTGCTGGGTGATACAACTGTAGTCTGTGGTTATTGCTGACATCACTGTGGATGCAGCATCACACAAAAGAAAGTTCACAAACAAGGCACAATTTGATGCAGGATTTTCAGAAAGATTGAAACTAAAAGACGATGATGGGCAGACTATATTGGATCCGACAGTAATGTTGCACCCCACAAGTGTGAGTAACTGTCTTTATTACATGATTTACTATGGCTTTGTCTGTTATTACAGATTGGTTGATGTATTGAGTATTTATGTGTTTTAACCTAAATCACCGTAGCGTCCATCTATGAAAAACTGCAAAACTGTTAGCCTGTCATACCAGTGGGCGGTTACTTCTGAGTCTATAATCCACCACACCTATTCAAACAGAGCGTTCCGATGAGGGGGGTCAAACAGGACAGAAAATAGGCTAATTCTAAATTGTTTTTGATGTAAAAATCTAACCCGACTAAGGTCTATACTGCACTGCAGTACTGTGAGTTTTCTGCAATACTTGTTCAATGTCAACACATTACAGCAACACCACTACTAAATAAATTTACAACGCGAAACAGACAGCGCAACCAGAGCAGTGCAATTCCAACAAACAAATAACTCTAATTAATGCTTATAAACCATTTCATTTTAGATAAAGCGCAACCATTGTAGTCTGATTTCTGAACAAATTGCTCTCATGAACTCCATAAACAGGTGCTTATACATACAGATTTTTAACTATCAGTATACTTACTGACTTGGTTGTTTGGTATTTTATTTTAAATAAATAATTAAATGTCACACGTTTTGATTTTCCTATATAAAATTATGCTCACCAATTAGGTTGGCTTGTTAGTACCAGCATCATTATTTGTTTAAAATACTAGTAGGCTAATTAGCTGTGCAGAAAAAAAACTAATCTGAATAAAGAAGTGGTAAAAACTAATACAAGTTACAAAACATGGCCTATGAATAAAGTTTGTTGCAAACTAATTACGGCTTCTCTTGCTTGTGCAATTTATAACAGCGTGCTGCCTGCAGTCACACTTAACTTCTGCGGTGTGATTAATGACTTGACATTGGAGGAACAGACCATAGTCAAAAAGAAATGACAGTGAGAGAGACAAAGAGACGGAGAGAGAAACTTCTCTGACATCAGCATTCTGATGGAGAGTCCTTCCAAACCCAGAGGCCACAAAAAGAAAAGCATAGTGGGTTTCAGAAAACAACCTTGTCTTGTTTGTGAGAGTGCTCGAGGGCAGAGTAAATAGTACGAGTGTGCCAAGGCTCTGAGGGAGAGGAGTGAACGGAAGTTAGGTAGTTCATTTTCACTGGGCAAACATACAGCAGTATATATGATTTATAATTCACTACACCATACACAGTGGTGGATGCTTCTAATGCTGCAGGAAGCACAAGGGTGGATCATAATGGACAGTGAAAGACATGTGGGAGTGGGTCTAAAATAAGGGAGGGACACATTGGGAGGCAGAGAGAGGTATAGAGGGGAGAATGTGGGGAGTTATTGCTTAATATAATTATTGCTTAATATGTGTTGGCTTCAGTCCCTCCTACTTATCCTTTAAATTACATTAAATTATTTTTAATATTATCATTATTATATGTAGAGACTAGGGGTTTGGCGATGTGACAAATCTTCTCATAAATTCATGGTAACATTATTTTTGCTTTAAATAAGGTCTTTATGATATCATATTGATACCATAGAAACCATAGATACTGATACCATAGAAATTGCATAGCCTAATTCTTGTCATCAGTGTCAACATCACAAAAAAACTAATACTACTGAAATAAAAATAAATAAATAAATAAAAAACTCAGCTCACTTAAGACAAGGTACCCGTTTACGATTAAATAAGATTTCAAACTAATCAATCAACAGCCAAACAAATAAATAAGAAATTCTACACACATTGTATAAGGTAATCAAATGTATAAAAACACTGCATATTCATCACTGTGTAAATTAAATATATATATTTCTTCTTATTAAAGTTGCAAAAGTGATTTAGTCAAGAGCAGTGAGAGATTTGATCTCTTTTGTTGTTTGATTAACATGAATGACAGACAGCTCAAAAATGACCAAAGAGTTTCTATATTTTTCCTATTTATGATATTACGCAGTGCCTGAAAATATCCCCCAGCACGCTCCTGTGCAGCAGGTGGTCACGTTGGTTATGTTTGCGGAAGTTTAGCCTATTTTCAGGCGCGCGTAATATCAGTGCGCCTGCCTGCCCCCCATGGTACAGCAGACAAATGTTCCTTGATTATTAGCGCCGGAATGAGAGTATAGTTCCTAGCCATATCGGCCTAGAAAATCGCAATTTTTCATTTTCCGTCGATCTTAGTACACGATGTAACTACAGAAGTGTCAAGTTTTAAATAGGAAAAATATAGAAACTCTGGTCATTATTGAGCGAGATGCTAACGGTCTAATCAGATTCAATGACCTATGCTATGCTAAGCTACTGCTAAAAGTGCTACCGCCAGACCCAGAGATCGGCTGAATGGATTCGAAAACGGTAAAACTCAACTGTTTAACTCTAGGGGAGTTGGAAAATGAGCCTATTTTCGAAAATAGTGGAGTGTTCCTTTAATGTCACTTGTTATTAAACCGCAATGCTTGAAAAACGTGCGCAAATGAGAAGTTTTCGTGAGCACAGCAATATCACGAGCGTGTAACCGTGATAGGGAAGATAGTTGAAAATCTCTACCGGTTGACAGATTTCTACCGGTTAATAGTGTCTACCGGTATATCACCCACCTCTAATATAGATCAAGACTAAAGAAATTAAGATTTTAAACCACTTACTGAATTAAGAAGCATCTGAATTCATAATGGATTAAATATATTTCAGAGTTTCTATCACATAAAAAACTGCCTGTCGGCTCAATACAGTAAAGTTTTTACAAATTCACTCTTTAAAAGACTTGAAAGCTTGAAAGGATGAAAGCTGCCATAACTTGTAACTTACAACCTCTCAAGACAGATCCAATTTCTTTTAAGAAACTGCAAAACTGACAAGAAACTTTGCTATTCTGCTGTATTCCACTGTAGCAGTTGGAGGCTATTGCCCCCCGCTGATTCATCAGTGCTACAGAGGCACAATAAGCAGTTCGAAATTATGACCACAGACATTTATAGAAATGTGTCTTAGAATCAATGACCCTCCTGTGCACAGTGTGATACTAGAGTTCTGAGCTTTAAAGAGTAAAGCTTTAAATTTACCTGAGTGGACTTCACAGCCGCAGAACTCTTAAAGGGATTGTTCACCCAGAATCATTTAATCATCCTCATGCCATTGCACAACTTCATGACTTTCTTTTTCTGTGGAACACAAAAGGAGATGTTTAGATGTATGTAATGCTTACACTATTCTTGTCCCAAAAATGAACATTAATGTGTCTAGGAGCTGTCAGTCTCCATATTTATGTATATTTAATTGTGTATGTCACGTTGGGAAATGTCATTGGCTCTCATGTATATCATAATCCTCAAATGCATAAATTTTTTTATGTTGAATATGTGAATATTCAGACTGCACAAATGAGATTTGTATTATGGTTATGGAGTAGATAATCAGCAAATAAAACTTAAATTTACACTTTTATGGTACTTTTATTAGCTATGCTTTTTTTGAACAGCCCCTAGTCACCATTCATTTGTATGGGGAAAAAAATATATATATATTTTTAATAAAAATGTTTTAATAAAATTCACTAAAATGGTCATTTTTAATATTGCGTTTTACATTTTTGGTAACACTTTGCAAAAAGGTCCCATTAGTTAATGTTAGTTTATGCATCAGTGAACAGTAACAAAGATTAATAAATGCTGTAACAAATATATTCCTCATTGTTAGTTGATAACGGTACCGACGAGAACGTGAGGCGTGAGTATCCATGTGTAGACTTATCAGACAATTGCAAACTGGTATATCGAAGGCAAGGCAAAGCAAAGGGTTAATCCAAGAGACGTGGCGTGAATCAGAGACCAGGAAAACAGACAAGGCAAGACTAGACTAAGAAAACTATGAAAACTTAACAGGTTTCGGTCACGGTCAGCTATCCGCTAAACATGGATCCAACGCAAACATACACGGAATAAAACAGAACACACGGAATGGCTCAGTAAGGCGCTAACACTTGGGAGTGAAAATTGCAGAACATACTCGGCAGGAGAGAAAGAAAGTCCATGGCTTATGTATCATGTCTGATTGCATTCAGCTGTGTCTGTGTAATCAGTGCAATGGTTGATGAGAAATGCAGTCCGGGTGATGTGTAACAGTCTGTGTGGTGTGAGAGTCAATGTAATGGGAGAATAACCTCTAGTGGCAATCGGCCTGAAGCCCACGGACCGGATTCGTGACAGTAGTTAATGTTGGTTGATAAAAACACTGTTCATGTTAGCTAAGATCCATTAAAAAATATTAATAGATGCAATTTCTTTTGTTTCAATAATGTATTAGTAAATGTTGAAATTAACAACAACTAATAAATGCTTTATGAGTAACATATTGAATGCTTTAGTATTTTTGGTTAATTTTTTATATGTTTTTTTTTTTTTTTTTTTTTTACCGTTGTGGACTGTAAAATAAGTCAGGACAAAAAAATTGATAATTAAAAGGAGTTGTTTTAAAATATGTTTCTCAATTCCAAAATAAAAAATTGTAGATTGTAGATTGTCAAAATTGTGAAATAGCATGATTTCACTTCAAGGTCAAGACCTCAAGTAGGACAGGCTAAAATTATTTGCTAGGTTTTTTTTTTTTTGGTTAGAAAATATTTTAATATTGCTCACAATCAGTAATAGATTAGATAGAAACATGATGTATAAATTTACAGATATGTGCTTTTCTTTGTGTCTTTTTTTTATAACAGAATTTTTAAACATTACTGCTGAACAAGACATGCAGAACAAACCTGCAAGCATCTCCAAAAATAATTTCATCTGATCTCCAGTACTGGTTTCATTTGCATTTACTGAAACTCTAATTCTCACGTTTTCATGCAGCGAGTGAAATCACAGCCCAGTACCACAAGGGCCTTAAACGAACACTCCATTTCTAGAGTTTGGAGTGCAGCTGGCAGCCAGGATCGGAAGTTTTCTTAAACGACCTGCTGGCTTCAGCTACACTATCAACAGATGGAAACTGTGCCTCTGCCCCCCAGGGCAACGGTTAAAATTGAGCTTGTGAAATCTGTCACAAAGCCGAAGTGGCAAAATGTCTCACGGTTTCTGCAAAATGCTAATGTGACTTGTGCAGAGTCCAGAAAAAGGGGGGAAAAAGCAAGTGCGGAGGGGGGTGATGGGATAGAATGTTCCAATTTAAAAAATGACATCAGATGACAACATCATCTTTCTAAAGGGCAGAGAAATACGTTTGGCCAGAGGACAGACATTCACAAATGAGCCGGATGACATTCAGTGCTGGCATAATAAGTGTGTGTGTGTGTGTATGTGTGCCCTATGAGGCTTCCCTTACTTGCCAAATTCCATCAGAGTGGCCAACGCAAAGACTAGCCTGACTACAACAGATTGAGTCTCAATAATGATAAGAGGAATCCAGAGGTTAAAATAACAGACCACTGTTTCGCTAACATGAATTAACAGACAGGGAATCACTGGAGATTTGCTGTGATTGTTCACTGGAAAAACACTATAAAACTTAGGAAAGTACCCTCACTGCTAGAACATGGGGAACATCACATACCGCCATTAAATTAACCAAATTCCAACGTTTACTGACATGATTGCTTCATTTCTTGTAAGACAGTGACCCTCAAAGTCAAAGAATCTTATCATGTTGAAAGCAAGTGAAGTTTGAGGACAGTTTCTTCTCATCATATGGTGTTGAGTTCCCTCACTTGCGCTATACACTTATGTAAAAATGCGCTTGCACGTGCATCATTACAGTGAATAACGACTTAAAATTTGTTTTAATTCTCACCCAACGCTGGTATTATAGCTTGCGAGTCGTATGGATTAATGATACTTTAATGGTACTTTTATGTGCTTTTTGGAGCTTGACAGTTACAATCACCATCCTCACATCCCTCATCTATCTCCTCTTGCGTTCCACAAATGAAAAAAAAGGGTTTGGAATGACACAAGGGTGAGTAAATGATGACAGAATTTAAATTTTTAGAGTGAACTATGCTTTTAATATCGTTCCTGCGTAGCAGCGTCACTTTTTCACTTATTTTTGGATGCTTTAAAAGCCATTTTCAATAATATGTTTTGCAACACAGAAAGTTTACAGAAAATAATCAAAATGGCAAAAAGTTTTTTTTTTTTATTGCATTGAAGTGTAACTTTTCAATATCAACAAAACAATGAAAACTGAAAGAACATATGCAGCTTTTATTGTGTTTTAACACAAAAAGTAACAAAATATAATACAAATTTTGCTGTTGGCTACTTTATGCCCATTAAGTAAACAAAAGCATTTGCTTAATGAATAAATAAAATGGATTGTTAACTTTTTTGTTTTTGTTTTACAAGAATAATGGAAATGGAAAATGGCACAATTAACATATATACAAAACAACAGCGTTATCCTCAATATGAAATTATTGTTAAATTGGACTAAAGACACAAAAAGGCCAAACAGTAACATCATGTTCCTTATCAAAACTGCGTCAGGAGTAGCCAGAACAGTTAAGTAAGATGTTACTAAGAAACAAACCTATAAACTGCCAGCTCGGTTACTGTTATTGTGTTTTCATGATGCGTATTAATTCTCGCTCAAACAATTTCCTCTACATTTTTGCTTTATAAATATGGCTTTCCTTTTAGAGACCCTATTAGAAAGAAGCAGCACTATATTTCAATGTCATTACTGTTTAACTTAATGTACTGTACTCTAACTTGATGGATATTCTGGGATCAAGCAGCTAAGGTTACAAACAAAGGCATACATGCATGATTGATGGCTCTCTTCGAAAAAGAGAGTGAGAAAGAGAGAGCCAAGCGACGAGGTAGCTAAAATGAGAAATTTTCTCAGGAGCTGTTAGCTCACCAAGAGGCTCCACCTGTTTCTCCCATCAGGCACTGGGCACTTCCTGAAGCCATTAAAGCAGAGGAGGTGTGAAGTATATTAATGAAAGAGGACGCATCCCACCTCACAGGGCCTGCAAAGGCGAGATAAGAGGTCTCGCTCGACCAGAGGAGAAGCTCTTCTCGTACGCACACGCATTCTCAGAAAAAGCCCCACACATCATTCCCTGCCTTTTGTCCGCTTGACCTGATCAGCGGTGCAGAGCGGGAAGAGGGTGCCTTTCTATTTGCGCTGTCATCTTTACTTTATTTGTTATATTTCAAACAGGCTTGCGTCTAATGTGATGGATAAAGCATTCAAAAAGTGCCCATAAGGAGACTACAGTGGCATAGAGCCTTCTGGCCTGTACAATTGATTGACCAGCATGACAGCAATACAGCGTCTACTATTGTTATCTTGGTAGCTAGCAAATATTGGGGCCGCTATTTGGTTGAATAATGATACTCAGCATCACACAGCTCCCATTCCGCAAAAACGTTATTTGTTGTGTGATGACTCCAAATCAAATAAAACAAGCAGAAATGAGCTTTTCTCTCATCACGATGACAGATCCATTTTCATCTGCACAATACATGAGCAAAAGAATCATACTGCAATTTATTTCATTAGCTTAATGATGTGAGAGTTTTTGTCTAAACCTACTGAATGGTCTGAATGCCACTGTCACTCAAACAAACCTTCTCTTTGATGCAACCTTATAGTTGGACCTCATATGCTAAACATAATATTGCTGTAAAATATATCTAAAAATGTTTTTTGAAAACCTTATTGACTATAGTTAAATGGCTGAATATGAATCTTTAATCACACCTCTTGCGCTAAATGGCTCATGACTCATTGTTTTAGCTTGATCACTTAATGTTATACAGTATATGCAATTAAAGGAGCTGGTGGTGTGCGGGCGCGATTTACGGTTGGTTTTATGAGGTGCTTGTTTTAGATTTATAGTTTGTAGGGTTAATAGGACAAAATAGTGGGGGTGGGGGGGGGGGGGTCCATGAGACTTGGGGGGGAGCACTACTACTGGACTGATCAAGAATTGTCACCCTGCTTTTATGAGGATTGTGCTGGTTTGGAGTATGGAGTCTCCAAATGATGCATTACAGCAGGCAAGTACTGTACGTAGTTAGTCTTTCAGTAAAGGGGAGGGTTGGGGAGCAAGTATGGAGAACATCCGGCTTGTGTGGGGGGGTGATGGTCTGCAGTGAGTGGTCTGACGTTAGTTCCATAAATTCAAGATGCAGTGCAAAGTGATGATAACAGAATGTTCTTTCTTTCTGTCTCTAAATTTCACGGGGCTGGGGCGGGGCATTTACCTAAAACAGCTTTATGGGGGGGTAGTGTGGTGCCACGATATTGAAGGAGGGGGGGGGGGGGGTGGTGGGTGGTAATTTCGAGTGGTGAGTGGGGGGGCACATCATTTTCAACCATTTTAGCACTTTTAGTTCTGTGGTAAAGACTTTATCGGACGTGGGGTGAGGTAAACTTGTGAGTGAAAAGGGACAGAACTTTGAGTTCCAATCGGGTGGGCTTTTACAAATCAGTATAAATGAAAACATGAACGGTGGGGTGTGAAGGGGGCGGTCCGGGTGTAGATGACAGAGTAAGGCAAATGCAGATGTAAAGGCCTGCATAAACATAAATAGGGTATATATTTTCAATTCCTATTGAAAAACATACACAACATTTTGATATTACTTAGCTGGCCAAAAACGGATTTGGTTTTCTGGAATCTGTCCTTAAACAGGGTTCAATACGTTGTCACTTGGGGGGGTGTTTTCACACATATATTTCAAGTCTGAAAAGGTGAAAAGCACTGATTTCTGAGAAAGCACGATGTACTTTTATTAAAAGGAACACTCTCCCTCTTTCACTGGCATTCTGTCAAAGAAAAGCCCTAGCTGATTGCACTGTACAAGCGCCCATAATTTTCTACACACTATAGCAGCATTTTTTAGACAAGGTAGGAGGAAGAATGTCTTCCTCCTGCTCCTCTTCTTCAGTGGCATAAAGTCTACAACGGAACATGACTGTCAAAAAAGGAGGCACAATAGAACTATAACTAATATTTTACACAGCAGGGTCTGAAACAAAAGGGACAGTGAGCTATTAGCTAGCAACGTGATGCACTGAGAACTTAAATGACCCAGCAGTGGAAAAAAAATCTCACCTTGACCCTGGCATCTCCTTACACCATGACGAGTTCAAGAGATGAATACCTATAGCTGCTGGATGCTGCAGGCATGCAACATGCATTTTCTGTGATGCAAGGCTATATGAGTCAAAGACCGGGTAGTGAAGAGCGTGAATATTGAAGAGAGGGAGAAGCCGTTTTATGCACTTTTTTTTTTAATGCTCGGTTGGTACATCACTTTTCAACTGAAACGATATAACTTAATTTGTGCAATCTTAGAAAATGAACTGCGCTATAAAAACATACTGGTGACGCACAGGGCTAAACACATCAAATGTAAATTAGAAGCAATCTCATACTTAAGTTTCTCTAATTGGCACTGAAGAGAATGAACATGAAAATTAGGGTTGAGTGCTGGTTCTTAAACGTATACATTTTTATAGATGCATTATGCAGTAACTCTGAAACAATAATCATTCTTGATCCGCCCATATGATATTGCCAGACAAACATCATTACTGTTGTCAATGCAATCTGAACCAGCCTTATGAATTTATGATCTTAATCATTGGCACTGCTTTCAATGATTACTCTTCCCTGTGTCAGAAAGACTGATCACAATGCAAGTCATATAAAACTTAATGAAAAAGTAAAAAAGAAAAAACAACAACAATAAAATGTCTTTATTTCTCAAATCCTAGCAGCGCCAACTCATGTCATGTTTCCGGTGCACTCAGCCTTTTTTGTAGTCTCCTGTCGAATTCTCCTCACTGGGCTGTTAATTATTTTGCTGGAAGGTCCTTGATCAAATGTTTGACAAGTTATTAATCAGGAAGGTGGCCTCAGCGGAGCTGCTGAAAGTTAATTTCCACACTTCATTCCGGGGAGATGAATCAGAGTTGGTAGGAGATTGGGCAGCTGCTTCATCAGCACAGCAGACCTCTAGAGGTTGAGAGGGACCTCCAGTACCACCAGATTTCTGAGCCAACACAACATCCAGACGCATACTTCCGTATCCATCTCTGACCAGCACGCAACGAACGTCAGAGCGCTTACGCAGGTCTATTAGCCTAAACTGGGCCTCGTGTGCCACCACAGCTACTGAACGTGGAGGTGGATGGTAAACAGCATTTTCCCGCAAGAGACCCAGGTGGGTGTCAGTCAGGACAAGCTGGACAAGTTCAGAGTCTATCGGTGCCACCTGTGAATCAGGTACAACAGGGTTGGTGTGCAGCTTGAGACTTGATCTCTGAAATCTGACAGTTGTGTAAAGGAGCAGTTGCACATCTGCAAGTGCCGGACATTCACCCTGCATGTTACCATGTAACAGGAAGACCAACTTAGCCAGGGTTTTCTGGAATGAGCATGTAAGGCGCCCACCAGAGGGTAGGAGCAAATCCTTAACATGGGAGTCCCAGTTTAGGGACAAACATACCATGTCATTTGACAGCAATGGATGGTCCAGTGCACCGCTGTCGAAAGGGAAAATTACCTCGAGTAAGGTTTGGGACAGTTCTTGACTTAAGCTTGCGCTGCAGGTGTGCAGGACAAGTATACTCTTCTCTGTGTTTCCTGTTAGCCTGACAGTCTGCCCAGCAAAACCTATGTAGATCTCCTGCAGTTGCTGAAAGGATAATTCATAGTAAACATTTAAAGAGTGTGTGGGGCTGGAAGCATCAGGCAAAGGATCAAAGGTGATCACCAAAAGCTTAGTCTGGAAAATGACCAAAATTGCGGGCTGTGGATCTGGTTGAGAACAGGTGGCTACACTGAGCCAGTATAGAGTGAACACTCGCTCTTCCATTAGCAAGGGGGCAGGGATGACACTATGTAGGCAGGAGAGAAGCTGTTGAGGTGGAAGGTTCTGGAGATGGAGCAAGGATTCAGGTACAGGGTGAAGTCTTTGGCAGCATACCTTCAGCCCCTCACTTCTCTGGGTGGTCACCGAATCCCCTGTCTGAGTTGCCTCCAAAGCCATTAAGGGGCTCTTCCATTCGCCTGTACTGGATCTTGACAGATCTGGCATGGAAGACAATGCTACACTCTGTTCTCTTACTGACAAAATATCACTATGAGACAGATTGCGGCGAAATTGGGTTGTCTTCAGAGTTGGGTTTGCCTGTGGTCTTAGAGTCAACTCAAATTGGATATGGTGTACAAGAGGAAGATCCTTTACCATTGAGCACATTTGATTGTACCAAGCACTTCCTCTACCACCAGTTTGTTCCTTCAAAGTGTTTGTAAGCACACGTCCTGCATCTGCCAGCATCCAGGACACTCTTCCTACAAGGCTCCCTAGGCTAGAGCTGAACCCACTTCCCTCTGGCTGGGGTTTGGCTTCTTGGCTCTCAACAGATGTTCTGGATAAAAAGTGCTTGCTAAATTGGCCCCCCATGGTAAGTGGGCTATGCCTCTGTGAAAACTGCTCCAAGCGAGTCAAGCTAGGGACAAAGGCTGCCCCTCCTTCTGTGGTGGAGTGCCTGCTCTGTATATGGGATTCCTCAGCTAACAAGCTCCCTTCTGAGCCCACGACCGGGTGCCAGAGATACTGCTGCTCGACATCCAGGAATCCAGAGGTCCCGTTACGACACTCCTGAAGTACCCTAGTATCCCAGAGTTCTCCATTGACCACTGTTTTCTCCCCCTCCAGTTCCTTATCTGTCACATCCGCTGACGGAGTTTCAGTTTCTGATTTATGAGGGGCTGAGTGCTGCTTCTCCCACTGGATGTCGAGACTTGTCTGAAGCGACTTTCCCAGACTTTTGGCATCTCCTGCAGGGTTGTTAGTGGCACAGTGTTCTATAAGTGCCCTGGGCATCTCAGGAACGTGCTGAGACTCTGAAGGTCCACTGAAACTACTGTCTGTATTGTTCTGAGGAAACAGTAAATCTGTAGAAGCAAGAGATGTGGAAAATATCTGTAAGGAGAAAAAGGGAATAGTGTCAAGAGAGTTTAGTTATTAGGTCACTACATTTTCCAATACATTTCAATAAATGTATAGTCTATTCATGTTCTCAAAATTCTACTTTTATGCAAATGTTTTGATACATTTTTATTACAGTTACTTTTCTATTCTAAAGTCTATCTCTCAGAAGTGTGCTTTAAAAGCTGTGAAAAAAACCTCTCGTCTTGTTTATCTTGCAACTGTTTATCTCTGTTTAAGTGGACTAAACACTTCACCCAATATAAAGAGAAGAGTCAGGGCTAAAAGCAGTGAGACATAATTGGTTGGAAACACCTGCTTCATGAATCTTTATATTTGTTAGGAAGGCTCTGCATGCTATTTGCGTTAGCTGCTTTTTGACATGAAAATATGATTAAGCCATTGCATTGATGCACTCTCTTTCCAGGGGGAGGCCATAAAGTCATGTAAAACACATGTAATATGTATAAAATGTATACATCATAATCAATGCTAGCTGAGAGTGGAAAAGGGGGCCTTTACAAGTGAAATATTTTGCATTTTAATTATTTCCGTGGAAGGCAAATGAAGCTTGAGGCAGTCAATTCATATTTGTAGGAAAAATAACATCATGTTTCTGTGGTAATAAGAAACAACCCCCAATAGCACTGTCTGTATTTAAAATAGCTTTGATATACAGAGTAAGTTCAACCCAACATTATACTTTGGATGTCATTGCTTTATTTAAAAACTGAGACAGTAGCTGTATTAATTAGGTTCTAATTGATAATAGTAGACACAGTGTGGCTAATATTCACATAGTCACTTTATTATTTGAACAAAATAATGAGCTGCTCTTTTGCTGAAATTAAATAACATGATAGGAATAGGACAGTATGTTCATAGCTCAACTGGAGACTTCCGACAGACAATTTACATTAACATTTTTTAATTCTGAAGTGCAAACATAAAAACAGCTCTGACCCCCACTAGACTGAGGCAGCTGCACTGCCTTCAGGCAATGGTCAACTCATCTATGCTTATTTTTCAAAATGGTGTATTCTTAATATTATGTCTCCATACAGAAGCCCTAAAAATGCACTGTCCAGCCAGTCACAGACACAATGTAGCACTTTTTTCCTCTCTTAGATCTAAAGTACAGTTTTTTGAAGAGCAAATTTAATTCAGTAGTAAACAGATATACTAGTGAAATAGCTATAAGTGCAAAGTGTAGACAAACAATAAACGCTTACCCTGTGACTCTCTCCTGAGAGACAACTGCTTTTTAGTGCTTCTACGTCACTTTTGGACTGGTCAGAAACCTTTCCGGAGCTGCAAAGGGAAACATTTTCTATTTTAGATGATACAACAATATAGAAATTCAAAATTTGTAATTATATTACAAGGATTAAAGAGGGGGGAAAAAGCATATTTCTTTTAAATGATATTTACACTGAAGCATGGCCACAAAAGAGTGAAGCAATTAGGTTTATATTCAAAACCATGCTGCTGTAGTCTTTGTTTTGAAGAGTGATTTTAATTATTTTTGCTACGGTCTTGACACAAGAGACCTCCAACAGGCGGCAAGGCAAAAAGACTAAACTGCACAATGTCCCGCATCTCCAAAAGCGTCTATTAGATTTGAATAGCAAAGGACCCAAATGTCTGGATGCGATTAGGGCCACTCAGCAAGCTGTGAAATTAAATAGAATGTGCGCATGTAGATTTGAGGATTTACATACAAGCACTTCATTCTCAGTTCGTTCACACAGGGATGGAAAAGCAGCTTGGTGGGAAACGAAGATGACTTTCTGTCAAGCTCAACAGGATTCTGGACAGAAAGCCAAATATTTAATGGAGCCTCGTACACAACTTGTTGGATAGCAGAGTGTGTACAAGTCAAAACCCTGTAAAATGCCAGAAACGCCCCCAGTAGAAAACAACAGCAGGGTACTGATCTTATACTCGAGCTTGGGATCTTGAACAACAGAGCATTTCAGACACAAAGGTAAATACAACATATTTAGAATGCAGGTCGCAATGGCAGTTTCATACAGTGGGTTAGGGATGTAAAAATGTGAAATAGATTTTTTTTTAAATTCAATGCAGCATTTTACTAAGGAATTATAATTTGTCATAGCACATGTTTACACCAGCAAAATTAGTATGGATTTTTACAGCATTTAGTAGTGCATTCAATGGACATGGTTGACATAGGTACAGGTCAGATACACTCCAGACTACAGACACAGTGCAGCATTTGATAGGACATTGAAATTCTGAACCTTGACTGGTGCCACAAAGAATCATCCTCTAGGTTTCTACCCAAGCAGTGTGACTTCTTTTGGTCTGTCTCCTGTATAATCACCTCTCTATGCATCCTCTCCTCCTCTCTGTGCACTGTCTGTGATCTTTTCCCTCCCAAAGTCTCTGCTGTCTTTCTGTCATCTTCTGAGTTTACAGAGGTGGATTCTTCCACTGATATTCTTGCTTCTGCAAAGGCTGAAGATTATCCACATTTTCTGATGCCCTTTGGGGCTCACAACTGCATTATCTTCATTATTTGCTTAGTAAATACTTGCTGCATCCATTTTTAACATTGAGCAGTTACAATGCAAATAGGTATGAATTCTAAGACAATTCGGTGAAAGAAGCAATGGCAAAAAAAAGTTTTTTTTGCACTGGAGAAACATTCAAATAACTGTGGCAAGAACTAAAACTTTCAATCAATGACTAAACAAACACCAAAACTCAATAAAGAGCTACATCAAATACCCTAAGCTGCAATATTTCAGGACGGAGCACAAAATGTGCAGGTATAATCAGAATTTAACTTCATCCGATATAAAAAAAAAAACAGTCAAGCTGAATGGAAAAACACACTACAAATTATAAACGGCTATTTGTGTCAAAAAGGTTTTCGAACTGGTTATAAACAAAGCAGATATTTAATGTTCTTGTTGTTGTAGTGTTAAGGAAACTATTGATATATGCGTGTAATCTTTCCTTAGGAAATTATAAAACTATAAAATGACAAAAACATGAATCCCGAACTACCAAGACCCATAAAAAATGCTTGATTTCGTCTTGCCTAGCAAAACTGTACAGGGCAGGCTATAAATATATAGTACAAAACTGACTTGCTGATAAATTAAAGCATATTTGGACAGTTTAATGCTTTTCTGTTTTTGCTCTGCTTGTATTTAGCAGTGTTTGATGTGTGCATCAAATCCTATTGGACCGTTCTGATGCTTTTGCAGAAACCAAATCCACAGTCTATCAATGAAAGCCAGAACGAAATAAATTAGCAATCTGCTCAGCTTGTGGTGCTCACATCAAACACACAAATCCATTATCTATAGAACGCTTTGAACAACAAAGCCAAAGACGACCGAGCAAACAAACATTTCGTAAACACCAACAAAGGAACAATTAGGGGGAACAGCGTGCAGAACATTGCTGAAGGCGTCTAAAGCAGCACACATAGATCGGGTGTACATGTGAAGAGCCTGGAGGTTCACAGATGATGCATGATGCCTCTCGGCTCCAGCTGCAAACAGTAGCATGTCAGAAAGAAGTCTTCCAGCTGGGAGTTGGGAGACTGGGAGCTTTCTTCATTGTCATATTTGTCGCCACACAACACGGAACAGCCTAAAAACTCTCTAGTTGTCTTGTCACATGTCTTGTTCTCTTTCTTTTCAAACTTTCTTATATGTGTGGCAATTCTTGTTCTGACTAACACAGGGGTATCCAGTCCTGCTCCTGGAGGGTCAATGTCCTGCAGAGTTGAGCTCCAACCTGTTCAACTTAACACAACTGCCTGAATGTTTCCAGCAATCCGGAAGACCTCTCTTAGGCTGGTTCAGGTGTATTTAACTGGGGGTAGAGTGAAATTCTGCAAGAACGTGGCCCTCCAGGAGAAGGATTGGACACCCCTGGACTAACACGTCCAGTTACAAACACTTTTCACATTTAAACATACACCAGCTTTTGGCATGGTTTGCCATCCACAAGTACAAGTACCTCTCACAATTGATTTGATTTGCATTTTGCATTCAGAGTAAACACACATAATATGCTACTATATCAAATTATATAGTTTATTTTTTTCATTAGATGTTTGATATATAACTTTATATAATGTTATATAAATGTTGTATCGTCTAATTATGTGTGTCAAAATGCGTTGTATTCCTAAACAACAGACCACATCTGTCGGTAATTTAGTTTTTTCTTTAATTGTGTCTGTCAGCCCAAGATTAAAAAAGGGAAATAAAATTCACTGTGAATGAGAGCCAAAAAGAAATTAGTAAAAATGTGTGGAATTAATTCAAATACAGATGCTAAGCCGCTGATTTAGAATACAGCTGAGAAAGACTTATTTCAACTCAAAAACAAACATCAGAATTGAACTATTTTTCAATAGAATCAGCGTGAGAATCACTAAATTTTAGAATATTGAAAAAATCAGTTTAAAACTAAAAAAAGTCACAGAATTGTGTCTGTCAATCAAATTCACGTTATAAAGACAAACATTGTTTGAAATATATAATTTTAAAGCAAAACAGTGAATCTGTTAACTCCTTTACAATCACCTTCTTTTCATCAGAGGCTATGTTCAATTTTTTCTTATAGAATTCTAAACAATTCACTTGTGGTCCAACCCTTTTTTAAAGAGGATGACAAAATTCATCATTAAACTCCATGTGAACATGCAGAAAAATGCTAAATACCTTGTTACTGGATGTGAACAGGTCTCAAGTCTCATCCTAGAAGAAACTAAGGGTGTCCTAAATGTGACTATTTATATCCATCTAGTCCAAGTCTAGGTTCATAAAAAAAGTATTAAGTGAAGCATTAAAAGTTAATTTTTTCCTAGATAAATGGAGTGCAAAATATCTTATGGAAGAAGATAAAGCTACCGTGCTGACTAAACGTTATATAACATAATGAATCAGAGGATGGATGGGGATAGAGCACAGTCTGTCTCACAGCAGGTGTACTCACCTGAAATGACTGAAAGACTCCACAGAGAATGCAGTGGAGTTACTCGACACGAAGAGCCCAGACTGTGGAGAACATACAGACAAATGGATGGTTGAGCATATACACACAGCACTGTGATACAAACCACTCTCACAACAGAAAGACAGCTGTTTCTAACACACGGCAATTACAGCACACTAATTAAAGCAAACATGCCATTAGAAAACACTACAAATCACCATCATTCAATATCGAAATGAGAGAGTAGAATGCAAAGAGACTAGTAAACATGATTGCAACGTCCCTCAATGAGCATGGAAATGAAACATTTTATAGCAAATCGTCTTTGTTCTAATAAAAGTTTAAAGAGATCGTTCATACAAAAATAAAAAATTTCATCATTTACTCATTGTCATGTTGTTCCAAAATCTGTATGACTTGCTTTCTGGCGTAGAACACAAAAGGTGATGTTTAGCAGAAAGACTGAGCTGCTCTTTTCCATAAATTGAAAATGGAAAGGGACCAGGGGCAAAAAAGCACCATAAAGATGGACCATAAGTCCTCTGAAGCCATGCAATAGCTTTGTACATGGACAAAAATGAAAGGTTTACTTTCACTGTATGGAAAACATACGTTACTTTTAGGTTCCTCCCAAGACAGAAGTCATACAGGTTTAGAAATGATAAATTATCTAGTTTATACATCCAAATCTGTCAAATATGTTCAAACACCTTTGAATGTACACTAATGGTGCAACTTCAATTTCAAAAGATTAAAATATAATTTTTTTAAGTTGCATTTGAAATTCAGTTGTCTGAAAAATCTGAGGTAGACAAGTGTTTGAATCTGCAATTTGTGAGAAGAAAACTTTTTTTTTTCTAGAGCAGAAAACGACTTCATCTTCTCCAGAAATCCCTTTTTGTTCAGAAAATTTGATGCCTAATGTGGCAATTCATCTTCAATTGAGAAAAAGAGGCAAATATAGACACAATATTTCATTTTGTTCACTTTTACTGTTAAGTTTTCATAATACTGATAAATAACCATTTCAACCTGATTCGCTGGCTTGTTTTACATCATCTTAACGTAAAAATTCAGTCATAAGATTCATCTGGGCACAAAACATTAATGGAAACAGCCCTCAGAGGAAGTTAGTATATGCAAGCAGTCTTCAAACCATTATATGCCATTGTATAATATGGAAATTAGCAGTTTGCCTGAGTAAAAACAAAGTTTCGCACAACAAAAATGACTGAATGGTGCCGCTGAGAGCTCTGTGAGACAAGTTAACAGTTGTTTGTGAGCATAAGAATAGTTCACGCAGAGAGAAGGCGCTGTAATCTGCGTGCACAGAAGAGGAAACAGCTGCTGTCTAACTTTACAATGAGAGACTTAACAGTCAGGAAATATTTAATTACCTGTCACAGCAGTGAGAGACAGAGAGGAGAGAGAGAGAGGGAAAGTTAGAGAGAGTGTCGGAGGTTGGTGGAGACAGTAAGACAGAGGAAGTGAAGGTGCATACTTGCAAACCAAACGACAGAGACATGTTCGGCTCTTATCAGAAGACACTGAGGTGCACAATTACTTTACCTCTCTGAGGAAATGAAGAAAAAAGGTGTAAAAGATAAAAAGAAAACTGGCGCTTTGCAAACATACCAAGAGGGATTTATAATTTTAGCTTGAGGGAAGAGTATATGTGCCTCTTTGAAGAAGAAAGCTCTTGTTCTACCTCGCATGGAGGAGCACGCAGCCAATTGGCATAGCAATTACAAGTGAGAGCGGTTTCTGATGACTTGCATTTTTTAACATAAGTTTGTAATTCTGCTCACCCTTTATCCAGCAGCATTTTAATACATTTTTTTTTACAAATAGCTTCAGAAGAGGTTGAGTTTCCCCCACCTTGCGTTTCTCTCGAAGTTGAGCTGCTTCCTGAGGGTGGTTGAAATGGAACATAGTGGCCTTTCCAAGCTGTATGTTCACTCCTGATAAATACAGAAATATAAATATATGGTGAAAAATACAGCAATAATTAAGCAAGATCTGTTAATTAAGACACAACATAGGCAGCAATTTTGCTAAAAAAAAAAAAAATTCCAAATAAAAAAATCATCTGTTGCATTAGAGCAGTGGTTCCCAACCCTGGTCATGGAGGCACCCCAACACTGCACGTTTTGCATGTCTCCTTAATCAAACACACCTGATTCAGGTCATCAGCTCATTAGTAGAGACTCCAAGACCTGAAATTGGTGTGTCAGAGAAAGGAGACATGCACAATGTGCAGTGTTGGGGTGCCTCCAGGACCAGGGTTGGGAACCACTGCATTAGAGAAATGCAAAAACTTGGCAGCCTGTCTGGTTTGCCATTATGATCTATATTTCTATATTGGCGCCTCTCTGAAAAATACTACGTTTCACAATTGTGTTTCACTTTTGTATGGTATAAATAAATGTTTACCTTCACAATAAAAGCCTAATAGAAGCAGTCTAGGAAACACAAATAATGATAGATAGACATGAAAAGAGAGTAAATATGCAATTCTGTCCATTTGGCCAACCTTTCACTTTCCTTTCTAGTAAACACATTATGCTAAACGTTACTGAAACGTAACTTTCCCGGGGGATTGTGAGAATGTTGAATTCTTCCCGGAGCAGATGCCCATTTCTCTCTTTCTCTCCTCCCTCTTTCTGTGGTGAAAAAAACTAATCTTGTCTCTATTAATGACTTCCAAGGGGTGACAAAGTCCTTGAAAGGCCTGCATCAGATGGATTTGGGCCATGGTTGCTGTGGAAATTACTATCATTTGTTCAAAGGAAATGGCTTCAGATGCCACCGTGTCTACTTTGGCAAATTGAAATTTGTGAAAAGGAGACTAGCATGGTTCTCTCGCTCTCTTATAAGTCTCCTTCCTTTTAGTTGGCTTTTCTCTCTCTTTTTTTAATCTTACACCCAGAATAGATCTAGCTTGTTTTGTCTGAATTCTGGAGGTTTTACCATTTTTGAAAGGTTAATCCCACACATGCACTTCAAACCCCCTCTGCACTCTATCTGTTTCATCTGCCAATTAACTGCGGGTCGGGTGCTTTGTCCGCCAGAGTGTTAACCTCAGTCATGTTTGGCTGTTCTGGAAGTGCCGCGAGTCTCACTCTGAGATGAGAGTCGCTCTGGTGGACATGTACAAGGATAGAGGCAGTAGGGCGGGACTGTTTCACTCCACGGGCCTGGGAATTCAGAGAGGAGATCTGAAGTGGCAAGATGCAGACATACTCAAAGAGCTCCTTTGAATTCCAGTTAAAACCAGAGGGTTTGATATGCTTCATATTTTCTATATATATATATTTTTTCAAAACTCGTTTGCTTGTACAGTTAAGGTTCAACAATAAAATTGATTGTGGCTCTAAAATCTGATTGGATGGAACCCATTATATGCTTCTTCTTCTGTAAATACCAAGCTACAGAGCTAATAAACTAAACTGTTTATGAAGATTTCATTTGCAAAAACAGATAACTCATAATAATAACAGATCATTTTTATTTATTTTCAGAAATCATGTTTTTTTCTATTGTGCATACCAAGTAATATCAATCAAACTGCATTTGGGTTGTTTTGATTCCATAATAATAACTCAAACAAATACATGTACTTGCTAAATTAAAGTTGTTTTGAAAGTATGTTTATAATATATATAATATAATATATAATATTTTATATATTAAAGTTGGTTTTTTATAGGCAAAAGCAGATAACTCCACATTTCATGTTTTTTGGCAAAAGCCGATAACGCACCTTTCATTTTCAGAGTTAAAGAGGGCCACTTATGTCTGTAATGTTGCGCTTGATCATAAAACTAATCTCAAAGTTACGAGTCCACTTCAAAAGGAGATATTTTATTTAACAGAAATCTTTTCAAAAACTACAACGAATGACTCGTTTGGACTACGACGCATATTTTCTGGTATTTGTGATATCACAAATATTGATGAATGGGACGAGACCTGGTTGAGGTGAACTATAGAAGGCAACGATTGTTATCGCTATGTCGTAGACACGCTAGCTTTCCGAAGGCAGACGAACTTAGAGTGGTTACAATCATCCGGGTTTAAATCGCGCTCAAAGTGATTTGATTTTGACGCAATATTTACACTGAAGCTCGCAGGAGGCTATGGTAAGGAGCATGACATTTCCCGACAATGCGCCGAGTGCTGCCAATCACAACACCCACTGGCCCAGCTAACCAATCAAAACACACATTTTCGTATTCGAAGGCGGCCCCTTCATTTGATACAGGATAGAGTTGGGAAGAATCCTGTTCTTTTGAACCGGTTCAAAAAACGGTTCATCGGTTATTTTAACCTAAAGTATGACATCTTTTCTGATGATTTATTCAGAATTATAAAGTCAGTAAATCCTAACTTCAGTCAGTTTTAAAACATCATATCGACTGATAAGTTTACAATTCAGGTTTTGCACCTAAGCACCCAAATACAGTAAACGCAGTGATTGGCAAGGGGATTTAAGGTCTTGAAGATATAAAGTAAATCAATTAGTTTCATACAAAGCACAGAAACCCTAATCCGCTTACTATATATAATCCATTACGGTTTATTTGTTATTAAATAAACTTACATTTCGCCAGATTGCCCTTCGTTCAAGTCTTCGGTTTACCCGCGCTCATTACATTAGCACAGAATCGGTTGTCCAAAAGAACCAGTTCGGTTCAGATGTGCTGTGTCAGTCATAGTAGGCAATCATGTACTGGTAGCTTCACGCTGAATCACGAATGCGCAGTATCATCAATTCATCGGTTCTCAAATCGGACATGTCCAAAAGAAACGGTTCTAGGTTCAGTGTACTGGTGATCCGAAAACCGATGCAACTGGTTCTTGACTCGAGAACGAGAACCGCTCTAACCGGCACGCAAGCACGCATGTTCAGTATAACATCAGCTGCTCTACTCGTGTTCATGTTCAATTTACTACAAACTCAATTTGAATGTTCATTGTTTACCTATACTTCATTAACAGTACAGTATTTCATAAACATCCTTATTCCTATTAAACCGAGTCTTATTTTATCCAACTCCCTGACAAACCCCTTTGGCCTATACCTAACATAAGCTTCAACTGACCAAGAACACAGATTAGATACTTCATTTTTTTTTAAAAGGTAACCTAATATATATTTATAATCGCACACTATCGATTTTTACAAATACTTGGCTAGCTGTTTTGTCGTCCTCTTGAAAAATACACGCCTGCAATTTCATTCATCTCATCGGTTCTCAAATCGTACGTGTCCGAAAGAAACGGTTCGTTTCGTTGACTGGTGATCAATACCGATGCAAAAAAAACAACCGTTTTCATTGAACGAAATGAGAACCTCTCCGCAGTGGGCTTGTCTTTCGTTCCGGCCTGCTCTGCTCTTGTCATCTTCGTTCAATCTCTTCACAGCAGTTCAGGTGCAGTGTACTGTTTGAGTAAGGTATAATGACTTACCGGATATTGGTTAATTTCGACTCATAGGTAGTTTCAGCCATGTTAAAAGTGAATAATTAAGTAATTTGTTGGATTAATTGCTTCTGGGTCAACGAACCGTTCAATCAAAATGAATTTCGATTCAGTTCGATTTTGTGAACTGGTTCAACCGGTTCACTAAAAAGAACCGGTTAAATCGAACGATTCATTCGCGAACCGGACATCACTAACAGGAACTATTCGAGCCGTTCATGCAAGACTGAGGAGAGAGGTGTTGTAATAATGTAAAATATGTGAAAAAATAATGAGTTTTTCGAACAACCTAGTATGAGAAGCCTGTTCTAGTACACCCCCAAAACAAATTCAAGACACTGTTAAAGAGCATAATAGGACCCCTTTAAACAAAAACACTCGTTTAATCTTTGTAATAAGCTCAGATGACAATGTAGATGCCTGACAAAAGTTTTTGTTGTGATCATAAACTGTATGGATGTTATTACACGCAATACAGGGAGCAGCTTTTCCCTCACCATTGTAACGTGCTGCTTTTGCAAAGTTCCGTGAATAAAGTTTCAGCTTTTATTTTCCTTTTACGCAGTAAAGAAGATATCACGAGTTCATCAAGTTCGTCGAAATTATCCATCCTCGATCACTTTTTAGTCAGCTTTGACGAAACTCCTCTCAGCTTGCGCGTCTTTTCAAAGTGACTGGCAGCCTTGTCACTTAACCTGAATACAGTGCGCTGATTCGCTAAAATGGATTTGTGAACTCACAATGCCTTGAAAGTGGACAAAACCGTCATTTTTGACAAAACGTGTTTAGGGTTCATATCGCGCTATATGTGGAGAATAATGCATGGCACTCAGTTCATGTTTTTTAAAAGTGTCGTTTATCGGTTTTTACAAATGAACTCATATGTACAACAGTTATTTCTGGTCCTCGAATCTAATTGGCTGATAAGAGTGTGATATTCTATTGATAACAGAACTCCAACCTTTATTTATTTATTTTTTTTAACAAATAAATCCAGCCTTGGTGAGCATAAGAGCATTCTTTTTTAAAAACAATACTCTTACTGAACTTTTACCAACTCCAAAAACCCTTAACGTGTAAAAATTACAGCATCTCATAATTTGTCACAGATCTTACAAAAAATGAGACATAACAGTTCCTTACCCTGGGACAGAACATATGGCCAGGTCACCTCCACCCCATTAATTGCACACCTGGCTCCTGGGAGTGGCATGAGTGTGACGATTCCTGTCTGGTTCTCGAACACACAGTGTTCCTTCTGAAGAGCTTCACCATGGAGAACTGCAGAACAGAGAAACCTCAGAGTGAAAAAGACTCTGACATTGCCGACAGCTTCCTGTCAGGAACAAAATCGATGTGGACAGAATACAAACCTATATCCTGCTCTGGCTCAGTTCCTCCAGCCCCAACTGAAGTTCTACCTTCCTAAGCAGCATAACAGGGAATGATTAGAAACCCCACAAGAGCAAATAACGATTCAAACGATCCTCTAGTTATTGACAAGAAATGTTGCTTGGACAAAACTAACAAAAATTAACATGTCAATGAGAGATGAGTTCAACTGTACACGTTGGGCGTACATGGGGTGCGGCTTACCTTTAAATGATAGAGAACAACCCCTGTGCTGAGCCGATCTTCATCAATGCAGATTAAATAGGGCATTTGTGAATCAAGTATTACACCAATACCCTCTTTTCTGAGCGCTACTGTATCCTCCTAGATAAGAAACATTAAAGTCAACAGAGAAAGTGAGATGAGATGAGATTGATGGGGGTTGGCAAGAAAGATGATGAACTAAACCATCAGAGAAAAAAAAAACTCTAAAAAATGTTCGAAGAAACGGGACCAGTGCATAAAACTGAAATGACAGACATTTAATTGTAAAGCATCAGAGCAGAGGAAACAGTGTGTGTGTTTTTTATGACTTTGTCTTCATGCCCCAAGGCCAAACAGAATAATATCTGGCTTTGGCTATATGTCGAAAGGTTGGGGAAATGGGGATGCTGGGAGAGAGGGAGGGATGTGAAAATAAGAAGAAAACACCATAAATCATTTAGATCACTATGGGTCCATCACAAACTCTCAAAGAATTTGCAAACGGAAACCACATTCTTCCAAACCGATCTCAGAGACATACTGTTAAAACAAGGATTCATCACAACAGTCAATACTTTACATGTTCAGAAAATAACACTACTAAAATACACTTGGTATTTGAGGTATGACAATTCCAATGTGTAAAAGACTTGATTCTACTGTAAAGCTGGAGCTCAATATCACACATATTTGAATCATTTGTGAAAATATTATAGGGACATGCTAATAGTCGTGATGAAGGGGTGAGAAAGGGGACTTGTACAACCTCAAAGAAATCAAATACTGCAAGAAAAATTAGAAAATGTGAGCTATCTTTATTAGGCAGGAGGGATTTAGGGAAGTTTTGTTGTGACTTGTGGGATGTCGCCACGGACGGTACATTGCCTTCTCTTTCCGCGGACTATATTCCTTAGCAAGCCCGCACAATCCACGTCGCCATTTTTGAGTATGAGGTCCAATAGGCAAAAATGCTCCAATTGTTCTGACTGGTACAATAAATGCTAGCTACCTCAGAGCGACCCCGAATCCACACTAACCAACAAAACCCTCCTTTGGGCTTCGTGCTTCCATACCTCTCTCCCGGCGTTTAAATGCGGAATTTGGTGCCCACACAGCTTTAGTGAAAAATGTTAACAATTGGGTGTTCACGCCACTATCGAACCGCCGCCGTTTACGGCATTGTGTTCGATTAATGCGTTGATATAGCACAGTGTTGACGTTTCAATTAAAAATCATTACACTCCAACACCAACACTCCCCATCATAAACTTTAAAAAAGTCAATATTCACAGGGAAAATCCATTGGACTTGGACTGAAAAGGGAGGGACAAATCTAAATGTGTATTTAATGACATTTGAACAGCCCTTCACAGGACAGTAATGATAAGCAGAAAAATTATTTTTCTGCATCTTTTTTCTTAAATATGGTAGCATGTGTCCATGTTATGCCTCTTATTTCATTCTCCACAGAGATGGGAGGCACTTGCATGTTCACGTTCATGCGTGCCATCAAAGCGCACATATTCTTCAAAGGCCATTTGACATCCTTGATGGTACATGCAGATAGAGTATAAAGATTAATGCATGTTGGCTCCAAGGGAGCCACTATCACATATGAAATAAATTCGGCATGCAGGATTTAGCATGTTCATTTTCAGGATGCAAATCCTAGACATACTATGTTTGCGAAAATCCTTGCTGAAAAGACCAACTTAGGGCAGTATGAATTTCCAGGCTGGTTTTTCCTGATTAGTGTTAGTTTGGTTCTGGTCTAGTTGGTTAAACCAGTCAATCCACCAGGAAAGTTAAAATAATTAAAAAAAAACTATCTGGGTAGACCAGCACACCAGCATCCAAGGACATCATATGCTGTTTTTTCCCACAAACTAAGGTGCTATATCCCACAATACAACAATTCAGCTTTTAAGGAAAATGGTGATCATTGGTTGATATGACAGGTTTCATGCAGTATACCATATTTTAGGAATGCATAGGCTTCACATTTTTGTATAACCTCAACAAAATAAACAAAACCTCTATTCATTTTAATTCCTATATTTTATCAGGGTCTATCTAACTTTGAAACATTTTCATGCCATCCACATTGTATGCAAACATCACTAAAATGGTAGAAAGTGTCATGCCTCATCAAATAAGCACTCTGCTTTGAATAATGTGTGCTTTCACCGGGGAAAGCGCTTCTGTTTCCAATACGAGGGAGGAAATAATGACAACAATCCACCTGACTGAACAATGAGAAAAGACCTTCGGATGCCCTGCGCATACCGACACAGCACAACAAAAAGCAAAACACTTGCATACCAATTTGCCTATGAGGATTCATTCTAAATGGGAGAGGGCCAGAGGACATCTTGAAAGGAGTTTTGGACTTAGACAGAGTGTTAGCATTAATTCAGAAATGTGGAGACTGGAGCATCAAAGGTTTTCTCTTCAGAATGAAAGTTAATGTGCTTTGGTTCACTGTGCCCACTGACCTGAGAACTCAAATGTCTTCCATTCTCTGTGAAACAAAAGTTCTGCTTTTAAACTTCTTCCTGTGTATGTGCAAGTGATTTTACTCATATTGTTTCAAACCTTTATGACTTTTCATTTCCACAGAACACAAAAGTAGAAACTATGAATAATGTCCCTGCTGCTCTTTCCAATGCAAATACCATGAACAGAAACTGGAGTTCTTAAGCTTCAAAAATCATGCAAAAGCATCTTATAAGTAGTATACAATATTCCAAGTCTTCTGACCAGATCATTTGAGTCAACTCAAAAAATCAATTTAGCCTGATTTAGGATAAACTGATTCATTGTAAAGAACTGAGTCAAATGAATGATTTGTTCACAAATTGGACATTGCTACTTCTCTCATAAATGAGTCTCAGATGATTCAGCAATTCATGACTTAAAGGGGATAACGGATGCAAAATTCACTTTTACATGGTGTTTGAACTTAAATGTATCTTACAATGAAAAAAGATTAATTGAATTTACTACATTTTTTTTAAGGTAAGTGGTTGCAATCAATTTATTTTAGCTACATTTAAATAAACAAATTTAGCTGATTAACTTTCAACATAATTTTTTTGAATGTAGCTAAAATAAATTGTTTGCAACCACTTGCCTTTAAAAAATGTAGTATAATTTTTTTCAGCGTAGCAGTGTGTACACAACCACCCTAATGATAAAAATCCCCCCAGTGCCTTTTTTAAATCCCCCACAAATCATAAGCACTTTCTCAGATCAAGCCGTTCACAGATTTAGCCCCTCCCACGACAATTGATGGACACTGGTGTTTAAGCATAGGCCCACACTGATGAGCTGTAAACAGTAAACATATCTATATATATATTTATATATTATATATATATATATATAGTATATTTATTTAATTATATATATCCAAAGTTCACTCTCAGGGAAGAAGGAGCGGGAATCAGCCAATTTTACTTTAATAACTATAAACATAAACAAAACAAAACGAAGAGTAGTTGCACTGCATTACGGCGAATCCATGTGTATAGTGTTTGCGCTCTGGTGTTTGCAGCGTTGAGCATTGTAACCAATCACAGACATATCTGTTGATTTCTGGTACGCAATGGCCAATCAGTGGAGATTCAATTAGTCAGAATCCACTCACCGCTCAAAATGCCAGAGTTCTTGTTCAGCCCTGAGTTCTGGAAGGTCGCAAATCCTCTCATTATATAAGAACAAAATGTAGAGGTGATGGAAATAAGAGATTAATTGTACCGAGAGTCAATGATTATAGCGGAATTTTCGGAGATTGCTGGGTTGCTGTGAACAGAGCTGTTTTTGACCAGGTAAAAAAGGTGTTGTTTTACACTACCATTTAGAATTTTAACCCAATTATTTTATAGACTTTTCATGAAGACCCTAAAGAATCATACCAACTTGTGGAAAATGGGCATCTGATGACCCCTTTAAAATTTGGTCCATTTCTCTCACAAAAACACTGAATGACTTCAGAAGGCATGGAATACAAAGCTCCTATGGACTAATTTTATGATACTTTTATGGTGCCTTTTTTTTTATTTTAGAGCTTTATAGTTCCAGTTTGCATTCATTTTAATTTTACTGAAAAGGGTAGACAGGAAAAAACTTGTACAAGGTTAGAACAATATGAGGGTGAGTAAATTATGTAAATTATTTTTGGTGAACTGTTCATATAAGGCACCTTTAAAACTATAGCATTCCAATCAAACTTAACAGCATGCTATTTTTTTGTTTTAACAAATGTGGGCTTTTTCCCCTCATCTGCCATTCCTCCCTCATTCTCTGCCTCTTCAGATTAGAGAGCAATGTGTCTATTTCCACCTCATCGACAGCAGCAAACGGAGCAAAATCCTTTTCTCCTAACGAAGAGGGAGAAGCATCGATTGTGTGGAAGGTCTTCTCTCCACACTTAATTAAATTAATTCTTCCAAGACTTCATTAGATGAGAGAGAGATTGAGAGAAAAAGAGAGGGAGAGGCAGGGAGATAGATAGGAACCATGTCGGCAGATTAATGTACTGTATCACTTTTTCAGAGGAGAAGGAAGAGAGAGAGACAGAGCAAACCTGGGAGCAAGGTACCTTCTGCCCCTGAGAACTTCTTAAACATGGTGTGTGTGGTGGTTGTAAAATGACATGCACTCTAAACTTCTGCAGCAAATGAGATTTGGCTGGCATTTAAAAGATCATCATAAAACCGCTAATTTATTTCACTCTCTTGGCAAATTTAAGGTGGTTTTGGTGCCAAAGACTTCAGCTATTTGATGCACGGAATGTGGTCTGAAAATAAGGCAGAAGCACCGAGTGAAGATTAAAAAGAGCTCTAAATATATAAGGGCTGAGAGATCAAGAGAGGATAAGAACTGCAAAAATGGTGACTATAAAAAGAGGGAGAGAGAGAGAGAGAGAGAGAAGATAAAGCGGGTAAAAGCAGGAGATAGTATCTTTTATTATTGTATAGGGCAGTATACACAAGAACAATAACAAAGAATAATTCCAGTTTTACATTCCGAGTAATGCTTATCCATGCAAAACTTGATTTTGTGATGCTAGGGTTTTATGGTACCAGGGTGTACCATGTTAAAATAAGTTGTATTATGTTGCTATGATGTTCTGAATGTTAGGTAGGTTAGCCAAGTCAAAAGTGTCCATTCCCAAGAAATTGTGGCCCCTAAGTATGACTCAGATTTCTTTTTCAAAGCAAATCTGTGGGATTTTCCGTACAATTTTATTATTCATTTGCTTTCAAAAGTAACTGCACACCTCTGTTCTACAAACCATGTGATTTGGGGTATCATTTAAGTTCACAAACAAGACGGGTTATGCCCTTGAATTTATTACTCCGCATAAGCAGTCTATTCAAATCCCTGACTCCATGTTAGCCAATTGCTGATTGACCAATGAAAGCGTATATTCCTTTTTGCTGTCATGGCTTGATATGGTTCTCAGATTGATGTGACATCCATTAAAGAAATGCTACATTATCTATTCCACTTCATCAGGTTTAAACTGGACATGCGCAGAGCTCATTAAAGGAACGCTTAATTATTGCCATTCGCTGTTTATTTCCATCCCATTTTATTATCTGAAGGTATTTCACACCTATCCAGGGCTGAAAAAACAAATGTGTTGTAATCACAACACGGCAATTAAACAGTTGTCATGCATAATTAAAGAGTGTATTTTAATAAACATTGAAAGTGATAAAGAAGCGAGAAGAAGAAAAATTTAATTCAGAGAAATAGGAAGGGTGGGAGGAGGACAGAGAGTATATAATTTATATATTAAATTGACATTTAATATATAAATAAATACTCTTCCAGTGCCACCTCAAGATGAGAATGAGCGCTTGTGTTTGTGTGTGTGTGTGGCTCCGGGGATTTGATGCATCTTTTTTTCAAAATGAAAACAAATGGCACAATCGACTGGAAGATAAACTGCTCTGGTTAGGCCACCATATCTGTCATCAATCCTCGCTATTCCCTTCAGTTCTGTATGAGCACTCCTAAATTAACAAATGCGATGAGAGCACATCACCTCGCCAGCTCCTGAAGACTGGGACAGGCACTGGACAGAAGCAAATTCCCTCCCTCACACTCTCTTTCTGTCTCTCTCTGCGAGTCCACTATTGAACCACATCTCCTTATTAACTGCTGTCTCCTCCCCACCCACCCAGTAACCAATCTACAACAGCACAGCTGCATAACTTTGCATTCCAAATCTGCTTCAGAAAGCGAATTAAGATTCTGTTTACGTTCCAGAGCCAGAGAATTGCCGTCACTCTCTAAAAGCGTCAATTTACTCCTGTGAAGCAGCGAATCAACTCGCATCAACTAAGTTAACCCTGAGCGTGCTGAAAGAGTGAAAACTGAAATAATTTATTAAAAATGTAATAATAATCATGCCCTATGATTTTTTGGAGGATTCTGTGTTTTGATTAAATACAAATTGGTTATCAAAAATGGCAGTTAAAAAATGTATGCACAAAACTAAATTTAATTAATCTAAAATTTGAGCAAAGTGCTGCACAACAGAGGTTTACTGTTTAAATTAAAACGTTGGAAACAAATGTTTGATTGTCCTTTAAAAAAGTAATGTTAGGGTGCTTTCACACTTGTTCCATTGCCTGGTCCGACACATCAGCAGTGAACCATACCAGAGTTCACTTGAACCGTACCCCAGACCACGCTTTTTTTAGCGGACTCGGCTACGGTTCGCGGGTGCACACCCTAGTTCAAAAGACAACGTTCACATCATCCAAACGAACCGAACTCTGACGTCAATCGAACCCGGGTGCGCACCAAAAGTGCTAGTGTAAAAGCACCCTTATACTATGCTGTAAGTATACTGAAAAGTATATACAATACTAATTTTGTAACTAGGGCTGTCATTGAGGATTATTTTGGTAATTAAGGCAAAATGCAATCAAGGATTTTTAAAAATTGAGTACTCTAATTGAATCGAGGAATCTTGACAGCCCTAATTGTAATGTTGTGTGAACTCAAAAATGATGAAAAGCAAGATATAAATGCAAGGGGTACTTTCCTGAACTAAACTAATAATAACACAAAGAGGCATATGAACACGAGAAACCAAAGAACAAAGAGGATGGGAATAGGAACACATACATAGGAAAGCCAACAAATGACAACCAAACACAGGGAAACCAGGCTTTAAATACACAAGGGTAAACAAGGAACACCTGAGCGGGCAATCATAGAACAAAAATCACAAATAAAACTACAAAAGGACTAGACCTAAATGGAAACAGGAAACTAGACTACAATATAAAGGTCCAAACATTACACGAGTCCTCCTATGACATATATTTCTGTCATAAATTCTTCAATTTAAACCAAAATTGTATTACTCGTAAAGTAAACTCTCAGAACAGCTCTGGAGTTCATGTAGAGTGCCTCATATAGTGAGATGCCAGACACTGAAAACAGCATGAGCATAATGTGTGCTTGAGTATGTGTAGTAGACAAAACTGCTCTGCTCATTCACACAAAGACACAGAGACTTAACATTTAAACAGCAGTCTTTTGTGGTTTTATATTCACAGTGTACAACCCCTACTTTTGATTTATTCTTCCAAATTCTGTGACATTCTACGTTATACAGTAAATTTCATTTTTATGACTAGATTTTGTGATTTCATCCACATTTTCCACATCACGGAAATCATAGGGCACCGCATATAAGCTGAGGTAAAACTATTCTTAGTGATGACCTTTCTGAACATAGTCCCGCTTCTGCCTCCGGAAGGGATCGTATAACAGCTGGCCTTTTATTCTCAAATAACTCTTAATGGTTCAATGGCTAAAAGTTTGATCAAAAAGACATCTTTTGATTTTTTTTATTATTCACCAAATATCTTCAAGATGCCATCACGCTCATCAAAAACAAGAAGAATAGCTTCAGCCAGTTCATTAAACACAATCAGAGGTCCCGACTGCTTGCATTCTTGCTGTTTGTGTTTCATATAGAGACAAGTATCCATCTTGTAGACACACATTCTTTGTTTGCATGTCTGTTAGCATTCTGTTCATTTTGTTTAACACACCCACCGAGACCATGCCATGTGCTGTTAGCAAGCTAGCAACCCCAACCGAACAGCGATGGAAAGAATTACAACACGGTCATATTAATTAGAGCACTGGATGCTCTGAGATGAATCCACCATATGTGACTAATCAAAATCTCTTAATTAAGGACCGTAGCATTGTCTCGAGTTGAGCCTCAACGCTCTGGGCTTCTTGAATTAACCTGTTATATACCCCCTTTTTGCCCTTTTAGCACTTACTCAAAGGAGTTCTTGATTCAGCCAGCTTTTCTATCAAGTTTATGTAGTTTGTATAAGGCAACATGCTCTGAAACACTTCATCAACCTTTGTCATGTGTTCAGAAGTCTTGCGCTCACTAGAGACAGGCCGCCACCTTTGCTTTCTGCTTAGCACTCCCTGGTCAGGGTCAGTATCAACATGACCAACAGTTTGATTGACTGAGAGCTTTAGGAGATTAAAGTCATTTTGTAAATCCAGCACAGAATTAGTTCTATGAAGCAAAACTGGACCTACATTTATTATATTTGGATCTGAATGAGAGACATTAAACTTAAAGGGATAGTTCACCCAAAAATGAAAATTCTGTCATTAATTACTCTCATGTCATTCCAAACCCGTAAGACCATCGTTCATTTCAGAACACAAATTAAGATATTTTTTATGAAATCTGAGAGCTTTCTGACCCCTCCATAGACAGTAATGCAACTACCACATTCAAGGCCCAGAAAGGTAGTAAGGACATCATTAAAATAGTCCACGTGACATCAGTGGTTCAACCTTAATTTTATGAAGCTATGAGAATACTTTTTGTGTGCAAAGAGGACAAAATTAACAACTTTATTCAATGATTCTTCTCTTCACAAAAGTACCACGATGTATGCGTTCAATATCTTTTTTTGTCCATATAATGAAAGTCAATGAGGTTCAATGTTGTTTTGACTTCAGTGTTCTTCAAAAGATCTTCATTTCTGTTTTGCAGAAGACAGAAAAACATACAAGTTTGGAACAGCATGACAGATTTCTTTTGTTGAATTTATGATTTTAGCCTCCAAAGCAAAATATTTGTGTTTATTTTAAGCTTAAGATTCTAAAGGACTCTTTTCAAATAAGTACTTGGCAGATTACTATATACTGGCTATGATATCCACCAAATAGTATGAAAATTCCCACGAATCGACACGGCGCATTTCTTTCACAGAAAGGAACCTTATTACATTGAAAAATCTCCAAGTTCATCACTCTGAAAACATACATTTAATCGCCACGTATGGCCATCACTCCAACTGTGCATATACACACACTGGGTGGCCATTGCAGACATTAGGGTGATCGAGAAAGAGAAACCGCAAAGCACGGTACGCATAATCTCAGTTAATATTTCTTCACCAAGAGAAGCCAGTTTAATCATCTGCTGCACAAACCCCCCTCCCTTCACTCTGCCACATGTTGATTTCAACATCATTAAAGCAGTTTTATGGTGGCTGGATGACATAGTAATCTAAATAGCTTGAAAATTAAATATAAACCATGGGTAGACGTTCTTTTGTTTATTACATTGCTTCAAGTCCATGTGGAGGAGCAAAAAACATCAAAGTGCTACAGTGCCATCTTTTGGTTCAACCTTTTCACCTCGAATTTTCAAAAGGGACACTGGACCTATTTGAAAGAACAGAATGACATGTAATATGGCAACATTATTTAATACTCCAGAAATATAAGTACAGTAAGTACTAAACTCTGGAACACAGCTTGATCTTGTAAAGATATTTTCTTGTGTCCAAAAATTCTATTTGAATTGGATTTGGATGTGATACTTTAATATTTAAATCTATTGAATTGTTCATTTTCATGTGTTTTATTGTCTGCCTCCAATATAATACTATAATCACACAAGACAACAGATGCTTAATATGCAATTGCTTGTCATTGCTGGAAAAACAACAACCATAAAAACAGTCATCATCTGCGTTTTGGGGTTTGCAAAATCGCATTGCATTGTTAAATCTTCTGTTTCTCAGTCAAGCTCAGAGGAGGACCAAAAAAAGAGTGAGCTTTGAGAACTGTGCCTTTGTTCTTCTCTTTGTGGGCTGTCTCTTTCTCACCACAACACTCTCCCATCAAAAAAGATGCCAAAGCACTTGAAAAAGGTGGCGAAGAATAAGCAGTTGAGAAGTGAACACGCTGGAGAAAACAGCCCTGGAGAAGTGCTATTTGAAGTGATTATCTGCAATTAAATTCAGCTGATGCATCAACGGCTCGTCCCCATGCTGTTAGGTGGCTTGGCGAGGACAGAGCAGAAATTTACAGAAGCTGACGACAAATTGGTCCCTGGATACTTCCTCAACTTTCTTTCACCCCTAACACGTGCACACACTATTTTCGATTGGCTAAAAGCTGGATGGTCAGAGAGGCAGTTGGCATGCTGGCATGGCAGGAAGTGAGTAATAGCTAAATAGAGGTCTGGGCTATTTGGCCCTCTGTGGCTCATGTCTTGCTGCCTTGACTGCAGCAGATGAGCAGCTAAAAGCTCAGAGAGTATGCATGACCATCTGCCATCTCTGTTTTGCTCTCTGCTTCATAGATTTGGGTGTGTATGTGTGTAAATGAGAAAGGGAGAGGAGACGTGACGCAAAGAGAGAGAGAGAGAGAGAAAAAAAGACTGAAAGCAACTCTTGCTCTCCTTCCTTCTCTATCATGGACTCTTTCCCCTTTTCCCTATCCGCTGTCACACACATACACGCAGGACCAAGACAGAGGTAATAGACTCTCATACCAATGAGCAAATGCTGTGGCATTCTGACAGTTCCAGCTTGTGGCCTGAAATTGACCCCCAGACTCCAGCTACAGTCTGAAAACCTCCATTTACAACACCACAGGCTTGCTACACAGCACCCCATCAAACATACAACCAGCCAAACGCAAAAACGTCGCAAAACTGCGCTTATCAAGCGCAACACTGCCATCTGTCGGTGGGAAATCTAGCAGCTGAGGTTAAACGTGATATTTACAGAAGAATCCAACTGTTCTTTATTGCTACACAACCAGGGCCAGTTGCACCATGGGGTTAAGTGCCTTGTTCAAGGGCATAGTTGTAATGACTCCTCATGGGGACCTTCCCTAACAACATCACATCATCATATAACGCTATTGTAGAAGAGGAAAACCAGATCAAGGAGCACATTAATAGATGAGGTGTCTTAAGGTAAAATGGTCCGATTGCTGCTTATGTAGAAATTAATATTTACAAAAGACTACAGCATCTGCTTCAGTTAAATATTCCTTATTTTTAAACAGAATATTATAGGAATATTAAACATACATTTTATATATAGTGGCAAGAATACATTTGTAAACAGAATTTCTGCATTGATTATTTATAAAATGTGGTCTGATCTTCATTTAAGTCACAATTATAGACAAATGCAATCTGACTAAACTTACTAAATTACTAAAATAACACACATTTTATCTCTTAAGAGACCCTATATACAAATGTAGAAAATTCCGTCTTGCATCATGTAAAAATAATTTGAAAAAAATACACCAGGCAATCCTAAAAGAGGCGAGAAAGAACCTAGGAGAACAGCCAAAAAAAAAAAAAGAAAGTCTTTGTTCATGTCAACTATTAAAAAAAACACTACACAAGTTTGGTGTTCATGAAAGAACAACATTAAAGAGCTGTCTACAAAATATTGAGACATGTCTCATGCCCTAAATCACCTGTTGATCCACAACAGTAGAGACCAAATTTGAACATTTTGGCAGAAACGCATGTTTTGTTTGGGCAAAAAAAGGGTATGGCACACTAACTCCAAAACCTTATTTAATTATATTGCAAAAATATCAGTTCTGTTGACAACAACATTAACTCAACCAATGCTGAATATGTCACACCAGTACATTAAACTTACTGTAGTACACAACCCTCTTTAATTAGACTGAACTTAAAATTCACATCAAATTCATCAAAAGTGAACCCTGACTAATTTCTATAGTTCCAAACCTGCATCCGTGTAGAAGCAACATGGCTCCATGTGCTTCACCACAGCTCTGACCATCGACAGAATATTTAATTGTCAAATAAACCAAGTACTTACAACATACTTGACCAATTTTCACTGCACAGTTATAAGGACAAAAGCATTAGTTCAAAAATCTGCTATCAGGACACAGAAATCTATGTGTGTGTGGCTCCTACAGGTTATTAAGTTGACTAACCAGCAATGTCTTGCTCTACATTTAGCAGCACATGTAGCCACAGTGATGCACAAAGCTAAAGTGTTGTGCATCAGCTAATATTGCTAGTATTGTTTTTCCACCTCACAAGCATACTACTTCACTGACTGCCACTGTTTACACAGAACACTGCTTTTCAGAGAAGAGCAGACTGGATTCACCACAATCTTTCTCAGATCACTGTGGATGAACAAATGAGTTATAGAGGTAGAATCGATGCTGTGCTCTTCCAACTACAGTGGATTCTGGGAAAGAAGCATGCAAGCTGTGAGAGCTGAGTAATATCAAATAAAACCTGTTCTTCATTTTGATTGAAGGCATATGGTATACTTTATGGTTTATATGCACATGAAAAAAGTGGCAAATACCAGTTTATGAGTAAATAATGACAGAATTTGTATTTACAATTCTGTTAACCCCTACACTTGTTGGGACGTGGCACTTAATTTCATCAGCATTTTCTGAAATTCATGATCGAAAGGAACATGAAAAGGCATATTATTAATGCGTGCAAATTACCAACCCCAAGAATATTGTGGATTTCTTTCCAACGATTAGCCCACTGTTCTGTCAGCTCCTGAACCTGAGAAAAAAAGTGAGATCCTTTGCATTACTTCTATAAGGTAAAATCTTTTATCTAAAAAATGGGACAGTAAACAGCATTCTGAGCTCTGAAATAAATACAGCCCTTATTTACATCCAAACGTATACAGCATATTTACATCCAAACGTAAGAGCAGCATAATATTAAATTAAAATAAAAACAACAGTGCTGCTGCTGACCTCCTCTAACACAAAGGCTTTAATTATCTCCTTAAATCAGCATGCATCATACTTAAACAGCCATGAGATGTGGGCAAATCAAGGAGTGATCTGCTGCAATGCTTGGTTTTACCCAACTTTTAATTATCAGAAGATCTGCTCAAGTAGTCTGGGGATATGCAGAGACATTGAGACACTTACTCTGGCTTCATCCTGATGAAGCCTCTCCTCCACACTCGACCCTGAAGGCTGCTCAAACGACACCATCTGAAAGGAGAAGGAGTGAAGCATTTAAGTCATGTGACCACTGAGAAACAAAACAAAGGCTATAATTCTGAATACAAAAGTAGGCACTTCTGTGTATATGCCAGTATTGGGACATACTATATCATAAAGTTTCATCTTGATACTGCATAAAACATCTGTACACATTACCAAACCATAAAAGGCTGTGGGAAATGTTAGCTCAAAAATCATGCATAGACTTCACAGAAGTATGTCATCTGGGTCATTCTGACATAATATTTTCTGTGTATTATGATCTGGGAAGCAGATATGCTCACAGAGGTTCCTTTCAAAGCTCAGGAGAGTTATTTAGTTATTTTGTCATTAGGGAACTCCCAAAATCGCTTAGGATAAAGAAAATAAATGAGACAATTGTTCACCGATAAATGATAAAAAAATTCATAATGGAATCTTGACAAATCTGAGCACAGTTTGAGCCATCATTGAAGTCTTTTCAGAAACTCGAGAAGACATGTGAGAATACTAGGGTCCTATTCCTATTCTCATGAGAGAAATAAGAGAAGCTGGAGACTCCATCTCCATCTCATTGCTGTCTAAGAGAAACGGAGATATTAACGAGATCTCATTTGTGATTTTTCATTCCTACAAACTAATCCTGGCACACCATATAATACTGATAATATATCAATTGAAATTCAGCCCGCAATGTCTGAGGAGGATTAAGTCAAATTTAAATCACCTGATTTCCTGCAGACAGCAGTGCTTTCAGGTGGGAAATCTCAGCTCGCAGCTCTCTGATAATCTTTACATTGCTGTCCTCATTCACAGTGGGCTTGTTTAAAATATTCTTGGCCCGGCTGGCATAACGAAGGGTGTTCAGAGTTTCGCTATAGTTTATGTCAGCAGGTGAGATGGCTGGAGTGACAAAAAAAGATAAAGCAAAATGAATACTTAATACGTAATAAGGTGAGAAATCTCCTTGAAACAGAATATTAAAAAGTAGAACCAGCAGATCAAAGTATAAAGGCACAATCTTAAGAGTTAATCTTAATGGGAAAAAAAATTACATTTCAGTCTGCCACTTTTTCTTATGGCCTTTTAAGGTGCTTTTTTTTAGCCTTTTTTTTTGGAGCTTTAGAGTCCAAACTTTTGTTGTATGGAAAAGAGAAGCTTGAACCTTCTGCAAAATAACTTATTTTTATGGAAGAAAAAAATAATTTTGAGGGTGTGGAGAAGTATGACAGTGATACATGTGACTTCTGACATACTAGCTATCATGATGGTTTTGGAGTTCCCGCCAAGACTGTCCTTTAGGAGCCAGGTGAGCACAGAGTCTCGATATGGAACAAAGTTTTGCTTCTTTTTCATTCCACCCCCAACAGACAGATCAGCTGTGACAACAGAAATAACAAAGAATATTCACTGAACAAACAAATCAAAGTTCATGTAATCTTAACCTATAATAATACATATCCTTCTGTAACGTTCTGAAGGTTTTACCTAAAGTTGAGATGACAATGCCCAGAGTAACCAAAGATCTATTAATGTTGGCACCCTCCTTAAGTCGGATGCCAGTAGCCTGTGTGGCATTAGCTCTTTCACTTCCTGCCAGGTCAACCAGATGTACCTTACTCACTGTCTCACTTGGTAACTCTGCATCAAACATGGCCTATAAGGACATATTTTGGTAAATAATACAGTCAGATATTTCTCATTCCAGAATTCAATAGCGCAGAACCAAAATGCAATAGGGAAAAGAAACGGGCAAAAACACTTTTGATTGAGGAAAGTAAGATTGGAAAAGCTTTAGGCTGCATGACAGCTTGATCATGATCATGAATATATAAAAATAACCAACACACCTTACAGAGTTTAAAATATTAGTCTTATAACATGGAAAAAGTGAGAAGACAGACAGGACATTGACAAAATAAAGAGATGAAACTGAAAAAAGGTTATGTTTGGAGCAGCATACTATCATAATACTCTATTTCTAGTGTGATGGATAAACTGGAAGTATTATCAGCCATGATTTTTAGAATCTCTAACATTTTTATAGTTCATACAGTATTTCCAAATGTTAAAACATCTTTAAATAAGAACAGAATAAAAACGTAAAATAACCATAATTATATTCAAGAAGATAACTAAATCCCACTCAAAACATTTGAAACATTTCTTGCCTGCTGATGAACTTTTGTACTGACTATATACTGCTGAGTGCAGACCATTTTTTAATATAGTACATACTGTGCAAAGTAGTAATCTAGTATTCCATTCCAAACATAGCCATGGACACACTAACTAGACTCAAAGGTCACTCCAGCTGCATTGTGCAATATAACCCATGCATAATAAAATCACAATGATATCCGTGTATCATTACCCAGACATCCCCAACATACACAGAAAAGGGAGAAAGCTCACTGGATAATACAAACAGGGAGATGATAACTTCAAGCTGCGACAGCTATCTGCACAAATGTACAAACAGAGAGGCAGATGGCATTCAGCAGAGGGTAAATGGACTCGCAACCTTGATGAAGTGAATGGTGAAGATGGCGTGGGATCGGCTGCTGACATGGTTCATGCCTGTGCTGGCAGTGGCACGCCTTCTGTTGCCCTCCTGCATCAACTGGCCAACCTCAGTATAGTTCTGCACATGGTGTCTGGAGAGGGCTGGACAACATATATGTGCACATAAGAGAAATATAAACAACAGTTTGTATATTTTGAAACGCTCTTCTAGTATTCAGTGAAGTAAAATTAAAACATGAGCAAGCTGTCAATCATCATGATTTTACCCTCCACATATGGTCCATCTTTAGGATGTTCCCTCACTCTCAGCTCACAGCCTCGTGTCTCTGTGCTGGGAAGGAGGTCTCGAACCCGCTCATTGTAGATTTCAAAGTAGCTGGAAGCACAAAGCATCAAAGACAAGAACAAAGCAGTGAAAGTTTGCTCTTGAAACATGACTTTATCTCAAAAGACAGCAACGATCTACTAGGATATAATGGGGGGAAAAAGGTTTTCACCACACAAACATTGACTTATCTCTAGATTAAATCCTCTAATTAGGCTGATTTTAAATGACGCACATGCTAGCAATTTTGCTAAATGCCACTGGTTTAGTTTATATTTTGGTTTAATAGCTTATTTGCTAGCTTATTAAATTTTCTTTGTTTTGACTAAATAATTCGTGAAGCAATTGCCTGGAAAACTCAAATCAATTACATCCACTGTTTGAATATCATCATGCGTAAATAAAATGATAGAAAACTCTGACGTGATGGAACACTGCGACTTGACAAGAAATTAGATGCCACACATTTTCCCTGAATCGGAGTATGCGGCAGTATATCACAACAGAGCTTATTACAGCAATCGTGGGTGAGGGGGGAAAAGTCTCGCCAGTCAGAAAAGAAATAAAATCCCACAAGATGATAAACCTATTTCGGGCTGTCTGCAGAAATGTGAATGTTTAAACAGGCTCCTGAAATGAAAGACAGATTGGTCCCTCTTCATCTCCTAATGAAGCTGGAGAGAGAGACAGCATCAGTTTGAGCTCAATACAAACTAACAGTGAACTAATTAAAACATGACAGTCGGAAATCCTGAATGCCTCTTCTGCTAGAACTGTCCCTAGTGAATGAGCACTGTTTAAAGCAGGGAATCCAGGCAGTTAAACTACATCTTGCAGGCATTTGCAAACCACAGTCATATGCAAGACAAATAATTTAGAAAGGGTAAAGAAAGTCAGTCTTTTGTCCATTGAAGAGGACAGGTCTCAATCAGGAGCGTGACTAGGCTATTGAATTTTATTCGCCGATATTTTTTCCCAGATGAAAGCACTTTTGAAAGCACTGGGACTATTTTTTCCTTTTTTTGTACAGCAATTCAGATTGCAATAGCAATTGATTTAATACGCAATAACTGTATTTTAAGACTTCATTCATACCACAAGCAAGAGATTTAACTCGACAGCTTCCTTTATTACAATGGGCGCATTCACATCTAGAATCTGCGCAGGCAAATAGCTTGCACTGAAATGTGGACTCAAACAGTCAATTTTTTACAACATGTAACACAACAGATATTTTTCAATTAATAGTATTTTTGTACAATATTGTTTCTTGTCAATATTGTTGTTAATCAATGCCTCTGGTGAACTACATAGCAGCATACATTTTATTTTGGAATTTTATAGCTCCATAAGAACGTGTTTAACTTTTGTCAAACTTACCAAACCCTAGAATTGTATTAAATTTAATAGGCCTTTACTATTGTTTACAAATTTGGGGTCAGTAAGGTAATTATTATTATTTATTTTTTTTTAAAAACTGTAATACTACTACAATATTATAATACTATACTAGAAATGCTATAATACTATTATCCATAAAGCACACATTAAATATACCAAAAGTGACAGTAACGACATTTATGATGACACAAAATATTAGTATTATTTTAAATAAATGCTGTCGTTTTGATCTTTGAACTGATCTTGTCAAAAAAAAAAAATCACAAATACTCAGCAGCACATTTGCTAAAATAAGAAATGTTTCTTGAGAATGATTTTGAAGATACTGAAGGCTGCTGAAAATTCCATTTTGAGAAACAAAAAATTTACTGTTTTTATTGTATTTGTGATCAAATAAATGGAGCCTTGGTGAGCATTTCAAAACACATTTGAAAAAAATCCCAAACTTCTGAAAACTAGTGTATAACTGAACTGGAATAGCTAGGTCATATTGGGTAAACGTACCTATTAAGCTCACCAAAATCTACAATGAGACATTTTTAATGCACAAGATATTGGTTTCAGTATAAAAAGTTATGTTAAAATAAAATATTAATCTCTCACACAAAAATATTTAATTTTATTTTAAATGACAGAATCATTTCAAATAAGATGCACATCATTAAATGCAAAAGGTCTGGCTGTGCGTACGAGTAATTTTTTTGTACCCTTTAAGCACACCCCTGTTCCCATTAAGCTCACGTCATGTTTTATTAACAATTCCTGTTTATTTTAAACAGCCTTTTTAAAGAATAATTAAAAAATATTTTTTTGAAGGTACAAAGTCAACCACAAAAAAAACAACACTAAAATCAAGGAACAAGGGATTCAATTTGATCAGTTATATATTCATAGTGAAGTATCATGTAAGCACACTATAAACATCTAGACTAGTCTGCGTTCAGCTAAGTAACACATATTCAAAAATAAAACAAACCAATAAAACACAGAAACTAGCCTCATTATGCAGTCTCTTATTAAATGGATGTCAACGTATCTATATTTTCTTAAGGCTGGAATACACTACACAATTTTTGCCCCGATTTTCCACTGATTTACAGTCTGGAGAAGTTCACAGTAGTTGCCAAAGGTCAGAGCCAGTCTGTAGATTTGAGTCGACTGATTCCATAGAAAATCGATTAACTTAACTTAAAGTGACAACCATCAGTTTATAATGTAAAGTCTGTTTATGAAGTATTTACATAGACGTTCAATGTGGAAGAGCTTAAAGAGAGCACACTGAGCTTAATTGGAGCAGCAACAATTTTTTATAAATTTCATGTAATATATATTAAAATGACAAGATTTAGCAAAATAAATAATCAAGGTCATGTATTAAGTTCATACATACTTGATTATGAACAACTATTATTAACAATATTTATGAAATTATTGATGTCACGCTGAAGCTGTGCGATTTTAATAGTAGTGCAACCTTTAAGCTCACCTTAAAATAATATGAAATCTTTAAAAATTACAGCAGTGTAAAACCACAGACCAGCAATAAACTGTCAATTTATAATATTATGGATGTAAAAGCGCAAGCCAGTAATGCCTGTGAAGTAATATATTAGCGTAGCACACAATCTTATACAGCTAGTCAGCTAATTGTGTTCTGTAGCATCTGCACTGTGTTGCTAAAACTATCTTTTGGATCGAACTGTAATTATTTCCCACATCCACGTTCCAGGTTATAATATGCAAAAGTATAAACATTAATCTCTTAATTTTACAGTTAAGTAGTGAAACTTACCCAAAATAAAGGCTTAAACGTCTAAACAATTCACATTTAAGGAGCTAACTCTTTTGGTGAAAGTTTTCAGACAGCTTTGAAAATGGCCACCAGACAGTGTGAACACATGGAGACTCATATCTCAGTGTGCAATGATCTGATTGACTTGAAATTACAGGAGGTATGTAGAAACAAACACATCAATTGGTTAAGACATCAAGTATAATAATACATTATTTTGTCTTTTTATAATCTGAGCTCAAATATGGAAGTGTGCTTAATGGGTATGTTTACCCTATCTCTGATGTCTAAAATAACATTTAATATGTCTAGTCACACCCCTGGTTTCACTGTCTGTCTCTCTCATCTAATCTACCACATGGCTGTTATCGAGAAGCCACTATGATAACTGCTTTAGGTGGAAGCAGACGGAGGCTGTACACTGACCTTCCTGATCATCTGGTCGTAATTACACTCCTGCTATCTTACAATGCCCATAAGAAAGGACAAGCTGCCACAATGGACGCCTCATTTACACACTGCAATCTGCCTGTCCTTCTCCCTGGGATTTTGATGGGATCATCAACCTACAATAAACCGCCATGGAGCAAATGATAGGAGCAGTCGTTGACAACTGTGGTCATGTAGGTAGCTCTCTTGACACATCTGAATTACTTATGTTACTCAGTCCTTTGGCAGTCTACCCACAGCATGGTTATGCAATTGCATATGCAATATCGCGTTCATACCTGACCTCCATGTGAAATGATGCCTTGTCTTTTTGTAACACTCCACTGATGTGGTGGAACAGCCCCTCACAGATCTGTGGAATCAGTCCATAATCATCCTGAGAGAGGGGAAATAGAAAATTTGTGGTTAAATGTAGCCAGGTGGTTAAGGAACTGGACCGAAAGATTGCAGGTTCGAACCCCACAAGGGATGATCTATGTGTTATGACCATTATCAAAATGACATTTTGAAGAATGTTTCAACAGATTTTGTCCATACAATGAAGTTTCGGACCACACTGACTTTCATTGCATGGACTTTAAAAAAAAAAAAAAAAAACAGGAGCCATTTTTCAAAATATCTTCTTTTGAGATCCTCAGAAGAAAAATGCCATACAGATCTGGAACGAGAGTAAATGATGACAGAATTGTAATTTTTGAGGTAAACTACTCCTTCATGCAAGAAAAGTTGTAATAGATGTATGTGCAGTATGTATGTAAATAAATACATAATTATTCAGCTAAATGTGCTTAAGTTGTATTTTCTTTGCAAAAATTAATCTAAACATAAAACAAACAAAAAAACTAAACGATAAACATAGCATGAAGCATATTTACTAGCTATTAAAATGTCAATAAACTAAAGAAACTACAAAGACAGAGATAAGCTTGACCAAGGTCAGAATAATGGACATTGTTAGAATGTACATAAGACATTTTGTATTTGCATTTTAGAAGAACAAGCAAAGATGTGACACTGTGCAATCAAACCTGCTGTAAAACAACCAGTAAACTCTCTCTAAAAGTGAAGAATGTCATTTATGTATCTTATTGTCATCTGTTGAATTGCACATTAAGCTGGAATAGAAGAAAGTATTTCCACATAATCATCTTTCAAATATTAAAAATCTAAAAGTATAGAATAACATTTTAGGACAAAGAATGATTTCCCATGGTGCTTTTGCCCTTTCAAACATCCACACAATTAAGAAGTTTTGATTTCAGCTTTCTCTCTCTCTCTCAAATATTTCTTCACTCTGCGCTTTTCACCAGCACTTTGAATAAATCAGAACTCCATTAAAGTCGGCACATTTTTTTTCTCTCTGATCTGCAATGGTGGCTTTTAATTACTCAGGACAAAGGGGGGATATCAGACAGAATAGAATGATTATCATCAGAACAAATCTGAATGAGTCTCTCGGATGACAGACCGATACGGCTTATAATTATGTGTTCTTCATATTTTGCCCTTGTCACATTTTGTGATTACTCATAAGAAGCATGCAGTGAAATAGCTGATCAGCAGTCAACAGGGTTGAGAACCACTATATGCGTCTTCTGAAGAGCAGGAGTGTTTTACTAGCTGTGATTGGTTTTAAAATCACACTTGAGGAGGACACAGCAATGAGATGTGAATCTAACCGGGTTGCCCATCATGGTGTAGGACTTTCCTGAGCCTGTCTGGCCATAAGCAAAGACGCAGGCATTGTAACCCTCAAAAGCAGCTTGCAGGACATCGGTGCCGAGATCTTCAAAAATCTGAAATGAGAGATGACACAAAGAAAAATGAGCTAAAGAGTTACTTTCTTTAGTGCGTACACCTGGAATCTTTATCTGCTGTACAAAAACAGTTATTTTTAGTCACTGGAGATCTTACTGGAAATTATCTTCTAAGGTTTTCAAAGCATGAGTAACAGCTCAGCTAGCCCGATTGCAGATCACGTAATTGCAGATCACGTAAATAAACCAAATTAGCAAAATGAGTCATTCATATTGTCAATAAACAATTCTTCAACTTGAAATAATGACATTGAAAAACAAACCTTGACAATAAATATACAGTAGGAACAGCTAGTTTTATTAGTGCTGGAACACTTCTGTCATTATTATTACTGGGCACATGTACCTTTTCCTGGGTCACAAAGTTTGGACTCGTGCTGTTCATTGAATCATAAGAGAAATCATATGAAAAAGACTTTGTGCTCTCTCCAAACGATTCTTCATTCATGCAGTGGTAGTTCTCCTACAAAGCATAAATCACATCAACAAACTGAATGGCAAATATTTGAAAATATTTTACATTTTAGATACGTATAACAAAAAAATAAAGGGTGATTTTTGACCAAGCACAGGTTCATTTCTGACTTTGCGAGCTACAAATGCACATAAAGAAAAATCTATTAAATATCAACTGAATGACACACTTTCATGTTGAGGACAGAGGTTTTATGTCCATCCACTTGTATAATGACTTTGGCTGACAGGTCCTTCTCCCTGAGAGAGAAATAAAGAGAGAGGGTGAGAGAAATTGTCAAGAAAAAAAAGCTGTCTATGATAATGCCACTGATTTTTTGCATAATAACTATTTTTCAATGAGTGAAAAAATGAACTTGTAAAATAATTATAACTGTGAAAACTGCTCTCCAGTGAAATAGATTCATGATAGAGCTTAATTAATGAATACATTAATCTTTCTGCTGTATTGTCAGACGCGCTTAATCTGCATTTCGACTTACTAATATTACAATTTTAGCCTAGTCACAATTATTTTCCACATTGTGCCAAATTGCTAGTAAACATTTAGATGACAGACCAGCCTTTATAATGCGATCTAATAAATAAAGTAGGCAATTTATGCCACTAGTAGCTAGTTATGTTGATTTCGAACAGTCGCACTAACCTTTGGCTCAGCGGACGAACCCGCACCGCGACGCGCACAGACGCCATGGGTCTTCGGAGACGAGACGCTTATCACACCCCATACACTTCACCTGTTTGCCTTTTAACCTTACGTCTTATGTATCATATCTATAATGTATGCACTTGCATAAACACATGTACCTGTAAGCGCTGACAGGTAAAGCCTGTTTCAGTGTTTCGAAATGTTTTACCAACTCATATATCTTCACTTCAACGGGTGTCTATCTACCAGAGATAAGAAAATAAACTCTTAGTTAATGTATGCGTTGCTGGCAAACTTGCAAGTGCTGAGGTGAAGGTTTATCTCATGAATGTTAATCACGCTGACACTGTTTGGTAACCAATAACAAAGGCTTTTTATGAATATTATTAACTGTTATGGCGCTCAAAGTCCTGTAATTGGCTCATGAATACTGTCACGTAGTTTGAAAACCAATCAATGGCGCAGGATCATGAATATTAAGAGACTTCACAGCCGGAGCAGGCTACATGGCGTGCAGTGTACAACATAGTTGTAACATTTTGATGACTTTCAATTTTCACGTTAAAACAGTTTTGGGCACTTCAAAAAGAATATTCCGACATTACATAATTTATAATCATCACAGAACTACATGTGACTTAATACTTGTTTACCTGCTTGTACCTGAGCTCAAATCAGCTCTGGAGATAACGGAGTGCAATCGTCCGGAGACTGCATTTACCATTTTGTTCAGAAAAAAGGGTCCCTTCTTTAGTGTTACTTTTTATATTTAATTAGGCTAAATATCTTATATATTATTCTGAAATTAGTTTTTATTAGTTTTCAATATTGAAAGATAGGCCTACTTTTTTTTTTTTTTTTTTTTTGATAGATTTGATTATATTTTGCTCCTGTAGATGGCAGTCTCTCTCTGGTTATGAGAAGAAGGAACATACTGTGCTCTAATATACTCTGGCTAATTTCCTTTCCCGATTATAATATTACTACAACATCTTTCATACAGCACTGTAAAATGTACACTGATTGCTAAATCTAAAAGAACTGACCTGGTTTAACGTTATAATTCTATTACTTACTATTTTAGGCAGTGCAAAGTAAAACTAAAAGGCAAATACTTCAATAATGCAATAAAAAATAAAAAAAAATCAAAGGACAACATGACAACTGCAATTTCCTCTCTACGGACTACATGGATGCCATCACTGATACAGGCCCATCTATTCCACTGTGACAGCAAATAAGCAACAATTCCTCATTTCATAGATATGAATCTTACTGTTTATTAAGTTTACTCACTAATAAATATTGATCATATTTTTGATGGCTGAAGAATCAATAAAAATGGCTTTTCTGAGGGCAGTTCTCCAGATTTTTATTTTTATTTTTTTTTATTCATTTTTGAATCTGTCTGTAGCAGTGATGTTGAGGAGCTGTAGTCATATAGATTGTGGTTTTGTATGCGTGTTTGATAGTTATGTGAGTAAGCCTGTGAAGTTTTGTATTCGGAACACGTCAACTCATGTTGCAATGACAAAGGCCTTGTGGTTTGAGGGACAAGAGCATGTTGGGGATGCTTTGTTCATCCATAGATCTTTCCTTGAGCAATTATTTTGTTCTACTTTCTTCTTCAATCACTACAAAAGCATAAAAGGGAAGGAAGTTGTCAGTCACTGATCACATGGTGCACAGACTCTGCCATAGTGTCAGACGACGCAGTTTTTCCCACCACATCACTCTCCTTCATATCACAGCTGAAAGCGTTTCCTCACACCCACTCAAGAGAAGCTTCAGACCATGAATGAGAGTCTATTAGCAAGGCATGATTTTTTTAAAGGCATTGCTAAAAACATAAAAATCATCATCATCATCATCAAAAACTCATCAAGAGACAAGGCCATCAAGTGAAGTCATGGGGCACAGGACTATATTTATTGATGGGTTCTGTCCCAAACATTTGTGCAAAGACGTGCTTTGCAGGCCTGTCTCATCACAAGGCTCTAGAACACATTCCTGATGGTTGGAGGTCCAGAGGTCCTGAGAATAGTCACAGATTGGATCTGTTCTGGTTATGTATGAGGAATGTCTGAACATTTCAAGCTGGATGAGAAGAGATTGGAGACTGACATAAAGTCTAGACTAATTAAGAAGTCTGTAGAGTTGATAACTGAAGACTTGAGACATTAGGCAGTTCAGCGTCTGATTCTTATGACAAAGAACGTGTTTTCACGCAGAATCCCATGTGAAAAAGGCCATACATACAGGTATGTCTCAGCTGAAAATGTATATATAACCTGACACTGAACAGCAGATTGTTCGGAATGTGTAATATTTTAGACATTTATTTAAGCAGAAGACTTTTACAGACTGAACCGAACTGTATAAAGTTGTTGTCGTTTTAAAATTGTACACATGGTGCCATTACTTGAATCTGTTATACCTAACAAGACACAGCGTCTCAGCTCTATCGATGGAAGCCAAAAATAACAAACAAAGAAAACAATAAAAATAACTTAATCTTAATCATGGTAAATTGGGTTGGCAAAAGGGGTTCAGCTATTCCTTCTTTACTGTATGAAGTTCTGCCAGAACAAACGAGCTTTGTACCATCAACTCACTTACATCAAGAAACTTAAAGCAGCTCATATTTTTTCTTCTTTCTCTTTTTTTGAACTTGTATTTTTGATAGCAAGAGGCATAAGTTGAACAAAATGTTTCTGTCTCCAACCTTATATACACTATACTGCGCTAATTGAACTGTGGTGTGAATGTTAGCCTACTTAAATATCATTAAGAGAGCAGATGATTAAAGGAAAGTACTTGTTGGCTGGCAAATGTACAACCATCTGGATGCAATACTTTGATGAAAACATAGAAAACCGTCCCTGTATTAAGAGAATGCTTCTGATTGTCCATTTTGTCCATTACTTGCACTGTCACAACAGTTTTGAAAGTCTTTGGTAGCCAGTAAGCAGATATTGAACATCAGAGAGTGGTGAAATTAAGTGCTGTCACTTCCATTGTTTCCAGATGTGAAGGTCAACCGCAACAGGTTTTAAAAATGTTGAAATGACTAGAAATGTTAACACAGCTACTCATGAAATAAATAAATATGTTGAAATTAAATGATGAATTGGGTTGAAATTATTTTAGAATTTTAGCTGTATATTATCCTAATTTGGAGGGAGAAAAAAGTAAGTGTGACAGTCCATTCTTAACCCTCAGTGTTGTTGATTTAAACTACATTGTGCCATTTTAGATGGTAAACCATAGTCATTCTTTAAGTCAGTAAAACGGTGTAATATTTTTACACTGTTAAAATGAAAAGAAGCATATAGAAGCATAGATCTGAATGGCAGGCAAGTCTATAACATTGATAATTATCCGAGCAAAGACAATTATCTCAGCATCAATAAATGCCATATCACACAACAAAGACACAGGCAGAATGAAATCTATCACAATACACTGTAGAAAGAAATAATAAGAGCATACGGAATACATTTATTTGAGCTCTGACAGGCCAGAGGTTTGTAGCTCAAAAAGGTGTATAATGCTTCACAGAATTAGTTTTATGATTAAATCTGAATTGAAAGGTGGTAGATGTCTGGATGATAGATTCATTGAAAGAAATCGGAGATCATGCAGTCTCTTTCCTCGTTAACACACACACACACACACACACACACACGCACACACACACACACACACACTCTCTCTCTCTCAGTCTAGCAATGTCTTGTCTTTTCAATATACGGACAGTAACCTTGTATTAAAGGTATATTCGTTGATTTGGGCATGCCAGAAGACATGACACCATGTGACACCAAGCCGTAAATGGATATTATAAATTGATTTTTTTTTCATTACAGTGTTGCAATCCACACTTTGAGACACACTCTTCTCTTCTTCGCAATGCACTGATTGTGGTTTTTAGTGGATCTGATTTCTGAAAGGCTTTAAATATGAAACCCCACAAGTCTCATGGATGTTGTGCTTCTGCTATCCCTCCAAAGAGCACCAATGTGAGTAAAAAGCTATAACCTTGAAGCAACTTCTTGCTGGCATCATTTTTTATTTATTTTTTTGTAAAAAATAAGTTTTTTCAAACAGTGGAATCATCTGCACTTGACTTCAGTCGGAGGACATGTTTATGTAAGCTTATAGTCCCAAGAGGAGTGTTTTCAATTCCACTGCCACTGCTGGTTTGCTTGACATGGCATGTAAGACCATCTGTTTAGCATGAATAACACCAAACTGTGTTCAGAAAATATCAGATCTGTAGAGTTCTGTGTTATCTGCATTTTGGAGATTATACCATGTTATACTGCGCTATATCCCTGACGCCAGTTCATACTGTTTCAGTATTTATTTTGTATGCTATACTATTACTATATTACATATTTTATACATTATTATTTTTCATACTCATAGTAATTAGTATTATCTTAAGTAACTCCTATGTTATAAATACATATGAAAAAATATATATTTTATTGTCTGTGTAAAAACAGTGCTTTTTTTTTTTTTTTTTTTTTTATATATATTTGATAAACGCAGTGCAGGCTCTGCCGCTGGAGGCCGCTGCTCCAGTCACACGGTCACATGTGCAACTGAACCAGGAAGTGTTTTGGTGTGACGCGAGCACATGCGCCGCTTCGTCACATCATATATCACAATCATGCAGCAGACAGACGCATAACTACACTCATTATTTAGTGCAATCTGTCTGTGTGTTTTGTAAGTAGAGATGCTGAGCCGTGCGTATGACTGTGGAGATGCACGCTCTTCTTCCGTCTGCACCTGAAGTCTTCTCGCGAGTGAGTTTGGCTATCTTTATTCTATCATCTGTTTTGTAGGACTGAATTTGTCAGTAGTTTATGCATATAAAAAGCGCATCAACGCAGTTTAATATGAATTTTTTAGCAAACAATTAGTTACTTGGTTTATTATGTTCTTGAAAGCATGTTTCTGATCTGAGTATTACTTTTCAAAGTAACAGTCTTGAGATGAAGAGAGAGGTTTAAAGGGAAGCATTGAAATACAAGGAATCTGTCATTGTTGTAATTGTCCAAATGTGTATGTCATTATTACTACCAACTGAGTTAGATATAATATAATTCCCTTTATATATATGAGTTGAATTCTGATATAAGATATAATAACTCACTCTCTGTCTTTCTTGGCTTTCAGGACTTGGAAGTGTTTTGGAGTTATGAGTGAATGATGGGTCAAAATGCAAGCTACACTGAATACGGGTCATGGAAAATCTAGAAAGCTCGACAGATTGCAAGGAGACTGTGTCTCCACTAAACAAATCAGGGTCAACAGTGAACAGCACTGTCTCCTGTCATGACGGCAAAGCTATGGGTTTTGTGCTGGTGCATGCAGGTGAATGCGTGTCCCTTTGGAAATGATGTAAAAACGCTTCTCCATAGTACATTTCTGCATAAACTTGTGTTTTGGCACAGTTGCGTGCTGAATGAGCGATAGTCTAATTTAGGCTTGTTGATTGATTCCTGTTTTAGATGTAGAGATTTCCTAAAAAAAAAAAAATTATGTAATTGTTTATTTACCCTCATGTCATTCCAAACTAGTGTGTTGTTATGTCTGGAATACAAAAGCCCAGATTAGAAAAACAAAAATGCATATAACAACACTTCATAATGACCACATCTGTCGAGCATTGAAAGGGACCAAAAACATTGCATATGTATGATAAAAGAAGTCCATAAGTGTTGTGCCCTGTATTCCAAGTCTTCTGAAGCCATACAAAAGCCTGTCATTTAAATTCTTATTCACTGACAATTTTCTCATCTGCTGCTGCTTTCGAATGTCATTCTCCATTCTGCAGATTCAAAACAGAATGCCACATCCAGGTACAACATACTTGAAACAATGACCTTTGACATTAATGACAACAATCCTGATGAATGGGATTTGACCTGTTAAAACGGTCTTAAATTTCAGCCTATCGTATAGCTTCTGAAGACCTGAAATATAAGTCTATGTGTATGGTACTTTTTCGAGTGTTTTTGTACTTTCTACAGCTTGACAGGTGGCCACTATGAACTGTCATTGTATTGAAAATAATGGAAAAATAAATGGGTTTTGAATGACATGAAGTTGTCTAAATACTGACTCTACTTTTCTGGCAGACTGCTTTTTTTTATGCTTAAGATGAAAATGAATGGATCATAAAGACTTTGTTTATAAAACAAACTTTATTTGTAAGAAAATAGCTTTTAAATACATCTCATAAGATAAGCAAAACTACAGACTGTTAACAGCGGAAGAACCTCACTGAATGCATTTTATTTTTGATGATTTTTACCTCCTCAGGGGCAGGGTATCATTCAGAATCCAAAGCCAAGGAATACAAACATGCGTGCAAGAGAGCGTGCCAGAGAGTGAGTTGCATGTGATACTTCATTCAAAACTTAAGATTCTTCTGCTGTGAACTGTAACCTTTCGATAGCTCTGCCAGAGGTCACGTCGACAAGACGTCAGTTCAATGATTTAATCAGTTTTCATTCCCAGCTCAGTTTGCATGATTTTCTGATACGGAATGTGTAGCGTTTTTAACACAAAGATGACTACTTTTTTGCAGAATCTTACTCTGCCAATATACAAAATCTAAGATATGCTAACAAAATTGTAATAGATGCTTGCAGCTAACAGTAATGCATAGGTTGGCAAGCTGCAGTGCACTGCTTTTCCCCATCCAAAGTGCCTTGTAAAGGATGAAAAGAAGGGATCAGGCTCGAGTAAAACACCTGTGCCAGGGAATTTGAGTTATGTGTTGATAACATGACACCAGCAGTGGCTGGTGCCCGGCTTAATATACCGTTCCACGCTCTCTGCTTGAAGCTTGTCAAGTGGAAAACACTGCAGCTTTATTTTCTTTTTAAGCTCTTTGTATTGGATTATCACATTTTTAAGTTTTGTATATATTAGTTTAGTGCAACCCTTTGTGCATAAAGATCCTGAATCCTAAGTAGAACAAAATACACACTGAATGCTCATTGAGTTGGTTTTAGGAATTGGCTGACGTGGAGTTGCTGTCATCAGTTGTGATTTAATGTGTTTCAGGCTGTGGACAGGCTCAGAGCTGGAGGATTGGCACTGGAGGCCGTGACAGCAGCTCTTATAGAGCTAGAGGTGATAGTGGATCACAACAACACACCAACTCGTTAGGACTGAATAGAGCCTCTCAGAAAACATATGAGCAAACATTTCAGATATTAATTGGATAGCATGGAAGTCAAATTCAACAATCTACAAAAAATATTTTGAATTGGCTTTTATTTGTGACCCTGGACCACAAAACCAGTCATAAGAGTCAATTTTTCGAAATTGAGATTTATACATCATCTGAAAGTGAAAATCTGAGGGTGCCAAAAAATCAAAATATTGAGAAAATCGCCTTTAAAGCTGTCCAAATGAAGTACTTAGCAATGCATATTACTTATCAAAAATTAAGTTTTGACATTTATGGTAGGAAATTTACAAAATATCTTCATGGAACATGATCTTTATGTAGTATCCTAATGATTTTTGGCATAAAAGAAAAAAAACGATAATTTTGACCCACACAATGTATTTTTGGCTATTGCTACCCATGCCACTTATGACTAGTTTTGTGGTCCAGGTTCACATTTTTCTGTTTTAACTTTTTTTTTTTATCATAGATTGAATAGCCTCATGTCTCGTCCTTTTGTAATTTGCATTATTTTCTAAATGTTTCTATGTAGCTTCATTATCGTTTGAGTTTTAATAATTTTACTACGTCAACTTAAACTATTTCAGTTAATTAAAAATTTTTTTTTTCTAAATTTCATTTAAGTTTAATGATTTTTTTTCATATTATTGTACATTTTATTTCAGCCTTATTTCATTTATGAAAACTGTTTTTTAGTTTTGGTTAACAACAATAACGCTGATGCCAATTTATCAGCTGAAGAAACATCTTGCATGCCCTTGAAAAGTCTATACCTCACAGCCTGATCTTACCCTGACTAAGATCTATGACAGACTACACAGAAAGTCTACACACATTTCTACTCATCAGTGTTTCCTGGCTTTAAAATGTCAAAGTTGATGCTTATTTACAGGACTCCCCGTTCACCAATGCGGGTACCGGTTCCAACCTAAACCTCTCTGGTGAGATTGAGTGTGATGCCAGCATCATGGATGGGAAGTCCTTAAACTATGGAGCTGTTGGAGCCTTGAGTGGTAAGTGCTTTTAGAAACATTGGCAAGGCTGATTGGAGCTTTTTATCATGTGTCAAAAGTGCTATTCGAATTGCAAACAAAATAAATAAAAGCCTATTCCTACCCTCCTCAACCTTTTATGGGAATGTGGCTAAATGCATTTTGTACATGCAAGAGTGCAAGGTTAAAAGAAAAGTTTTTATTTTTTATTTTTTTTACTACACTCTAGATGGTAAATGTACATATTATAAATAAGTTAGTTATGCTTTTGGTCTTGATCTGTGGCATATGTGGTACTTTTTAACATTTGAAACAAGCACAAAACAGGATCGATTCTATGCCGTGTTTGTTAAAACAAGCAAAACACAATTCAACATGCATTGTCTTGAAATATTCTGCTCATCTACATAAACTATCAGTGTGAAACTAGATGATATTAATGCAATGTTGTTTTAGAATGCTTTTTTGGTGCCGTGTACTCCAATGAACTGCATTATTCTTCAACAGATGCGCATGAGAAAGCCAAATGGTTTCTTTTACCATATTTCAAGCTGTCTTGAGTGAAAGTGATACTAATGCTGCTCTTTCTATCAGGAATCAAGAACCCGGTGCTGGTAGCCAGAAGACTATTAAGTGAAACTCAGAAGGGGAAGCTATCAGCTGGCAGGATCCCTCCCTGGTGAGCCGAGCTCTCTGATGTTGGCTTTCTGGCTATCAGCATAGACATATAGATGGACTGACATACTTTATTGATGCCAAAGGGGTAATACATGTGTAAAACAAGTAACATCGGCATATCAATTGCAGTATACACAGAATACACTATTATACATGAACGTAATGCAGCCAGAATGAACAACAAATGTAGCAAGTTTATTATCTTAGCTATAGGAAATAAGTACCATTCATAGAATAAGACATTTTCTATAGATTAAGTGGTCCAAACATATTTACTCATGCCACATTGATTGACACAAAGACAGCATTTAAAATAATTGTTTTCCCATTTGTATGTATTTTAAAGTGTATTTTATTTAGGGCTGCAAAACGATCAATCGCATTCAAAGTAAAAGTTTGTTTACATACTGTGTGTGTGTGTGTGTGTGTACCGTTTATATTTAATATGTATATATAAACACACACACACACACACACACATGTATCTTGCTGTGAAAGTTGATTGCCCCCGCCGGTTTTCATGTTTTTTTTTTTTTTTTTTTACATATTTGCATATTTTTGCATAATAACTGGTTGTGCCACCCTTTGCCGCGATAACTGGCAATGAGTCTTTCACATCGCTGTGGAGGAATTTTGGCTTTCACTCTTCTTTGCAGAATTGTTTTAATTCAGCCACATTGGAGGGTTTTCGAGCATGAATGGACTGTTTAAGCATCTCAATCAGATTTAAGTCTGGACTTTGACTCCACAACCTTAATTTTGTTTTTCTTGAGCCAATCCGAGGTGGACTTGCTGGTGTGTTTTGGAACATTGTCCTGCTGCAGAACCCAAGTTAGCTTCAGCTTGAGGTCACGAACAGATGGCCGGACATCCTTCAGGATTTCCTGTGAGTGCAAAATCCATGGTCCTCATTTGGGCACAGCGCCCGGTCCCTGGAAGCTGCAGCAGCCCCGCCATCACACTGCCTCCACCATGTTTGACTGTTGCTATGATTTTTTTTTTATGAAATGCTGTGTTGGTTTTGCACCAAAATGTAACGGGACACACACCTTCCAAAAAGTTCATCTTTTGTCTCATCAGTCCACAGAATATTTTGCCCAAAAGTCTTGGGGATAATCAGTATATTTTTTGGCAAATGTGAGACGAGGCTTTGTGTTATTTTTGGTCAGCAATGGATTTTTCCTTGGCACTCTCCCATGGATGCCGTTTTTTGCCCAGTCTCTCTCTTTCGTATTGTTGAATCATGAACACTGACCTTAATTTGAGGCAAGTGAGGCCTGCAGTTCTTTAGATTTTGTTCTGGGTTCTTTTATGACCTCTAGGATGAGTCGTCGTTGTGCTCTTGGAATAATTTTGGTAGGCCGGCCACTCCTGAGAAATTTCACCACTGTTCCAAGTTTACTCCATTTGTGGATAATGGCTCCGACCGTGGTTCGCTGGAGTCCCAAAGACTTAGAAATGACTTTATAATCCTTTCCAGACTAATACATGTCAACTATTTTGTTCTCATCTGTTCTTGAATTTCTTTAAATCACAGCATAATGTGTTGCCATTTAAGCAAGCTTCACTTGGTGGGCCCTGGTGTCCACGCCTGGGCCAATTTCTGCGTTTTTCGGCGTCTGATCGGATACTATCTGATTTGTTAAAACGTTTCCTTTACACTTGGCCACATAAATGGGGCCGTCGCAAAACGAGATAACAATTTCCCCGATCTTCGATGTCCCGTGCTATATTTTAAATTTAATGGGATCACGTCAACGAATCAGAAAGAACTCTGCTGCTTGATTAATGGTATCAACTCATTCGAGGATCAAAGACGGCATAAGGATAGCGCACGGCATCAGCCTGGGAAAGAACGTTTCTTACTACATTTATGAAGATGATTGTGTTGACCTCTGCAAATTAGCTTTTTTTCATCCGTCAATCCATTTTTTGCATTCCGGGCTTGCTAAGAGTCAAGCATACTCGCGCTTTACTCGTCCACGGCGATGCAAGTTTCATTAACGCAGTTATATCTGACTATAATGTCATATAGCCCATAACACGCTCTCACGTTTATTCTTTTTTCATTTTGGGAGGAGTAAAATTTACATTGTGTTTTCGACAACCAGATGCATTTACACTTGTCGAATTTCGTCTGGAATGCGGCCCAGACCACCTCCTGGAGGGGTTTGAGCAATCAGATTTATATCTGTCTCGAATACATTTCGGAGGGCATTTACACCTGGTCTTTTCACGATCGGATAGCGCTATCCGATCAGAAAGCGCATGACGTGACCCGGTGTTTAAAAAAAAAAAAAAAAAAAATGCCGCCCCCGTTGTCAGACAGGTTCTTTTAAGTGATTTCCCTTTTATATTTTGGATTCAATGGGGTCTGGCCCGTAATCAGGCCGAGTGTGGTTAGTGAAATTTATAACTCGCTTTCTAAATCATGATGGATTTAATCACAGTATCACAAATTCAGTCGGTCTCTCTCGACGTCACGTCGGAGGACCGAGGAATTGGGATCTCGCCTAGAGGGACCAATCTACTTCGAGTGTACACTAAACGAGCCAATGCACATTGGCAAGCGATTATTGCATCCAGCTGCTGCTGTTCACAGCGTGAGTATAGGAAGGCAGCAGGTCACTCAATTCAGCTTTTTTTTTTTTCGCTTCGGAGCCGAGCGATCACATAGTTCTGCTCCTGACTACTCTACTGAGAAAAGAAGACTGAACAAGTTCAGCGCGCTCTTAGAGAGCTCTTCATGTTGGCGGACGACGCTTCAGCGGTGGTGGTTTCCCGTGTAGAGTGGGTTGCACACATCAGGCTGCACTACCCCTTGTTTGTGTTGCAGATGATCATCTCCTCTGTGCGCCTCAGCACGCTAAAATAGTTTTTTCCCTAAAAGAGCAATTTCGGGTTCGTCTTTTTAAAGACGACGTTGCTTGGCACACTTGACGTTACGTCTTTATAAAGACTATGTGGGTCTTGCTATAGACAACGTATCACCCTGGCGTTCTGGATGCGGTCGTTACCTGGCGCTGGGTGATGGTCACGATCGCTGGCTCTCGTGCCTGGGCATGAAGCACGCTGAGGTGTCTTTCGTGGATGGCTCATGCTCCCATTGCGTGGGTATGACCATCTCGGAGTTGCGGACCGGACTCCGTTACCTGCAAGGGGGCAGTGCCCGTTTTTGCCACTGCCAGATCTAGGGTCCCTCTTTTGCAGCCGGGGGCGTCTTTTTTCTAGCAGTGGGCGGACTGTTCTTACGGTCACGGTGAGGAATTCCCCTCCGGGGATGCCCAAGCCAGCCGGCACTTCGAAACCAGCGTAGCTCTCAGAAGAGCAGGCTGGACCCTCCCGGGGGATACCACCTGTTTCTTCCAAGGCTCCCCCCAACAATCGGATGTCGATTGCAGCATCGGAGAGTGAGCCAGAGCCTTCTGGAGAGGAAGATTCGGCTGCGCAGCTCTCCTCCGGGACCGTAGCAATGCCAGGATCGGATCCAGAAATAATGGCTATGCTTTCCCGGGCCGCCGTAGGGTTAGGGCTCGAGTGGAGACTTCCACCGTGTCCCAAGACCTCAAGGTTGCATGATTGGTTCTCGGGGTGGTCCACGCTGGTTTTCAGCGCCCCGCCTCGGTGCCTTTCTTACCGGAGGTGTATGAGGAGCTCAACAGGTCGTGGACGTCACCTTTTACTGCCGGAAACTGATTTGCTGTATCCTCCTCCCTCACCACCCTCAATGGTGGGGCAGCTAGGGGGTTACAAGGGTCCCCCGGTGGAGCGGTCGGTTGTGATGCAGTTGTGTCTTAATACCGCCTCTACCCGTCAGGGCGAAATGTGCCTCTCCTCCCGGGTCTGTAGGTACTCGACTTGCCAGTGATGCCTATACGAATTGTGGAGAAGCTGCCTCCACCTTACACGCTACGGCGTGATTGCAAGAGCACCAGGTCAAGGCACTGAGGGACTTGCACGAGGGTGGTCACGACCTGGAAGTTCTCAAGGAACTCCGCACCGCGACGGACCTCTCGCTACGAGCGACGAAGGTTACGGCGTGTTCTCTGGGTCGTGCGATGTCCACTATGTTGGTCCGGGAGCGCCAATTCTGGCTGGCTGACATGTGCGAGACATGCTCGAGACTGACCAGACATGACTCTTTGACGCCCCCATTCGCCCGGCCTGCCTGTCGTCGACCACGGTGGAGAACTTGCCGCGGTTCTTCGCTGACCCCAGCAGAGCTGATGCCTCTGTATTCCTGCCGGCGTGCAGCTCTGCCTGTCGTCCGAGGGCGGCCCCCCCTGCCGCCGCAAAAGACAAGAGCAGGCTCTTTAGGGGGGTGAGAAGGTTAAATCCTCCACCGCCCCCTCTATTCCCTCGGGGGACCTGACTCTGGTGCTCACGGCACTATAGCAGGGCCCATTTGAGCCTTTTTGCCGGCGGTTGAGCTGAAGTTCCTTTCAATGAAGACGTTGCTCCTGCTAGCATTGGCCTCCATCAGGAGGGTAGGGGACCTGCACGCATTTTAGGTCAACGATTCGTGCCTAGAGTTCAAGCCGGCTGATTCCCAGGTAACCCTGAAGCCCCGGCCCAGCTACACTTCCTCTATTCTGGGTCCCCAGATGGGACGGGGGGTTGTTGACGATCTAGTGCGTATCACACTCACCCTCCTCTCTCGCCATTGAGCAGCAGTGGGCGGATCGGGAGGACTAACCAACGGACTACCCACGCACCCTCTGCTCGAACGCAGGTCAGTGTTGCACACACTCAGACCCCGCCTCGGACCTGCTACTAGACGCCCGGGCCGGGTCCCTGCTTTTTTTCCGCGCTGCCCCACTGCGGGTATGTCTGTAGTTCCGTTGATGCCACTAGCGCGGGGTCTGGGAGCCTGGCTTGAGCTACCCAGCCCGTCTCGATGGCTCCTTCGAACCATCAGACTCGGCTACGCGATTCAGTCGCCCGGCGTCCCGCCCCCAAGTTCATTGGCATCCGCTTCACAACAGTGAAGGCGGTCGATGGTCCTGTCTTGCGGGCGGATGTCGCAGTCCTACTGGCGAAGGATGCTATAGAGCCGGTCCCTCCAGCCTATATGAACACAGGGTTTTACAGCCCTTATTTAATTGTACCCAAGAAAGGCAGTGGGTTACTACCAATCTTGGATCTGCGTGTCTTGAACACGCCCTTCGCCGGTTACCGTTCAAGATATTGACGCAGGAACGCATCTTCGGTGCATCCGTCCCCTGATTGTTTTGCAGCTCGGTCCGACCTGAAGTGACTCGGGCCTCATGTGTCGACCCTTCCTCACCACAGACCATTGCTGTGTTTCGCGTCCGAAGGACGAGCGAATATCAGTATGATGTCCTGCCCTCCGGGCTGTCCCTGTTTCCCCGTGTCTTCACGTAAGTTGCGGAGGTACCCCTTTTTCCCTTGAGAGAACAGAGCATTCACATTACCAAACTACCTCGACGAAGCAGTCTCAGGAACAGTTGAGCGAACACAGGGATTTGGTGCTCTCACACCTCAGCCTGCTGGGCCTTCGGGTCAACTGTGAAAAGAGCAAAATCTCCCCGACGCAGAGGATCTCTTTTCCCGGTATGGAGGGGACTCGGTAAGAGCAGGATGGCGGTCCCACTGAAACAGTTTCAGAGGCTCCTGGGGCATATGGCAGCTACGGCGGCAGTCACGCCGCTGGGGCTGCTCCATATGAAACCGCTGCAGCACCGGCTCCATGGCCAAGTCCCGAGGTGGGCATGGCAACGCGGCACCTTCCGGGTCCAAGTTTCACCGGCCTGCCGCCAAACCTTCACCTCGTGGTCAGACCTTGTGTTCCTCCGGTCAGGAGTGCCCCTGGAGTAGGTCTCCAGGCATGCTGTGGTTTGCTCGGATGCCTCAACCACCGGCTGGGGGCCACGTACAACAGGCACGCAGTGTCAGGGGTTTGGACGGGCCCCAACTGCACTGGCACATCAACCGCCTCGATTTGCTGGCAGTGCACCTTGCCCGGGGCCGTCTCAAAGGGCGCTTACGAGGCAAGCATGTACTAGTCCGCACGGACAGCACAGCGACCGTTGCGTACATCAACCGACAAGGTGGTCTGCGCTCCCGTCGCATGTCGCAACTCGCTTGCCATCTCCTCTTGTGGAGTCAGAAGCATCTGAGGTTTCTTCGTGCTGTTCACATTCCTGGCTGCTCAACCAGGGGGGGTGGGGGGGGGGGGGGGGGGGGGGGGCCAGCCGACGAGCATCCCGAGCTGCGCTCCCTGGAGAATGGCGACTCCATCCCCAGACGGTCCAGCTGGTTTGGGGTCGATTCGGAGCCGCTCAGGTAGACCTGTTTGCCTCTCCAGAAACCTCTCACTGCTTGTTGTTCTTCGCCCTGACCGAGGGAACACCCGGCACGGACGCACTGGCACACAGCTAGCCACAGGGCCTGCACAAGTATGCATTTCCCCCAGTGAGCCTGCTGGCACAGTTGCTGTGCAAGGTCAGGGAGGACGAGGAGCAGGTCCTGCTCGTGGCACCTTATTGGCCCATTCGGACCTGGTTCCCGCAACTAATGCTCCTCGCGACAGCCCCTCTCTGGCAGATTCCTCCGAGGAAGGACCTACTGACTCAGAGACGGGGCACCCTTTGGCACCCGCGTGCAGACCTCTGGAAACTTCATGTCTGTCCCTGGACGGGACGCTGAGGTTCTAGGTGGCCTACCCCAAGGAGTAGTTGACACCATCACTTCAGCGAGATCGCCTACGCTTGAAGTGGAACCTGTTTGTTGAGTGGTGTTCTTCTTGCCGAGAAGGCCCCCGAAGATGCCTGATTGTAGTTGTGCTGTCCTTTTTGCAGCAAGTGTTGGATCGAAGGCTGTCTCCCTCCACCCTTAATGTTTATGTCTCGGCGATCGCTGCGAATCACGACCCCTTAGAAGGGAGGTCGTTGGGGGAGCATGACCTGGTCGTCAGGTTCCTTAGGGGGGCGAGAAGGTTAAATCCTCCCCGGCCCTCCTCTATACCCTCTTGGGACCTGACTTTGGTGCTCACGGCACTACAGCAGGGCCTTTTTGCAGGCGGTTGAGCTGAAGGTCCTTTCAATGAAGACTTTGCTCCTGCGAGCATTGGCCTACATCAAGAGGGTAGGGGACCTGCACAAATTTTCGGTTGACGATTCGTGCCTAGAATTCGGCCGGCTGATTCCATGTAACCCTGGGCCCGGCCCTGCTACTTGCCCAAGGTTTCCCGCTACTCCCTTTCAGGGATCAGTGGTGAAACCTCCAGCGCTGCCCTCGGAGGATGACGACCCATCCCTAGTTTTGCGCCTGTCCTGCCGAGCCTTAAGGTGCTACGTAGACCGGACGCAAAGCTTCATGACCTCAGACCAGTTCTTTGTCTGTCATGGAGGCCGGCAGAAGGGGAATGCCGTTTCTAAGCAGTGGATGGCCCACTGGATTGTGGATGCCTTCACCCTGGCTTATCAGGCACAGGGTTTGCCCTTCCTGTTCAGGTTGTGAGCTCACTCAACTAGAGGTGTGCATCCTCCTGGTCGCTGGCTCGTGGCGCCTCGCTGACAAATATTTGTAGGGCTGCGGGCTGGGCGACCCCTAACACATACGCTAGATTCTATAGCATTCGTGTGGAGCCTGTATCCTCCTGTGTTTTCACCTCAAACGGGTAGAAGCACTGACCTTCGGGTCGGCTTACAAAACCACTCCAGAGAGTCCATACAGTAGACCCTGTTGATTTCCTCCGTCCCCTCGGCAGCCAGACTTGGCGGAGCGTCCGGCGCCAGGCCTTCTCTCGTTGAATCCTCGAGAACCGGTAGGAGGCTGGGTTCCTTATGTAAGACCTAAGTGGATCTCATATTTGTAAAGTCCACGGTATAGCCTTGAGGCCGTGTTTCCCCGGCAGACTTCTGTCATTCCAAGAGGGTTCAATCACCTCCATTCCTCCATATGCACCTAAGGGATGTTCATATGTGTATTGCTTCCGAAACTTCCTTCGGGAAGGTTGGAGCTTCCGTATTGTCCCTGTTCCAAGTAGAACGGGTATGTTTCCCTGTGTTATCCAGACTTACTCAGTGGGTAGTGCCATAGCGGCAGTAGCTGGTCCTCTTGTGCAAGCGCTGGCCTAAGTAGGGGCGCAGGTGGCTTCCACATGACACTGGAAGGGGCAGTAGCTGTGGCCCTTTGGTAGGATCCAATTTCGTCGGTCCTCCGACGTGACTTCGAGAGTGACCGACTGAAAGGGAACGTCTTGGTTACTTGTGTAACCCTCGTTCCCTGAAGTAGGGAATGGAGATGTCACGTCCCGTCGCCACGGTTGCTGTATCACCGCTGAGCGGCCGGGTCACCGGCTTGGCTCCTCAGCGAAAACCTGAATATGCGCTGCACCTGCTGCCTACTTTACTCACGCTGTGATCAGCAGCAGCTGGATTCAATAATCGCATGCCAATTTGCATTGGCTCATTTAGTTTACACTCAAAGTAAATTGGTCCCTCTAATCCTAGGATCCCAATTTTGTCGGTCATCCGACGTGACGTCTCCGTGCCCTCCTTCAGGGAACGAGTGTTACATACATACCCGAGACGTTATATCATGATTTAACAGGAGGGGCCATTCATTTTTCACGTAGGGCCAGGTAGGTTTGGAAAGCTTTTTTCCCTTAATAAAATAAATAATCATTATAAAACTGCATTTTGTATTTACTTGCATTATCTTTGTTACTATAAAAAGTTGTTTTGATGATTTTAATCTTCTAAGTGTGACAAATATGCAAAAAAAAAACAGAAAGGGGGCAAAAACCTTTTCACACCAATGTATATAAAGGCTGTTGGATATGTTAGATTTATATTATAAATATTTATGTTTATATATAATGTAAATGAGAATATTCCAATTATAGTATAATATAGACCTACAAATATTTTTTTCCATATGTTCTATAGTGTGTGTATTTATATATACATAATAAATATACACAGTACACACACAGTACGCAACTTTTATGTTGAATGCGATTTAATCGCGATTAATCATTTTTTCAGCCCTAATTTTATTCATGGGATGGCAAAGCTGAGTCTTCAGGGTAATTTGATGAATAGAAAGTTCAAAAGAACAGCGTTTATTTGAAATAGAATTTTGTAATAATGTAAAAGTCTTTAATGTCACTTTTGAAAAGTATTAATTTATTTTACAGAAAGAAATGTTGTTCATATAGGTAGTGCGTACAATGTGTATGCTGTTCAAAATTAAGGCAGGAAACATTCAAGAACATACAAAGCTTTGAATCTGTGATGAAGTTGTTCTTCCAAATAAATCACATCTTTACTTTGTCAGTTTTTTAGTGGGCAAAGGAGCAGAACAGTGGGCCATAAGCCATGGTATCCCAGCATGCCCTTCAGAGAAGATGACCACCAGTGAGTATCAGACTACCCAGAATCCTCTTTCAGCTTCTGCTGTGTGCTTGACTGCAGATTTATGTGCATTAATAAAGATCAGGACACATCTTTGGATATTGGATTTTGGTAAAAGAAATCCCATCATTTCACATTATTAGGGAAAACAGGAGATTATTACAAGACATTTTTTAATTAATTTTTTTAAATTAATTAATTAGTTTTTTTATGCTAGTAAGACCTTTCTTGGTGTGTGACTTTTTTTTTTTGCCAGTTTGCTAAAGATGAAAGCGGAGAATGCTTGACATAGCTGTTTTTAAGCAGATGCCAAATATAGATAACATCTTATTGTTGTACATTTCCAGTTATTGCATGAAACATTCGATGACAGTGGTTGCATGATGTATTTTGATGAACAGAATCATCCCAAGGATGAAAAATTATTTAGATGTACACTGGAAGTGTAATTTGTTTTATATTGATGTAGAATATGTTTGTGTGTGTGTGTGTGTGTGACAGACATTTAGGTTTAAGATTTTTGTTTGTTTTAAAGTGACAGTTCACCTTCGGTTGCTGGTCCTCATTGACTTTTTTTTCATTACTATGGAAGACAATGGGGGCCAGCAACTGAAGGTAAACGGTCCCTTTAAGTAATTTAACTACTTAATGTTATGCATTACAATTCTGCATTTCTGCAAATTATAGCATTATGTGTGCTATCTGTTTTGGTTTTGTATTAATTTTATTCTTGAAAGTATAAGATTATAATTTATTAAGTCAATCATTGTTGTAATTGTTCACCATTGAAATTGTTACTACCAGCAGTGATGTAATGTGAATGCTGAAATGTGATTTGTCTTATTTTAAACATTAGTTTGCATACTGAATTATGATAGTTTGTCTTCTTTTTATATATTTAACCATTTAGCCACATGTTTATTAAGTGTAGCCGACTGAAAAAAGGACACCCACTAATTCTCAGTGACAGTGACAAAGTAGCTCTGATGCAGCATTTTATAGCAAGCGCTTGTATTTCCTTCAGGGAATGAAAATCTAGTTCTTATTGTCCTTTAACACAGGTTTTATTGAAATATACTAGATGAAGAATAGCTTGAAAGCTTTCTATGTTAGCTAACTGCCTTTTATCAGTTGTAAGTCTTGACAGTGGCACGTAATAATTTCATTGAATAATGATTGGCAAGAAGGCATGTGATCTCATCTGCTGAAGTATTTTTAAATCATTGACTCAGTGTTATTTTTACCAGCTCTAATTGCATTCCATTAAATTCAGCAAAATGACTTAATTGTGCCCATTTCATTGATTCATTTTCTTTGATTAAGAGATTTTCACAGGAGTGGAATGCAGCGCTTGGTAAACAATGGCTTCTATACTTTAATAGAGGGCTCCATGCCGACTCCCAGTGTGTGTGTTAGACTGAGAGTGTGTGTTGTCAGTGTTAGAATGATCTGATGCCAGAAAAACGATGACCTCACTCTAACACATGTCCCATTATTTAGGGAGACTTTCAGGATTTCAAGCACATTTCCACCAACAGACTGATTTATTATGTGAATAAAGGCTCCCTTGCCAAACACGCACCCTTGCTGCACTATATTATCATGAAGAATAATACTAATAATCAAAGCAATAAGGCCACAGAAGCAAAGCAGTTGTCAGCATTTAGCTTTTACTTGCACACAGACACACACAGTTTTTTGGATAGGCAGTTGAGTAATATCTGTTATTGACTCGCACCTTTTTCAACACTTTACAGAGTTCAGTTTGTCAGGCTACAAGAGGAACAAAAGGAAGATGGAGCTGGCGGAGCAGGTTGAGATGAAGAGGAAAAGACAATTGTGTGGACATGTGAGTGAATCTAAGTCACTGCTGTCCATATTTGATATTTAATATACAGTTATGTGGGGAGGACCAATGAGATTTCAGTATGGATGGGGCTATCTGTTGTGACTTCAGTTAAAATATTCTGACCTTTGTCAGGTCTAGTTCAGAGTTGATGTTAAGAGTTTCTTTTTAGAGTTTGTTAATCAAAGGGAAAACTTTAAAATTCAGGATATGCTGTTGGATTTTGGCATAGGCGTTCTCCCTGATTAAAAAAAGACAACTAAATATGCGAGTTTCTCCTATAAATGCTCCATGATCTATAGGTTTCCACCCTCCCATTCAGTTCAACACATTTAATTAGGTCTAAACACAGTGCAGCAGAGGCATTTGCTCTGACATTATTACTCGACTGATAACAGGATCTGCATCTGTTCAGTCCTCTAATTCAAAACCACCACATATACCCAGAGGAGGAAACCCGTCGGGTAATGACGACCTTGAAGGGGGGCGTGGAGACCTCAATTACTCACAATCACAGGAAACACACATACGTATACTTACTGCACTGCTGACATGGCACTACACACAAGGAATTTGACTTGGGTGACACAGTTCTCTGACGATCTTTTGTAGCTTCTTGTTTTTTTTTTTTTGGTTTTTTTATTTAATTTATTTATTTATTTTATATAATTTTTAAGTTATTTTAAGTACATCAGGTAACCAAATTAAGTTGAAAATGTTTCCATTCAACTACTGAAATTATTATTTTTTTATTTTATTTTCACTTAAGTTAAGGTTTATTTTTATTTTAAGTCAACATAATGTATATATAGATTATATATATAGAATAGATATCTATCTATAATATGACTTGATTTTAATGATTTAAAATCATTAAAAGTAAATGTGCCAGAATTAACCAAAGAGGCTATTTTTCATCTGTAGCCCCTTGACAGAATGTTAAAAAGTCAACCTAAAAACAAGTTGTTCCAAACCTGTACGAGTTTATTTCTAGTGTGGAACTTAAAAATATATATTTTCGTAATGGGGGAAAAAATGCTATGGAAGTTGATGGCTACCACAACTGTTTGGTTACCAACATTCTTTAAAACATCATCTTTTGTGTTCAGCAGAAGAAAGAAATTCATGCAGGTTTGGAACAACTTGAGGTTGAGTAAATGATAATAGAATTTTCATTTTTGGGTGAATTTTAAGTTCTCTTTAAGTATAATAACCCTGCATGGACCATTTATATCTTATTTTAAAGAAGCTAAAAATCACAGGTTTTGGTGATTGGGGCCTCATGAATGTTACAGGAGTTTTAAAACAATCGTCGATGTGATATGAGACCGTGGTGCTTCAGCACCACCTCCACCCTGCCGCCCGATCTGCCGTGCCCACATCTTGAAGTTATTTCACTGAATTATTTCCTGTAATGTGCTTGAACATGTTAGCATCTCTCCTACTTTTTTGGTAGATTTTCAAGGAAGCGAATTGACAGGTACACATGGAATGCAGGTGTTGAGGGAAAATGGGTTCCAGTGCAGATCCGTCCACGATGTGACGCTTGTGTGGTCCCGATGAGAAAGCGAAACATGGGTCACTCCTGGGTCATTAGTTGCAAATTACAGTGTCTGAAAATGTGGGCGAAAATGTTATTCGACAGGAAAGACAAATACGTCAAGGTTTAACTTGGTTTGGTGTATGCTGTATTCATGTTCGAACCTTGTACGGTTTGTTTTAAAGATAGCATCGGTTTGAAGTAAGTGATTGCTGTTGGCTTTGTCTACATGAATGATCTGTGCTTCTGGGATGCCACATGGTCTTTCTACTTTCAGTTCAGTTCAGTAAAGACTTTTCTCCAGAGCTATGCATTAAATGGTCATTAAGATAACAACACATCCCCCAGTCTCCTTTCAAGTGGCCTGTGGTTTGTTTGATTTTATAAGTGCCATATTTATTGTTTTACTGGGGATGAAATGCATTTGTATCGCATGGATAGCCTGGGGTCTATGGGTTCTCGCTCATTTTAGATGTAATTTCTGTTATGTGGGTGGGTGCACTCGTGCTTTGTAGAAATATGACTTTAGCATTGAAGGTTTCCCACAGTTTTGAGAAGCTTGGAAATATTTGGGAATATTAGAATATTGTGTTTTATATCTTGCCTGGAGTTCTTGAGTGTTGTTTAGATTTATAGAAGTTCACACGATGAGGGCTTTTGAGAAGAAAAGTAATTACTGGATTTGCAGAAGTTTGCAAGGTTCATGGCAAGGTTTATGTCTTTGAATAGTTTTGCAAAAACCACAAATGGCCAGACATAAACTTGGGGTGAAAGGCAAGGTTGCTTAAAAAACATTTGGGGGTTAACTAAATCTGTTCAGGGCATATGCCCCGGAAACCCAGCCCTAGTGCCGCCCATGCTTTCAGACTTGGAAATGTCATGGAATTTAGTGCCTTAAGTCTTAATATCTACTGTCAATACTAAGTATTGTTAAAAAGGATTTTAAATAATGGCATGACATGAAAATCTGCCTGAAAAGTCTTTATGAAATGGAGATAAAAAATCCAGTAATTGTGAGCAACTGGGAATTCATTGGTCCAAAAGTATGGATAGTCTGATCGTTTATTTTTTTGTTTTACAGAAAAAGATGACAAAGATGGAAACATTTCAACTTCTCAAGTCAGTTGAAGATTTTTACCAACTTGCTTTCATGACACATCAAAATAGAGACAAAGCGGAATCATTTTTTAAGACATAAAGGTGATATAAACAGCTGCCCATAAAAGAGAGGAAAATTGATGCTCCCCTTTTGGAAAGGTCTGAGCAGATGTTGTACTGGAGTTTATTTTGTGAGATATATCGCTGATGGTGAGATCAATAATAATAACGGTCTGTTTTTGCCTATTCGCTCATATTTTAGAAAGTTATTGCACATAATCAGCCGAGGTCTGAAGATCCCAGTAATGACACTCTGTTCATGGGAAGATGGAATAATAAATTATAAGTCATCCTGTCCCCTTCCGCAGTTTCTCAAGAACGGCCAATTTGTCAAACAGTTCTACGAGTCTTTCAGTCCACATCAGCGCTCTTTCCAAAGTACACAGCAATCAGCAAATGAAAACAGTCCTTTAAAAATGACCACTTTACTTATTATAAATGAGAGCATGAGGATCATTTTTCAGCTGCTGATATGTAATTGGACTTTATGTGCTCAAGTTAGATAGTGACATGTATTACAGTTCCCAGGTTTGTCAGAAAGTTCAAGTTTGGTTATGGTAGCCAGCTGGGTCTGAAAGCCAACTTCATAGACAAGAAAAAAACATTGCATGTTCGAAAAGCAATGTTCAATGTGTTTCAGTCTAGTATTATTCTGGGCTTTGGAAATGTGCCTTTTTTGCTCTTGCCAGTAACCACAGCCTCTTTGTTCCTCTTTTTTGGCCCACGTTTTAGTATGAAGATACTTTGACACTTACATTTATTTTTTATTTCACTTTGTAAATGAGCTCAGGATGTTAGACTGCAGAAAAGTGCTTGTTAATTTCTGTGTGCGCCATAGGAAATTCTAATTGAATGGCAATTTTGTGCGCAGGAGAATGATTTTGGCTGCTTGGAGCCAGTAGGAGACATCATGGTGGAAGGTGAGGAGAATAACTCGGCCTGTCTGGACACGGTTGGTGCGGTCGTGGTGGATCGGGAAGGGAATGTTGCGGCTGCGGTTTCCAGCGGAGGCCTGGCCATGAAACACCCGGGTCGGGTGGGACAGGTGACCTTTGATTTGCTCCTAAGTCTGAGCATATTCATATATTTAATCATGCTATACATTAAATAAATAAGCATGTCAGTGATGTAGTGATTGAGAAAAATCTGTTAATAGTAATAATTCATATTTATTAATATTACTATAATGTTATAATTGTAATTACCATTAACAATGTTCATTGGTATTGTAGCATACTTTGATTTTCATAATTAAGGCCTATTCACTCTGAGCAAAAATTTTTAGCACAACAAAATTTTTAATTAATGGATTATTACACTACTGTTCAAAAGGTTGGGGTCAGTAATATTTTAAATTTTGTTCATTTTGATAATTTTTTATTTCTCAAGGTTGCATTTATTTGATCAAACATATAGTGAAAATCTTAGTATTACTATACATGAGTAATGTACCTGTGCAATTGGAAAACTTTATTACAATTTAAAATAACTTTTATTTTTCTGATATGCTGATTGGGTGCTCAAGAAACATTTCTTATTATTATCTGTGTTGAAAACTGTTGTGCTGCTTAATATTTTGGTGGAATAATACCATAATTTATTTTAGGATTCTTTGAGAAATAGAAATCAAAAACTGCTTTATTTTAAATATTTTTTTGTGTAACCATGTAAAAAATCTTTATTGCAACCTTTGATTAATTTATTGCATCTTTGCTGGATAAAAGTATTGATTTCTTAAAAAACCCCAGACTTTTAAACTGTATTGGGTAACACTTTAGATTAGGAAACACATATTCACTATTAACTAAGAGTTTTCCCTGAACAAACTCCTAATTTGCTGCTTGTTAATAGTTTGTGAGGTAGTTATTACGTTTACAGATGGGGTAGGATTACGGGATCAAAAATATTTTAATGCGCAGGATAAGGCATTAATATGTGCTTTTTAAGTACTAATAAACAGCCAATTTGCTCATAATATGCATGCTAATAAATCAACTAGTAAATAGTGAGAATTGGTCCTTAAAATAAAGTGTTACCCAGTATTGTATGCTGCAAACATTTGCACTAAGTAATAAGTGCTTTATAAACGGCTTAGATGCATAATCATAACTGTTTTTATTTGCTGCAGCAAAGATACTCTTATTCAACATTTTTCTACAAATGTTTCTGTGTCTCAGGCTGCTCACTATGGTTGTGGCTGCTGGGCTGAAAACGCCCGTGACGTCAGCCTTTACTCTACAGCTGTGAGTACCTCAGGTATCAAAAACACCAGTCATATTAGTGTGACATTACTGTACATTTACTGCTTTTTGACAGGTTTTGCACAGGTTCAATCAACCATTAATGGGCCGTTGTTTAAGAAATGTGTGCACAAATTCAGTCCTGATGAAAATATCTCATTTGTAGCTAGAAACTTTTGAAATGTATCTCCTTTCTTTGGCCCTAATTTAGATGTCAATCCTTTCCTCCAACATCTTAATGCCATTAGCCAGTTGCTTAGTAGGGACATATTTCAAGAGCAAAAAAGGAGGTTTTCTGCTTAACTTGGGATTCCTGCCGTGAGCGGGGCCCAAGGCCGTGCTCTTCTTGTTTTAAACTAATGCTTTCTGTCACATGAATAAAACGAGATTTGCTCTCTTATATTATCTGTGCCCAAGTCAAGAGGCCACAGACATGATTCACATCTCCATACAACACATGCAAGCACGCATGTCCATTGTGCCCATAGAGGATCTCTTAAAGCAATCATGATATAAGAAGAGGACGAGACGATTGTGTTTGAAAAAAATGCTATGAGGTATTCTCTTCAGGTCAAGATTAAAGTAAAGATGAAATCTGTGTTTGGATTTATACGTCCCATCACAACGCATCACTTCTTTTGATGTGAGTACAGTATATGCTTTTTGGATATGAATATACTTTTAGCAACTAATGGCAAGATTCGTTCAGACATGCTTTAGCTTCTTTGCTAATTGGGCAGGATTACAGTGTAAAATATATGAAAATGGATTGAAGTTGTTTTATATTGTAATAGTATTTTACATGACTGTTTTTACTTTATTTTTTAATTCAGCCTTAGTGAACATAAGAGACTTGCTTCCGTAAAAACAATCTTTCTGACCCCAAGCTTATTATAAATAATTATGTGTAAACTTGTATTATACCATAGCTGTCTCTTATTTTGATGGGGTGGTAAGAGATTGAATTATATGTGCACATACCTGATATGGCCATTGTGAGTGCATTGTGCATTACTTTAGTTACATGTATTAAATGTTTAATTTATTCCATCTCCCCTATTCTGTGCAGTAAATTTGCACTTACTTTGTTAACCACCACGACATGGTACAAGAACTTTTTCAGCATAACTGCACCTGTAACTTTATTATAATATTTCACAAGGAACGACTTTGCTTTTAACAGAGAAGCCCCGGACGACCTTTGTAAAAAAAGCTCTACTTAGCTTTGAATTGTCAAACTGTAGCCTCTGTTAATACACTTCCCCGTGCCATAATCACTTACACAGCTTCCAAAGAGTGTTACACTTTGATGAAGGCCTTTGTCCTGCGGGACCCTTGTGTGAGAAGCACCTTTGGCCTGGCCTGAGCCCTGCAGTGAACACACACCTGGCCCATTGAAGAGAGACTGGGATTCATTCAAGCTTGGCATGTTGCACAGGGGTGCAGCATGTATGACTTCCTCTGGTTAAAAGAAAAAAATGTTGACAGGATGTTGGTCACCATACTTTTTAAGAGACTTTATTATATTATAATATATATATATATTATATGTATATAATGTGTGTATTTATAATATATCTATATCTATATATATATATATAAATAATAATATATAAATAAAATAAGTTAATTTTTGATTTTAGAGACTAAAGCACTTTTTTTGGTAGTTCACATTAATCTTAACAACTATCCAAGTTTTCTCATACAATTTCTCAAATTTTTTCTTGATTTTGATGGGAAATATTACACAGACATGTTCTTGACAGGTTTTGTGAGATATACACTATTGCTTGATTCAACAGGTCTGAAATATTACGAGCTCTGTTTTACGTGTGTGCTCCCTGTTGAAATTTTTACTTTATAATCACACAAACTCGTGCAACAGGCACGAAACTCACATTGTGTTTTGTGCCTCTTTGTTTTTGATCGTCCGCCATTCCAAAAACAAAGGCAGAATCACACATTTTATCACCTTCTCCCCCCATGGCCATTTCAGCATGCATTTCTCTTTCATCCTCCTCAAAATTGAAAACGCATGGCGGTGAGGACAGGCCGTTCAAGTGTGCGCTCCAGCAGTGCACCTGCTTTTCATTTCCCAACTTAAAAGGCGTTCCTATCAAAAGGAGGAGAAAAACAATCATTCTGGCTTCAAACTGACACAAAGAGCTCGCTTTCTCTCAGGTCAACCCTGTTAGTCTCTGCAGCGCTCGCTGCGGTTTTGCTGAGGGCGAAAGGCAAGTCGGTGTTGATCCCTTTCGCTACATTTGCCTGTTTCATGCCATTTCTGGTTTGTTGTGTTTTATTTACTTTCCACTGGAAATTGAATTTGCACTATCATGGCGCTGTTTGCTTGTTAAATTAACTGTTAACTTGTGGTATTGTTGCCAGTAACGTCCATTTCTCCAGAGAGAATGCGAGGGTTTACGGTAACTTGAAAATAGTGAGCCAACGGTGGAGCCAGTCGTTTTTTCTTTCTTTTGTTAAAACAACAAAAAAAGGAAGAACAGAAAAGAAATTAGCATCTAATTGTCATGGCAACAAACCCCGCACATAGTTTTGTTGTAGTTACCTGATATTTTACGAGGCCCACGTTTGTGTTTACAGAAACAACACGGCTATTTTCTTAAGGCTTTATGGTTTCTTAGGCTTGAGTGGTTGCCAGACGTTTTGTGTTAAAGGCATTTCTTTACACTCCCTCCCTTTTGAAAACTGGCTGCTGTACACATTCTCCTTTGAAAGGCAAATGAATGTGACAACCTTTAGTGTCTTGACAGTGAGATTAACTGTTTTTATACATTCTTTTAACTTTGTTCCTGTGGGGACACCTGACCTGTCAAACCTTTAGATTTTATTTATTTATTTTTGTCACACTTTATTTTACAGTACATATACAGTACTTACAATGTATATACCCTATAAAGTGCAAGTAGTACAAAATACGCCACGGCGGCGCATATACTAGAATTGGATCGATACAGAGAAGATTAGCATGGCCCCTGTGAAAGGATGACGCAAATCCGTGAAGCGCTCCATCTTTTAGGGGGAAGTCGTGGCCTAATGGTTAGAGAGTCGAACTCGTAACCCAAAGGTTGCGGGTTCGAGTCTCGTACCGGCAGGGATTGTAGGTGGGGGGGGGAGTGAATGTACAGCGCTCTCTCCACCTTCAAAACCACGACTGAGGTACCCTTGAGCAAGGCACCAAACCCCCAACTGCTCCCCGGGCGCCGCAGCAAAAAAAAATGGCTGCCCGGGTGTGTGTTCACGGTGTGTTTGTGTTCACTGCTGTGTGTGTGCACTTTGGATGGGATAAATGCAGAGCAAATGCAAAGCACTAATTCCGAGTATGGGTCACCATACTTGGCCACATGTCACGTCACACTTTTTCACACTTTAAATAACTACATGGGTTAATGTTTAGGGGTAAGTTCAGGGTTAGTACCTAGTTATTGTAATATCATTAATATGTACATAGTATGTACATGAGGAACAGGAGGCGTAAAAATTAACAGTGCTGATCATTTTCTCTCTCACTCATATCTATCTGAATCTATTAGAGGTGTAACGGTAAAATTATCGGTACCGAATGGTTCACGGGCACATTCCAAAGGAAGGTGATCATCGTATTCCCATTGGAGTGGGGATCATTGGCGTGTAAGCGTGAGCAGGGCCCTGGCACGTTTGTGTGCCATGCATGTAGTGTTTTGGAATGCCGTGGCCAAAGAGGAGCGAATGTAATGTTTCCTGCATCTCCAGCTGGCATGTTCCCATGACAACGCAGCACGGTGTCCGTCAGCAGATGTTGTTGTTTGAATATGTCATAAAGTGCTTTGTATTGTTGTTAGCCAACTGTTGCAAAAAACAATACATTTTATATTTTTAAAGTTTTTTTAATAATTATGATATGAAATAATAAAAAATCAAGTATATATATAAACTTTGTAAAAATATAAGATAGGTGTATTTTTGTAATGCGGTGTCCATCAGCGAAACTGCTAACGGACACCGTGCTGCGTTGTCAAATTGAAATCCATCCATCCATCCATCATTTATTTTTACATTAGATTGTCTAAATAATTCAGTGTAGGATGTCAAAACCAGTCTTATGGTAATTGGTTTGTTCTTAACTGTTTTTTTGTTACAACAGGTGACTCTTGAGAGTAGTTTGTTTTAATGAGTTGATTCATAAACGCAACCTGTTTTTCATCAGTCTAACAAATCGATTTACTATATATGCTATTTAAATTTATACAATGCCATTCAAAGGTTTGGAGTTGGTAAGACTTTGTTTTAAAGAAATTCTTTTATTCAGCAAGGATGCACTAAATTGATCAAAAGTGACAGTAGAGACTTTCACATTGTTGTGATTGGAAGATCAATCTCATATGCAAATGCAGAAACAGCACTTGTCATTTAATATGCAAATACACGTCAGTTGCAATTCAGTAGGACAGTAACATTTTCTGAAACGCCATGAACACAGACAAGCAGAGTGATGCAAACAGTGAAACGTCTCAGTGCTTTTGGACAAATAAATCGGATTATGCAATGTTGTTTTTTTTGTCAAATAACAATAAATACTGAATTATTAAAATGGGTCTTGTCTTTACTATTGCAGGCTCTGGAGAGCATCTGATTCGCACCATGTTGGCCAGAGAGTGCTCTACTGCCATGCAGGCTGAAAACGCACATCAGGCTCTACTGGAGGCTATGCAAAACAAATTCATCAGTGAGTGACTCTCAGAGACTCTCTTTCCCTCCCTGTCACCTTGTTTTCATTTTTCTCTCTCTCTTTCAGCAGGCTAGTGTCACTTCACCACAGTATGTGTGAGTAAGAGCAGCTCTGAGCTAAAACTGAACAACAAAATCATTAACAACTTGCTTGACTGGAAATGAGCGCTACAAAAATTCAGCAGCCACAACGTTTTTTCAATATGTTTGGATTTGGGGATCAATAACATTCTTTTGAATGGGCTCCACAAGTTTTTGGTTAAATCATATTTATCTGGCCACAGTTATTTTCAGTTGCCATAAATACTATGTTGACAGGGCATGTGAAGATGTCGCTTGCTTTCATGTTCAGAAGCTTTGCTCATTTTGTTCCCGTTCTGGGCTTGTGAAATCGGGTGACCGCTTGGATTTCATATTGAATGTAGCACACAAAATACATGTGGGAATATTTGCTGGTTTTGGCCTGTGACCTTTATAGTTTTGTTGCACGGAAATCTACAACTGCGGGAGATGCATAAATCTACATAAATATCCAAAGCAAAACAGTGGAATATTTTATTATAATTAAGGAATTAATTAATGAGAAAATAAGAAAGTATTATGTACAATCTGCACTGTTGCAAACAGGTCTTGGATGGATCTTGCACCATATACTAATACGATGCGATGAGATTCCAGTGACAAGCAATTACTTGTCAGTTGATACATGGTGACAAATCAAAACCATTCAAAAGTCATAGCCAATCAGAAGAGAGCGTGGGCGGAGTTAATGTTAATTAAATTCATGAAATTTAAAACGTTTTAACATTATTCAGAATACCTAGTGACTGATAAAAGCTTTGTTTCACATTTTATTTCACAGTTCTTGTATCCTTTTAGTTTTTTTTTATATCTAATGTAAATTATCCTTTGTCGCTATAGTCGGCTATTGAAGTCACTCAAAATGATATTCGAACTCTAACTTAAATATTGTGCACAGACGTACATGAGATTATCATTAAGCTGTCAGCCGCCAGTTCACAGAAATAGAAACCAGTCCAAAATCTGTTGTTGATCAAGATGTATTGCTGTCTCTGATTAATATGGAAAAGATACCTTTTGTGTGTTGTCGTGCCGCATTGTCTGTTTTGGACAAGGTGTTCATTTTGAGAAAATGACCAGATGGCTATGCATTATCACTTTTTTAACCGTATAATTAAATAAGTGGACCTGAAATATTGATCTAATTTGAAATTATTTTATTATGTGAGAAGAAAGAGACTGTGTGGAGTGCCACGATGTTTATTCTGTTATACGATTTGACTGCAGGATGCTGTCACTAACCAATCAGAATCAAGTGTTTCTGAAAGCTGTGTAATAAATTTGATTGAACTGTGGGGATGAAACAGAAGAAAAGAATAAAAGGCTTTTTAATGGAATGTTGGATAAAGATCTATTTAAAGTTGTCTTTTGAAGTGTGGTGTTAAGATGTGTTCTGTGTGAAGGCCATCCAGGTTTTCATTGAAGGGTTTTAATTGAGAGGTGTCATAAAAAGAGCTGTTCTGTGTAAACAAGCTGAACACAACATGATGTGCAAAATTAATAAACCGAGCACCTATATGAGGTGAAATTGAACTCTTCCCTCCTGTGGATTGATGTTATGCTTGAGTGCTTCAAACCCAGCACTCCTTTGGTTTTGAGATGTAATCATTTGAATTGGCTTGAAGCCCGTTTTTTGTTTTTTCCTCTTTGGAAAAGTATGCATTTCTCAACAGAGTCCCTTTATCAGGGCTCCGTGAGGGGTTACAGAAATAACTCATTCCATCATTAACCTATTAAAGAGCGAAAAGTGGCTCTGCTCCCAATTTTTCTCGTTTGGTTAATAAAACAAAAGCTTTGGAAAGAATAATTGTTTTCAGTTGCTTAGGTTGGCAGGGGAAAGTACGGAAATGTACCGCTTTTCCGCTCATTTCATTAACTTCTCAGAACAGAGCATAACTAATAAATCACTGACTGAATCGCTGGATTTTCTTAGATGCCTCCAACGTGCTTTCATTTCTACTTCACATCTAAATCGATTGATTGTAGTGGAAAGAGGGTCATGGTTGAAATGCAGTTGGCTTGTTTGTGTTTAAGGTTCGCCGTTCCTGGCTGGCGAGGACTGTGTTCTGGGTGGGGTGATCGTTCTGAGGTGCTGCACATGTGGAGAAGCCCAGCGCTCTGAAGACATCCAGGCTCTGCTGGGTACGTGCTGCTCTGTCCTGCCTCAGCTTGAATCCAATAATTGTGTGTTCATCAAAGCAGAATGGAACAGAATGCAGGTATCTTGCAGTAAAATGTAAATAAAAATAATACTAATAAAGAATAAGAATATAAAGTGATATTTTTACTAGTCATTTTATTCACTTTATTGATATAAAATAATTGAAGGTTGTTTTGTTTTTTAATGTTATGTAAAAAAACTTTAAAAAAGCACACCAGTTATCAGGAGGGATACTTTGAGCGATCCCCACCTCAAAATGAAAATTTTGTCATTAATCACTTACCCCCATGTCGTTCCAAACCCATAAATGCTTTGTTCATCTTCGGAACACAATTTAAGATATTTTGGATGAAAACCGGGAGGCTTGTGACTGTCCCATTGTACTGCACAAGTAAATACACCGGTCAAGTCCAGACAGAAAAAGTCTCGTTCAGAATAGTCCATCTGCCATCAGTGGTTCAATCTGAATTTTATAAAGCAACGAGAATACTTTTTGTACGCCCCTGAAGAGAGAAAAGCAAAAAAACACAGAGATCTTAATTAGTCTCCTCTGTCTCTCTCCGCATCACCGCTGCGCATTTTTAAGCAGTACAACGAAGATTCTTACAAAATTACATTGAACCGCAGATGGAACAATTTTTGACGATTTGTCTTTCATAACTTTTATGGCCCTTGACAGTGTAATTACTTGGCACAGTCAAGGGACTGTCACAAGCTCCTGGTGTTCATGCCAAAATAGTAGTAAATTGTGTTCCGAAGATGAATGAGCTTGTACGAGGTTTTCAAGACAGGTACGTTTGGAACGACAGGGGGGGTAAGTGATTACATGAACAACATTTTTCATTTTGGGGTGGGAGTATCCCTTAATGACCTGACAATTCTACACAGTAGTTGTGTGTGTGGGTGATGTGTATATGACTATAAAATAGATATAATTATAATATTAGGGGTGTGACTCAGCAGTGGTTTCCCGATTCAATAGTATGATATCATGTCAATGCTTCGATCAATACGCATATCACGATAGCATCACAATTAGATAAGTTTATTTTTGTGCATTTGTATTAAATTATGTCATTGCAGGCTACTGTTTTAAAATAATTGTCCGAGAGTCATTCTATTCATTACAATATGAATTGATATAATATAGATTAATTATTGTTAAGAATTGTAAAATTACACACGTAGCTTCAAAAATACAAGCAAATATAAAGAATAAATGGGGGAAAGATGCGTGTTTGCCAAAAAGGGATTACAATTTACAGTTAAGTCATTAGCAAGATGCTTTATCAAAGCGACGTACAAATGAGGACATAAAAGCAGTCAAAACTAAACAAAAAGAGCGGGGACAATTCTAAGTCAAATGACAAGGTTCTCGGGTAGCCTTTAGACACAGTAAGTCGGCAAGGTGTAATATATAGATATATATATATATATATAATATAATATATATATATATATATAAATATAGCTATATATATATTATAATACACACACACCACAAAGAAAAACAAGGAGATAGATAGAAAAAATAGCAAGTAGTGGGTTTTTTTTGTTGTTTTTTTTAAATAAAGAATAAAAAAAGATAAATACAGATAAAGTACAATTAAAATAGAATAGAAATTGTTAGAGTTAGAGGGTCAAATAAAGTTGGAACAGATGTGTTTTTAGTCGTTTCATGAAGATGGCTAAGGACTCAGCTGCTAGGATTGAGTTGGGCAGGTCACTCCACCAGGAGGGAACAGTTAATGAAAAAGTCACAATTACAAGTGAAAAAGCACTTTCATTATCTGGGAGTGCTTTAAGTATCCGAAAGTTTATAGATAATCATATATGGGTTTTTCTTTTTTCCTCAGCATTATTGCCATTTGATTATTACTGATGAGATCATAGACAGTGGCAGCTGTAATAGGCTGCATTCACACTAATGCACAAATCTATTTCGACACATCAGATGTTCTAAAAGCGTAACTGACTGTTTACATCAATTTCGTATCATAATAGAAGTGCATTTAACCGCAGCCGTGAGCTTCATGACAAACAAACACAAAGTGCACGGGAAAGTCTGTCAGTACGTGAGTTTAGTGCATCTAATACGTATTGCATTCGTACTGCAAACGGCAGAAATGAAAGCATATCTAAAGTAAAAGACTAAAATAAAAAAGCTGGAGTGAGTGGAAGGCCACGTCAAGAAACGAGCATGTTTTCAAGCGACAATTCTGTGCCATGAAGCCGCCGCGATTGTCTCTAGTGCACACACATGTGCCATATGCAGGGGAAAAGCAAAGCTCCGATTTTAAAATAGAGAGTGCATTTTTAATACTCGCGTGACAAGCTCGTATGCGAATGACGTCAGTAGGCTATAATCGATTATGATCTATTACTGCATTGATGCAGAATCATCCTCGTCCGTATCGCAATCCGTCGACAATTCGATCACCCCTTAAAAATATATATAAGTTATATAAAAAGTATATAAAGTAGATAATATTATTTTGTAATATTCAGTATAATATAAATTTTTCAAAGGTATATATAGCAAGGTTGTTTTATAACATCAGGACAAAATGCAGGTACGGAATATTTTTGAGGAGCATCTGGGTCACTGAAGATTCCCTGAAAGCCATTCATAATGTTGCCCCCCCCCCATTCTTTATTCTGATGCCTCCCTCACATACTTGTCTAAAGATGCTGACTGTTTTTCCAGGCGTCTTTGTTTAAACATTCGGGGATAAACATGGCAGCTCCCTGCATTCACAAATAGCAGAGTAAACAGGTCTCAAAGTGTGGTCTGGCCTCAGAGAATAAAGGCATTGTTATGATTACTGCCGACACTCAGTGGAGGAACACATTTGAGACAGATATGAAATGTACTTTTCAATATCAGACTTTGTCTGTTGTGTTGATCAACTGTTCAATCTTGACTTTAATTTGCAGGCCAACTCAGAAGGCTAATTCACCACGGGTTCCCTTTGGAGTTTCAAATAGATTTTTAGCATAGTGGTTTTCCAGATATGAGTATATGAATGATATGAGTGTATAAATGATACAAATATAGTATTTCATTCCTTTCTCTTTTATTCACAGTGGAATTTCTATGGAGCCATACTACAGAGAGCATGTGTGTGGGATACATGTCTGCCCAGGACAGTAAAGCCAGGGTAAGAAGTTCCTATATCAGAACTATTTACAATGGACCTTTTTTGTGAGCACTCCTTTAGGGTAAAGGGTTTGTTTATTTGTCAGCAATAGTAATAGCAGTGCTTGCCTTTACAGTCATCACTTTTAATGTTTGTTCATATTATTAATCAAATTTATTATTGAAGTATTACAAAAGTCCTTATGTGCCCAACAAGTGGGCAGTGGAAGAACACAGCAAATGCCCACTAATATACTTTTTATATTTTTAGTATACTCAGTCCAATCGTTTCTGGTATATAATGGGTAGCAGTTATTTAGAAAATGAAGCTGTTCAGAATGAGCAGCGCTGCTGGATTGTGACGGGTCTTTCTTCCGATGACTCCTTGCAGCAGAAAGACACCAACTCATTTCTGTACCATTCCAGAAACATTCCTCTCATTCCTGCATGCATTATGCTGCTGTTTATGTGTGTGTGTCTGATGAGATGAAAGCCCAGAGCTGACTGGCAGCTCAGCGAGATAGAACACAGTCCACAGCTCTTGGAGTGTGTGCCGTTTTAACCGTTTCTATTCGCGCTAGTAGCTCAGAGCGCGTCTGGAAGTGTGCATTGACCCGTTTTAGAATAGTCTTTTGTTGGGTTTGTGTTCTGAACAGGGGCTCTAGTCAGTTCTTGCAGGAGCCAGTGTATGCTTTATCCGGTCTATTGTCAGCACAGGCTGGCTGGAAGCAGAGGCTCTCTGTTGCTTCAAGCTCTTTGGCTTTCATGCCTGGCATTGATGAATCTCTTACACTAGCAAGCCTGTTTAGCTCCAGAACTTCTAAACCTGTTCTGTTTGTGTATCTGTTAGCACTGTTGCAGTGTTGGGCCATAATTTTAATTTAATATTTCATTTAATTGTTTTATTTTATTTTAATACTTAAATTAAAAAAATTGCAGTCTAATTGTAAGATGTCCATCTGATTCAAGACCTTCAGTCAAGTTTAAACTGTGCACAGCATAAAATTATTGCTATGTATACAGGATATTTGTGGCCATGAAACTGTGTACACTTAGGACACGGATGAGCCTCTGTGTTTGGTGCACTGACAAACATGTTATCCAATAGATAGCCTGGAATGTGGATTACATGTTTTTTTCTACTAGAGCAATGGGATGGCAAGATTTCAAACCTTCCAGCTCAATTCCCAAATCCGCAGAGATCATTGCTGTTGGAGAGCAACTAGTCTTCTCCTGTCCTCTTGCTTCCTGCTCTGGTTGTTGACTAATCGGTGTCACTGCTCGGTTTTCTGTTTTTCCACTTAGCCTCTCGAAACGAGAGATGGCACATTGTGGTTGAGAACAAAATAGTATGCGAAAAACCACAGCTGAAGCATGGTCATTGTCATATATCTGTTTTTGCACTGCGGCTCCACTTCTAGTTTGAACATTTTGGTTTTCAGCTCTTTAACACATTTCTTTTACATGGTAATTAAAAAAGAATTTTAATGTCATATTTTTGGTCTCCCAAACAAAGCTGTTTTCTGATTCTATCCAACTGCTTAAATTTTTGGCTGAATCTTGATGTCCATCTTAGTCAGTGAATCTCTGGTTTGCCACAAAGAATTGCATCTAATCTCCAGGTTGCGTTAAGACTTCGTAATTGTTTCCAGCAGTAGTAATCCCAACCACATGTTAACCATTCCATATAAAACACCATTGAGTAGATTGAAACATGTTCAACTTTAAAACACTGTTGTCATTTATAAGAAGATTGATGATTAGAGGTGAATTTACATCTCCTTTTTCAAGGTATGTTAAACTGACAATACAATAAATCCACCGTCACCTTTTATGTAGCATGAACTCAGCAGGAATTCCATTTTATTTTATTTTGAATTTGTATTACTTTTTAAGCCACTGTGAATTATTTCACTTTTTATTTTGTGTATAATATTATTTATTTTGATTATGAATTGTTACTGCTTTTTTAAACCACTGTGAATTATATTTAAACTGCAAAAAAAAAAAAAAAATTCATATTGGAGGGGAGGCCTGAGCCATCATGGAGACTTGGACCAATAAGCAACCACCCAAAGAACCCTGGTAACCACATAGTATAGCGCTAAAAACCAGTCAGAACACATTAGCAACTCCCTGTCACAACCACCCCTAGTATTGCGGTGCAGAGTTGACATCTTACTTAAGAGGCATTCTAGAGGGATACATTAATGTTTTGCGCTTTCAGAATGTGAATGTATCAGATACATTTACTTCACAAAACAATGTTCAAGAATGCTGATGCAAAAATTGCAGAACTCTACAGTCCAGAATTTTGGGGCCATGTAATTATGCAATGTAATCAGCATGTATACGTGTATGTATTCATGGATGTATCATCCATTCTTAAGTTGGTTATGTTCATATTGCACTTTGTATTTTACCAGTGTTGTGCAATAAAACCATGTAATTACTTGGTTTTGATATTTTATTTGAGCTAATTATTCTTGCTTCATCGTTAGTTTATTTATAAATAGTCATACTAAAGCCTGGTTTCCACTTAGGTCTATTTGTTACTAAAAAATTACTCATCAGATTACTCAATTGTCAAAATAAACAGTAGATTACTTGATTACTAAAATAGTCAGTAGTTACAGCCCTAGATTCGTTAACATATTTAAAAATACAACTGCGTTGTTTTACTTTTTGTGATTAAAAGACAAATATTTTGTCATTGAAAATTTCTTAAAAATAGTATTAAAATTGTCTCGTTCTAGTGAACCAAGTATCTGTATTTTGTCTTATCTTGTGAGCTAAGTGTATTGTCACACCCCTAGTGTCGATAAGTGGTGATTTAGCTCATAATTTTCCAAGTCTATAGCTTTCATTCTTCAGGTCAACCATATATTCATGAAAATAAATCAGTTTGAAAAAGGAAAGCAATAACTTTTCCATAGTATCCTTTCAAATGTTAAAACCTGTTCAGGCTCAGTTTTTTTTTTTTGCTTTAACCCCTGAAACTGTGAATGGAAACAGCATTGAAACAGCGTTCCATGGGGTATCTAGTGTGCAAAACGAGTATGAAATCCCTGTTTTTTTCCTCAATTTGTTCATCCAAAATTTGCCAAATTCTGCAACATTCTGCATTATGCTTTAAATTCCATTTTTATTACTGTTTTCCATGGTGTCTGTGTTTTCCACATTGCAGAAATCATTGAACCCTATATTTTATTTATATCATACTTTTATTTATATTCAAATTTTATTATTCTTTTTTTTTCTGATGGATTGCTTATTATGTATTTTCACAGAGTAGATTTTTGCGGTTTGTGTGGTTTTCTATTATTTATTTGATTGAGTTTTGAATTTTTGTTTCCTAACTTGCCAGTAATCCGGCTGAGCCTGTGCTGGGAAGTCACGCAGAGTGTGGGAGTAAGATATAGATCACTACGATAACTGACACACACCGATGTGTCGAGAAAGGTCACAGTTTTCCACTGACTTTTACCGTGTGCGTGTCCTCCCGTAATGGACCAGTGTTAGCGACAGGTGGCCTGGGGCACTCTGGGATGATACCAGCACTTTCATTCTCCTCACACATGGGCAGGGAGCTGTCTGCTTCTGGCTCCCTGAGGGCCGCTTATCGTAGCCTGTCAGAGAACACGACCAGGGCGCGTGCCAGAGGCAAAGAGGACACCTCACTCCCACTATCCAACAGCTGTGTGCTTTCCCGCCACACTCATTCTTGACCCTGTAAACACTCTGTTTCTCTCTCTGTTTGCCAGACTCACATATCCAGACTTCCTCCTGGGGCGGTGGCCGGACAGTCACTGGCAATCGAAGGTGGAGTCTGTCGACTCGGGACCGTGAGTGACTGAAGCGGTGTGAAATCATCCTCTATTTCTGCAGCAATATGCCAGCGCCGGGATCTTTATAGCAAGAGCTTGATGTTGTGTCATTGTAGGACACAATCAGAAAGGGACAAAAAGGTTGCAATATGTCTTTTCTTCCATCTTTTTCTTTCTTGCACAGATAGAAACACATATATTCATTTATTCACAATGATTCCCAATATTATTTATTCAGTCTTTTATAAAAACCTACCATACTACTTTTGTGCTCAGTTCATAGGCATAGCATAGACAGTGTCATCTGTTTTACTGTCACTTGAGAGGGTGTGTGGTGGGGGGGGTTGGGGGTGGGGGCGCGCGTTAGGGTTATCAGGGTAATTTGCCTAAGGCGTCTGCTAAGAAAAGGACATGCCAAGTGCACTTTGGGACTAGTGTACTGCTCTGGTTTTAGTGGGCTTCCAAGAAACTCAGCTTCTAGTATGTTCTGGACAAGACTTGATGCTCCATTTCTATTCCTCTTTGAAACAATATGCACCGTCCTTATTGTAAATAAGCTAAGGGTTGTTAAAACAGGGTGGCCATTGATGTAAACGGCTTATTGGTTTTTTGCTTACTTGACGTTTAATATTACTTTTACTATCATGTTTTTATATATAGCCAAGATGCTTGTTTTGTGCAGAAGTTTAGTTTAGGGACTAAAAAGGTCTGAGTGGAGATTTTTGACTCGTGTGCTTGACGTGAGTTTGGTTGAGTTGCAAATGTGTACACGTAACGTGGCATACAGGATAAAATCCTTTTTGAAATGACAAGAATTGCCTTTTCATTTGACTTTTTTAAAGCTATGTATAGCAGTTCAGTTGGATGAGTAATTCACCCAAGAATTAGATTTTGTCATTCACTCATTCTCACGTCATTCCAAACTGTATCCTGGCCATTCTTTTCCATATAATAAGCTTTAAAACAATTAAAAAGAACCAGAGTATCATAACAAAATGGTAGATATGACTAGTGTGCTATGTTCTGAGTCTTAAAAACTTGTGTACAAGTCACATGATACTTTGGTGCTTTTATGTCCATTTTATAGCTTAAAAGATTCAGTCTCCATTTGTTAAAATCGCATGAAAAAGAGTGATCTTTCCATTCTTTTGTTTTGCATGCAAAAAGGTTGTGCAGATTGGAATGATGTGAGGGAGAGTCATTTTTAGGGGAACTATACCTTTAAAGAGTGGGACTATTCTCAAATCTAATGATATGCACTGTTGAAAATAAGTTGATTTGTGGTTGTTACACTTTCACCACATTTGATGGCAGTAGGATCTCAGAAAGATCTTCTGATGAGACTAGATGCACACGCACTTTTGCCCAGCGTCTTACTAAGTGCACTACTTTGACTAACTGCACTGCTCATGCGTGTACTAAGAATATGGCGCATGTTGCATAATCCAGGTATGCATTTCTTTTGCGTACTGTGCGTTCACTTGACCTTGTTTGAAAGCTGCATCGTGCACTTCTGTGGTTGAGCTGTATTAACAGGCGAACAGCTTTGTGTGTTTTCTAATGCCATGTGTAGTGCTCAGGAGATGAGACCCCAAAAAGCAAGCTAAAAAAATGACTGTTAGTCCATCTTTGAAAATGCAAAATATATTTTAGGTCTGTATTTGTTTTATAATGGCAGAAAAATGAGAGAATCTCTAAAATGTATTTATAAATTACACTGATTCATATATGTTGAAGGTTATTACATTGAAGAAGGTTTTGCATTTTAGACTTTTTCTTTAGTTAAAACTCTTGCAGTACTATAAAAATGTAAGATATATATGCTTATTTTAGTTTTAAATGATCCTGCATTTATTAATGAAATGTCTGTGAGCGTTTCAAACAGCAGATTGTACTAACCTCTTGCTATTGTAATGTTCAATAAAAATGAGAATTGGTGTGCAGTTGTAAGTGCTGACTGATTTATTCATGCATTCATTCATTGACTGCCTGTTTTTACCTCCTTTTACTTAAGTCATATTCATTTTTTTTGTGTACAACTTCTTTATGTACTAATATTTTTAACAGTCTCATGAATGAGGGCTCCAGTCATATCAATGGCATAAAAAAAAGACTTTGTATTCAAAGTAAAATAGGTCACCCTATTATTGTGACTGTCATGTGAAAATTGATTATATGTCCAGGATTTTCTTGCAATTTCAGTAAATAAACACAAGCTTAACTGATATTTTGTGGTAGTGTCAGCTTATAATTGGCTCTGGGGACAGCAAAGAACCTAATACGGTCTTAATGTTTATGAAAACTCAATTCAAAAATAAAAAATTACTAGATGTACATTATAGATTCTATTCTGGGAAAAGAGGTCAAAAATATAGATGATTCATCCTGTACTGCAGATTTCTGTCGAATCAAATCTTCTCTAAAATGACAACTTTCCTCCCTCTAACACCAAGGAGCCAAGCGTCAGGCCGCTCGACAAAAACGGTGCAAAACGTTTTTTAAACTGAACGGTGGTGGTTGAACACTCCTCTGTTCGGATGACGCCAGAGTGCAAACTATGGCGCTAGAAGCCATTCTTTTGTTCTTTTTAGAAGAATTTTCGGGGGGGGGGAGCCTGATGAACTCGGGTATGAACAAATACGTGTTTAATACTGTGGGTCTAAATATAAGAGAACATCCCAATCAAATGAAGGGTTTTGTGGAAACTGTGGTTCCTAATTATTGTGATCCAACATTTTCCTCGTATTTCAGGTGAAGGATAATCCACTTCTTAATAGACTGTGTTATGATCTATATGACCTTTTTATTTTTATTGTGAGTATTCGGCTTATCATTACTGATGATCACTGTTGTTGTGCTATGATATTGTAATATTTACCATTATATAATCAGAGGGGTATAGAAAAGTTTGTTAAAGTCTCACTCCATAATACAATAGCAAAATATATAAATATGTATAGTATTTTTGTTACATTAATCAGTATTTAGCACACAATAGAAGACATTGCAATTACTAAATGATATTTAGACAGACTTAAAGAAGTTCCAGATCTATACTTGTGCTCTTATTATTTTAGTTATTTTGCTTTTAATGTAAATAAACGTATGCAAACAATATACTTGCTCTTGTGAATTTATTTGGATGTTAATTGCATTGTGCGAGCTGTCTCTTTAATAACGCGTGGGTTACATACATGTTGCTGCTGATTGGGCTGACATGTTTGACACACTCACCAAACAAGAGAAAACGCATCTCAAACCCCATTGCACACCGTTTCCAGGAAACATGTCGTTCAGACCGGAAACCGTAGCAAAACGGTGCACACCGGTTTGAGCTTGAACTTGCCCCAGCTGCTGCAGAGTAGCAAATAGCAAATCACGGTCCATGACTGTGATGTAACTAAACCCGACTCGTTAGTACCTCTGTCCCGCCCAAACTTCCTGTTTCAATAGGAGCTACATCAACACAGGTAATTAACTGTGGTTGCTTTGAAAATGCTCTTTAAGTGCACTAGTGGGGAAAAAACGGAATTATCTTTGCATTCACACTGTTCCTGGCATTAGAAGTGGACTCGGATCTCTTTTTTGTTCCACTTTCCATAAACTGACTTGGATGCGGAACCATTTGAATGCTTCCTGTGTTAGAAAGTGTAATTTTTTTCTTTGGCCAAATGTATTGTCTACAGTTTGTTGTTTTATCTGGAGGCCTACTGTATTCACTCTTTTATTTAGTCTCCATGTCCCATGAGCCCTTGTATTCCAGACAAAAACACTACTCTATTTGTAGCATCATATTTGTTTTTGAGGCTCTAACAGACAGCAAAAGTTCTATCCTTGTCTTCCCCCTGCCTTGTCTACTCCCCACATATCTTATAATCTTAACTGTGTGCTGCCGAAGATTTACAGTCTCGAAATAAATTACACACTCGACAATAACCCAGAGGTGAAAATAGAAGCTCTCCAGAGAAATCTGGAGAAACGAAACAACTCGCAAATGTTTGTTTGATGTCAAACCGGTTTGATGTTGTTTTTTAGTCAGTGTGTTTGGAAGGTTTGGGTTAATAGCGCTTTCCTTTAAGATCCATAATGAACAGTCCTGTGGCTGTCCCATGTTGTCCTGAAATTTGTCCTACAGGGTGTCTGTGGGTTTATTGTCATCCCATTGTGTTTGTGGTAGTGCCACATTGACGTTTGGTTTCTTTCAGCGCCTTAAAGAGTGATGATTTTTTTCTTCTTCATTGAATGGTTGACAGACTCACAGAGTCCTGTGTGCTGTTTCCAGTAATGACAATACTTACATTTGTTCTTTATAGAGAGCTTGGTACAACGTTGACGTCTTTTACACTATTGTAGGATGAGATAATTCGGCAATAAATCTGCCTGTCAATCAAATATCAAATATTGACACTGCATTCCCACTTGTACTAACACGCGTTCCTTCATTTCGGTATCAAGCCTCACTGCTCAAGTTGGCGACAGACTTGCCTTCAAATACATGTCGATTTAAATACTGTTTTCATTTAGGGAGACATATATTAACACTTCTATCTAAATTGTTCATTATAATTCTATTCAAATCGCAAATCCACTATTTGACTTGATAAACCGCAACCGCAATAGCGCCCCTTGCTGCTACAGTGAGAACTGCGTGATGTACTGCGACCGAGTGGATGACAGAAATCTGTGTATTTGATGTGCTATTTTTTCATATTGGCATTTTTAAACGTAAAGAACACTATTTGTTATACAATTATTTATTTTATTAGAAAAAACTATATACATGAAAAGAAGTATGCCCAAACTTTTTTTTTTTTGTTTTTTGGGGTAACATTTTGTAACTTATGACTTCAATATACATAAACCTTTTGTAATATTGCTCTTTTGGCATTGAATAAAAAAGAAATGAAAACATGCTTCCTCATTGAAATCAATGCAACAAATAAAAACAGACTACTTATGTTTACAAACTGTTTTTGCATTGTATTCAGTAGTGTCCAGAAGTGTTTGACGTGTTGAGTAAGAGTTTTATTGCATAACATTCAAGATGAATAGCAAAAAAAAAGAGAATATTTATTACAACACAAATGTGACCCTGGATGGACCACAAAACTAGTCATAAGGGTCAGTTATTTAAATTTAAATATTCATCGGAATAAATAAGCTTTCCATAGATGCATTGTTTGTTATAGGACAATATTTGGCTGAGATACAACTATTTGAAAATCTGGAATCTGAGGGTGGAAAAAAAAAAACAACAAAAAAAGCAATATTGACAAAAGTGCTTTATAAGTTGTGTCCAGTAATAAGATCTCTTATCATGGGCATCTTAAACATGCAAAAATTAAGTTTTGATATATTTATGGTAAGAAACTTACAAAATATCTTCATGGAACATGATCTTTACTTAATATCCTAATGATTTTTGGCATAAAAGAAAAATTTATAATTTTGACACATACAATGTAATCCACACATTTACAAATATTTTGCATGTTATTTGATTTATTTCCTTAAAACAAAACAAAAAAACGAGAAACGAAGCAACTGAATTTTCTTTTTTAAGGAATGTTTAATAGATATATTAATTGGTAAATGTGAATTGTATATGTAGCCTTTATGGGGGTTTTGACAGAATTTTATTGCTAATTTGATTAAAAAAAAAAAAGTAATGTCACACAAGACCTTAAAGAATGGTAGATTAAGTCAATAACGAAAGTGTACAAAAGAAAATGTCTATATTTTCGTTCTGCTCTTGAAGACATCCTCCGCCTGTTGCTCTTTATAGCATGAGCACAAACACATTACAAAATAAAACAGTTCACCTTGAACACTTAACACAAGCATATCCCCTGTGTCCCTTTCCATTTCAGTGGCACTTTTATGCCGTGCACGGTGTAATGTTATTTGTGAGGTTGTGGCAGTAGGGTTACGGAGGGCCCCTTCGGCTTTGAAAAGAGATACTTGGTCTTTAAGAGGTGGCAGGGCACAGAAGTGAGTGCCCCTCGACATTCAAGGTGTATCCAATGCCTCACGCTCAGCGAGATCTAAAATGCAAAACAGACGGCAGTGCGAGTCAAGATCAAAGCGTGCGGCCGTGGCCCCGCTCGGCCTGCTGTCCACACATGCTGAGCTCTTCTGTCAGACTGAATCGCTGCCATGTGGGCTGTGTCTTTCTGCACACACCGACTCACACAATAGGTAGCTACCACTCACCGCCACCAAAAACTCTTTATTATTGCACCGTATCTGAAGTGTATGTACAGAGACACAGTCACGTACACCGAGCCTCACAGACCGTCTTCTCCTGCTCATGTCACACAAGGACATTCTGTGCTGGAAATAGCAGGCAGAAGCCCCTTCAGTGCAGAACAGAAGTAAAGGGAACTTGGCATAACTGTTCTCTCTGACTAGTTCAGTATTTTGTCAGTTGATGGTGAAAGGAAGTCATATTTCAGAGTAAACACACACACACACACACACACAATCGTGGTGAAACAGTTTGCACTCAGAATTTGCCTGTAAATTACTAGTTAAGTAAATTTTTTTTTGTTTGTTTTTTTATATTTTGCTATTTATATAATAGAAATAAATATATTTTAATGCACAGAGCAATAAATCTTCACTTCAGTTAAACACCAAACTTTCCAGTTTTATTCTTATGTATATTCTGAAGGTTTTTAAAGAGGGGGTTGTTTATAAACAATTTTATGGATTTATATACAATTTTATTCCTAAAAACAAATAAAAACATTAGGAAAATATATTTTACTTTGTAGCTGTTGACAGTATTTTTTGATGTAAGGAGTGATAAAATGAAGTAAGCATTTTGAACTTGGCTTTATCCAATGTTTAGATTATAAATATATGCTAATTAGTGCATATTTAATTATATAATGTATCATTTGCATATTTAAACATAACATTTTAGAAACCTTATAATGCAAAAAAATTGGGGGAAAGTTAATAGTTAATTTTACCCAATTCACCTGTAATGTCTTGCCTTAATGATATGAAAATAAAACTAATAATATATTAACTTCAAAAGCAACTTTTTTGTCTATTCAGAGCTTTCATTTGTCATAATGTCTTCTGTTTAAGCATTTTTCTCAACAAATATCGATGTATCTGGTCAAATGTGTTTATATAATCTTAACTGACAGCTCAGGTCTAGTTTTAAAGGTTTAAACTTAGCATTTTTTTTTTTCAACAAAAACCCCAAAGCGGCAAAATATACTTTTTTGCCATATTCCTATCCTGTTATCTGCAAGGCTGCACACTTGTGAGGTGAAAGACTGAGGTCACGGCTAAGGTCATAAGGTCATGTGTGCGTTTTCAGCCGTTCTTATATGGACAAACCTCTAGCAAGTGTTAATCTGAGCCCCAGAGTCCTTTGAGGTGTTTGTCAGCTACTTGACCTGTTTGTTCAGCTGCGTGCCCCTCATTCCCGAACCCCTCCCCCAATTTCTGTGCACCCTGTGCCAACAAGCCGTCTCTAGGTCAGGCATCGGGCCAGGTAATATGCCACTGACTGCAGCACTCTCCCTATGAGCCCAGGCATTCGAGCTAGTCCTGGCAGTCCAGGTCAGCTATTCCAGGTTCCACGCAGCACGAGCTGCCTTCTAATTAAGCCCGCCAAGCAGCCGCGGCCCTTGCGGCATTGTGGGCCAGACACTTCCTGAAATGTGCTACACCACCCATAAAGTGCCAACGCTTAGAGAAAGAGTGCAAAAGCGAATTGGATTTGCTCTAAAAACAGCCTCGCTTGAAGAGAATAACACGAGAAGAGGGTGGTCAACTGCACTGTGGGACTTCTTTTATAAAAGCCAAATAGTGGTTCTGCATCATTGCAAAATGTTTTGGGCCTGAGTGTGTTTTTTTCCTTCTCTGCAATTGTAGAATGATCTAACCATTACTGTAGGCTTTCGAGCTTTAAAAATGACACAGCTGCATGAAAAAAATCAATGTAAAATATAAAATATTTAAAAAAATAAAATAAAAACATAAGAAGAGAAGCCATACTCTATATAGAAATAACTCTATCATCTCTATTTTCATTTTTCCACTTTAGTGAGCTGTTAACTATTGCGACCAGTTTATTGAAAGCTAAATCTGATTTTTGAGCGAATCATTCAGACTGGTTTTCTGAACTGGATTCACTTAAATGATTCAATACAAAAGAATGATTCATTCACAAATCAACATTTTTGAGCTTTTGTAATAAAAATGAACTCCATAATATGACACACGTTTTAAAAAACCAATAAAACCACTATCCAGTATTTCAATCATGACAAATCTCTGAAGATTTAGCATGGTGATGGATATGACAATGTTAATGTATTTGGTCTTGGCGGAATAGATCTGCTACACTGCTGCTGAATTGCTGCTGCTGTTGGTTATTGCTGTAGTTGTAGATTATTGCTGCTGCTGCAAGCAAGTGCAGGAACTGGCTACTGCCAACGCATACGGCGATACGGTGCTGGGAGTATTTAAGACATACTGCTGCTCCACAAATAGCATATAAAATAACCCGTAGCAGATCTATAGAGGTGGAGCTGGGGAAGGTGGAGGTTTTTCAGAGAAACTCTGAAAGCGTGCTGCAAAAATCTCAAGTGAATGCTAGCCAGCCATTTAAATGTAAAGCAGCAAGCTCATTTGCTGCATATGCAACATGAACCAATCAACTTGAGCCAAGTAGTTTAACGCTGTGAATATCAGCAGTTTGTGTTAACAACCCGTCTCCTGCGCCATCTACAGTTTCATGCCTTTGAACTAAAAAAAAAAAACAAAGAAAAAGAAAAAAAAAAAAAAAAGGAAAAAAAAAAAAAACCATTTATGCAACTTCATTAAGGATTCATGCCTTTGTGCATGCCTGGAAAATAGTACAGTAAAGTTTAGTAGATTGTTTTGACTTAGATAATTTTTGGGATCAGTTTCGTGAGAACACTGTAAATAATCATTGTAAATTTTTGTAAATACTTCCATATTTGCTGATAATTCAGGGCAGCAGTTTCATATTCCTATCGGCTTTAGGATGCATTGCATGTCTTCTAAGCAGTTTACAGGAGATGCGTGTGTCAATTACGATACTTCAAGTTAAATTTTTTTCTACATGCTGACTGGAGTACAAAGGACAATTTGCATAATTTTTACATTTATTTAAAGCAATAGCTCTGACGGCACCCATTCACTGCAGAGGATCCATTGGTGATCAAGTGATGTAATGCTAAATTTCTCCAAATCTGTTTCGGGGAACAAACATCTTCAGGCCATCCAAGATGTGGATGAGTTTAAGTAAATTTTCAGCCATTTTTGGGTGAACTATTGCTTTAAAATACTAGATTTCTTTATTAATAATATAATTTTTTTATGCATTTCTTGTAGAACTTTCTTGAAGAATTTTAGGCCTTGAAGTGTTTTGTTGTTCTTTACAATTGCAAAATGATCTAACCACTACTGTTGGCCACCAAAGTCGAATATACAGCAGTAATGCCTGGTGTCATATGGTAATATCATTGTCTTTTGTCATTAAGCGTTTAAAATAACACCTCAAATTTGTAAGATTAGTATTAAGTCCCAATACTGAAACACCATCCAGTGTACAGCACCTGTGAAGGCAGAAGTCTGTTATTATCCACTGCTGTTAGGAAGTCTGTAAATAGAAATGGTGTAACTTCTGGAAGGACATGTGGAGTGTGTGTGAGAGTGAGAGATAGAGTTGGTATGAGGCAGGATCTGCCACCGCTCTAACACAGGCCTGATGTTTTAAAATAAAGCAGGCTGTTGGCTTTGATGTTGAGGGGCCTCTGAAGCAGACGGTCTGATTCAATAAAGATCACTGCTGCTTATCCCGCTCCATGCTGTAAGCTTAGCCTTCACTCCAAAGTGCTTTTATGAAGGTGAGATGGGAGAAGACCATGAGAATTCACTTGATACTAACAGCAGATGTACTTTAAACCCGCTTGATCGGCGTCCTTCTGGAGCTTGTGATGTGGTTGTGCTCAATGTCACCCGCTGTCACTGTGGGCTCTGTGATCAAGTTTGACGTGTTAGGGCTTTTATGTACAATCATTTGACTTACTGTGAACATGCATCAAAATTCAACCATACCTGCCAGGCACCAAATGTAGGGAGGGGTTAGTCACTCTTTGAATTTGGTGGTCTAGATAATATTAAACCAAGATAATGTTATTTAGTTGGCTTAATAAATAACTGAGCTATTGTTGGATTTGCAAAAATAACTTTTTTTTGAATGGATCAGTAAGAATGCTGAAAACTACAAAAGTCAGTGATGTTTTATGTCAGATGCATTGTTTATTTATTCATAAATGTGTGTTTATGAATATATTAATTATATTATATCCATATCATTTAATATATAATTTAGCATTTACAAATTTTTTTTTTTTCACATTTCATATTTTTTGCATAATTGAATTTTTGGAAAATTACACACACACACATGCATGTTTGTATTTCAAATATAACTTTTTTGTTTCCTTTTTACTCTTTTAAAGCAATTGAATTAAAATACTTTTAATGAAAGTAATTAAAATGACTTAATTAAAATACTTAATGAAGCAATGAAGCATTAAACAGTCAAACTTACTGTAAAACTTTTTTTTTAATGCTGTTCTTTTTGAGCTTTATATGTTTTAATCAGTCTGGGAAAAAATGTATCAACGATTCCACAAATATATTGCTTGGCATAATTGTTTTCGACTGATAATAATAATAAAATGTTTCTTGAACATCAAATCAGCATATTAGAATGATTTCAGAAGGATCATGTGACACTGAAGATTGGAGTAAGGACATGACATGAACATACAGCCTCTGCCTCAGCCGGAATAAATGGAATATCTGAATATATGAAAAATCTAAAAAGGTAAATTGTAATAACTTTCCTAATAATAACTGGGTTTTACTTTTACTGTATTTTCTTGATTTAAAAAGTTTATATTTGGTACGCTGAGAAACTTTTCAAATAGGTCTTACGTTTACTTTACTGTACCGCTTACGCAATTTAGCATTGCAAGATAAAATTGTTGGCTTTCCTGTAGGTTAATGTTTTATTATATATATATGGAATATATATATATATATATAGATATATATATCCACTGTATCTCAATACAAAAAAACAAGATCTATTGTCTGGCATTATGTCACTGCACAGGTCAAATGTTGACCCAGGGTTGGTCCAGCACAAAACAGTGAAAACATCATTGATACAAACATCTGAAGGGATGTTCTGAGGTCTCAGCTTTGGCTCTAAGAATGCGGCCCTCTATTCATGTGACTGCAGGATCATAGTCAGAGAAATTACTGAGGAATTTAAGAATATGAGCGAGCTTGCAAAAAAACATTTGAGTCCCATTTAAAGGGAGGGAAGAGTATTTTGCATCAGACATCAAAAGCGGAGCTTAGGCCTGTTTCTGGATAGAGCTAATAGGAGTCTTGTGGAATGGCTTAAAGTGTTTAATATCTGAGGATGGATCTTATTTGACTGTGATACAAGGTGAAAGACTCTTTGACCTCAACAGATCCTATGGAATCATCTCCTGTGAATTTAACACTGAGAGTCAGCAACAATTGACATTTAATGTGACATGGACTATTTATTTAGCACTCAAAATGTGTCCATACATCTATATGCACAAACCCCTACCATCAACACATGACTATGACTCAATAAATACTTTGCAAAGATTATGCAGGACTGTTTTGTTTTTAGCAAAAAAGGACAAGTGATACAACAGGACATAATATAGGAATTCTGTTCATCCAACTAGACAAATATATGCATGTTTACACAGAAACCTGAATATTGTATCCGATACCCTTATATCCGTCCAAGAATCCTGAGGTGAGGGTTTCCAACTGCATGTTGGCCATAATACAAGCATGCAAAAACACATGAAACTCTCGCTGTCAGCTGATCATTGGTGGGGTGATTCCTGATATGACTTCCCTTTAGTTTTCCCTTTTACTCCTTATAAAAAAATCTGATAGCCCAAGTAATACAGATCAACAATACAAAGAGAACCACGATATTATTCTTTCCATGAAAACACTCCAACCAGAGGTTCTGAGGGAAACCATATGAAGATGTTCATAGCAAGTCCTGTTCAACACAGCCAGTTTTCGAAACGAGTTCTGCTTCTGTTTTAGAAGGTTCATAGCATCATCTCAGCTCAGAACTCTCTGGCCTCCTCAAACTGTTTATAGTAGTCCTCATCCTGAGGGTTCTCTGCACATTTCTGTCCGTTATTGGGAGGTCGAGCCTGGTTGTAGCGGCTCCAGTCGCCCTTGCAGATGATCCATGGTAGGATGTCCACTTTGTAGTGCAGGTCGGCGGAGAACTCGGTGCTGATGAGGTTGGGCGTTCCGGCCCCTTTGCCTCGGGTGATGAGCTTCATGCTGTCGTCGTAGCAGCAGTGCTGGGCCGCCAGCGTGGTGGATTCCAGCGTGAGCATGGAGCGGATGCAATAGCGAGCAGTGGGTTTGTAGATCTCCAGCTTCTCCTTTGGTCCGCTGGCGTCCTTCCAGCGGAAGTTGCGCCTTGTGGTGGCGTCATGAACGTCTGCAGTGCTGTAGGCCACCTCGGTTGGGTATAAGCAGGGGCAGCTAGGTAGGTCGTTGGCCACTTTGCTCATGTATTTCTTGAGGAACTCGCTCTTGCAGTTCATCCAACGCTCGCAGCTGTCTGTGTCTGGGGAGTAACCAACATCACAATCAGAATCACACAGTCAAAGCAGTTTTTAAATACGTGATTGACACGTTTCCAAAGGAATTTTAATTCCGTAAGTTTTCCGTAATTCTCACTGTTAACTAGTTGCTTATTAGCATGCCTATTATTATCATATTGGCTGTTTATTAGTACGTATAAAGCACATCTCTAAGTCTACCCAACACCTAAACTTTAAAACTACCTTACTAAGCAGTAATTAGGAGATTGAGGCAAAAGTTATAGATAATAGTTAAATAATAGTGAGAATTGGACCTTAAAATAAAGTGTGACTGAAATATGTTTGAAAAAATACCGTAATTGACTGAATATTAAATAAAAGAAAATAAATAGAATATAATAAAATAAAATAGTCGCTAAATCCACATAGCCCAGTAGAGTAACATTGTTGTGTTTATTTTTGATCGGGAATCGGACCACATTAGTCACACTTGGTTTTGACTGACTTAAAACAGCACATTAAATTAATATTATCTTATAAGTTTGTTTTTTAGTGAATCAAAACCATACAATACAACTAGTGAGGTCAGATTCATGAATGAATTAGTGAACTAGTTGTGCTGTTTGGTTGTGATTCACTAAGAACCGACTCTTAAGACTAATTTGTTAAGGAATCAGACTGCATTAGTCCAGATAGTAGTGGTGTTGTGGTTTGTAAGCAACATTTACCAATTTACCAATATATGTTTTCCTACATTTACGATAGTAAGCTAGTAGGTTTTATTGGTGTACTAGAAAGCTAATCTGTATTCCTGTTTCTCTGCCTGAATATGGCACAATATAGAGTAAAAAGAGTACCATTGTAGAGTTAGGAGCTTGTTTTGCTTGCTTTTTAGTGACCAGTTAACCAGGTCGTGTTAAATTACAAATAACTTACCAACTCCAAAGAGTTCTGTTGCATTAAACTCTTCAGTGCCGGCGAGAAGACTGACTTCTGTTGCTGCCGTCTTGAAAGCATCTTCAATCCCTGTACATAAGAAAGTGGTTTACTCAGTGCCATTCATTTCAAAGATGGTCTTTTTGGCAGCATATGCCACTTGGTAATCTAGGAACAGGTGTTTGCTTGTACGGCCTCCAAAGGATGGTCCAGGGAAAGGCTTTCTTACCTGGACAGCTGGGCATGTCACATGTGCGTGACTCTGTGGCTGTGCAGGCGTAGCCGCATGACCTGGTCCGCTTCTGGTTGCCATTTCCACAGGATACGCTGCATGGCGACCAACCACTCCAGTCACCGTCACCATCTATGTAGTCTATAATAGAGTGAAAAAAATATAGTTTTTTCACACATTCACTGGCTCTTGAGTGCTATGACATGATTTCAAGCACAGGTTGTGTTGTGCTCCTGTCCCACTGAGCAGATCCTGATTCAGACCGTATGTTTCAAATACCTGAGGCGCTCAAACTCTGCCTGCTGGCCAATACCATTAGCATACTTCTCTAATTGGCTCATACACATGGGAGTGGGTGAATGAATGAGCCAAGTCTGCATACTTAAGCCAACTTCCAACTGCTTTTTAAACAACATACAAGTACTACTCTTACATTTCTGATTCAGTGATGAGGGGCAACCAAAACAGTAGCTGAAGTATTGAGGTGGAGTATTCTAGAAATTCTAGAATGTCATTTTCTGACATTGCTATCATTTTATGGCCTTCAATACAGTTTTATATCCTTACAATGGGCGTTTACAGTTGATCTGTTGGACACAAAAACATCTGCTCTTGCTGGATTAACATGAAACCAACCTAAGATTTTCTGTTTAGAAATGAAAGATAATTTCTAAATTAAACTAAGTAAATCAAAGCTGAAATTTTAATAATAACAATGTATTTGTTTAACATTATTTATTATTTTGTTATTATTATTATTATTTATCAATTGCGGCTAGGAAAATTCTTTACAGGATGATGATGATGATGATGAATCTAATAATAAAAAATGTTTATGCTCTAAAATATATAAATTGTGGCTAGGAAATTCTTTACAAAATTATTATTATTAATCTAATAAGTTTATGCTCTAAAATGCATCAATTGTGGCTAGGAAAATCTTTACAGTATGATGATGATGATGATGCTTATTATTGTTATTATTATTAATCTAATAATAAAAAAGTTTCTGCCCTAAAATATATAAATTGTGGCTAGGATATTATTTACAAAATTATTATTATTATTATCACTCTAATAATAAGTATATGCTCTAAAATATTTAAACTGTGCTAAAAATCTTTACAACAACTTTACAAAAGATGATGATTATTATTATAAATTCTATGTTGTGATAGTCATTTTTGTATTTCTATGGGGGGCCAAACACAAAAATTTATAGATTATTTTAATCAATAATAATAACAATACCGGGTTTTAATATATTTAATAATTCATGATAATATTTTAAATATTTCTTATTTGTTATATTTCTTTTAAAATATTCTTTCTTTCTTTCTTTCTTTCTCAGCTCAATCAGATAATGAAAGAAAAGCAGCCAAACCAAGGGTGGATACTTTGAAAAAGCTAAATTATAAGGAAGTTTTGATTTGTTTAACATTTCTTTTGGACATTACATAATTTCAAACTTTCCTGGTAGTGTATACACACACACACACACACACACACACACACACACACACACAAACACAAACAATCTATATCCTCTGCCCCTGATGAGAGAAAAACAAAGACCTTTGGTCTTAAAAAGACAACATTACTTTCAGCGCCGTCAAGCTGCATGGTCACAGTCGAGTGCGGGCCAACTCACAGGCAGCAACATGTCTGAACCCACACGAGCCACAGCTCCCCACACACCGCTAATGGAAACGAATAAGCCAATCAAAAGCAGATACGGCAAACCCTCAGGAATGAGTCACGGCCACAACAGACCGTGTGCTAGTCGTGAGGAAAATTTATATGGAGAATTTTTAACTTCGATTTGGTATTACCTTAACACATTGATCAAAGAGAGTTCCTCTAGAGCAAAAGGGTTTAGGCAAGTGGTGACAGGGTAAGAATGCGTTTGACAGGAAGTGCAGTCTCTGACAGCAACACACATTCACTCATTTAACTCCACTTTACCAAAAGAGACAGAAAGAGAGCTATTAGACCAGAGGAACAGATGCTCTGGATTCACTCTCTCCTGCTTTGATGTTCAGGAGTGCTTTCTGTCACGGAGACAGACTCTGCCACACAGGAATCTCTCTCCTACAGGAAGCAATCTACAATCACAGACTCCGTAAGAAGCACTGTCCTTGTTATAGTGACAGCGTAAATCATCTGACGAGCAAATTACAGATTCCATCACCTCACGGCGGAGCCATATTTATGCTTTGCAGAGCCCTTCATTAAAACAATAATTCCGTAACACATGCTCGTCTGCAACGAACCGTATTCGGTCTGGGATCTGCTTCCTGTGCCAGCAGACCCTCTTCGCTCCCAGTCTCCGAGCGGTTTAAGGAAGTTGCTGTCCTCCGTGTTGCTCTCGTAGGGGTAATCATGTTCGTCAGGACCCTTCGGGGTGGACACGGAGGATGATGATGAGGACGAGGAAGACGAGGAAGACGAACGCTGCCACCAGTTCCTCCAGTTAGGAGCCGCCCAGCCAGGCTTGTTTTCTTTGCGTATTCCCTTCTCTGGCTCCGAACCTTCCAGGCTGTCCACCACTTCTATGGTAACCTAAAGATTTTAAAGGATACTATCGTTAGTAGAGTTTACTGAGGCAAACATCGCTTATTATTGCTTATCCTCGAGGTTAGGGATTTAATACCTCAAGTATATACCTATAATATAAATTATATATTCATAGATACTTAAATAACCCTGAAATGGGGTCATAAAGATTCATTTAAATAAATGAATCATTTTATTCAGCAAGGACGCATAAATTTATCAAAAGTAATAGTAAAGATATTCATAATGTCACAAAAAATATTTTCTATTCTTTTGAACTATGTTCATCAAAGAATCTTGAAAAAAAGAATCACTGTTTCCACAAAAATATTAAGCAGTGCAACTGTTTTCAACATTGATACATAATTTCTTTGCACAAAATCAGCACATTAGAGAATGATTTCTGAAGGATCACATGACATTGAAAACTGTAGTATGCTGGTGGAAATTCAGCTTTTTTAATATATTAAATAGAGAAATATGTCAAATATTTTTACTGTATTTTTTGATATGTTTATAATTCCCATAATTTGTTCACAATATAACTAATTTTGAAGTGAATATGAATTTATAATACTTTTAATTCAACCACACACTGTAAATTTTAAATTGTTGTTAATTACAAGTGTTATTGCACATTAATGTCATTATGTCTATTAAAAGTTTATTATATTCATATTTATTTATTTATTTATGTTACACCCCTTTTGATAGTCCACTTTAGACATTTCGGTACTACCTTAGTAACTATTGCAACAACTACTTCCTCATTAATTTGGCAACTACTCTACACCCCAACCTCTCAGAGTAGACGGTTAGGTTTAGGGTTAGTAGAATAAGCTGACATATACTTGCAAAGTTTGTTATAGTCAGTATGTTGTATGTTGTGGATCCATCAAAATAAATTGTTAGAAGATATTAAGCAGACAGTCGACTAATACTCTAATGACTAGTTAGTGACTTGTAGTTGCAACGTTTCTTACTGTTATTAGAATGTCTAAAGTGGACAATCAAAATAAATTGTTACTTATTATTAACATTATCTAAACAAATCGATAGTACCATGGTAGTACCATTTGTCCATGCATGCCCTCCAACATTTCCTTTTGTAATACCATTTCAAACAGTAATTTCCATGCTGGGGTGCTATAAAACTAAACCGACACGGCGTCCTGCTCGGTCCCTTTTATTGCAATCTATTTGTTTATTTGCACCTGTTGAAATAATCCTACCGATCAAGGGTGTTTGTTGTACGAATAGAGGGTTTTTTGTGGAACATCAAACAGTGGGTGGTGTTGTTGATCTTGTGAGGTCCAGGGTGATATTGGTTTTAGTTCATGGTCATGCTCCGTGACTCTCTGATACCGGCCTTCGCATGACACCCCACCCCACAGTACACTGTTCCTCCCATTGGGGGCAAGGTGGCTTCCCTCTCTATCCTCTCTTTCTCTCAGCTCTCTCCCCTAAACATCAGTTTCCAAAGGTCCTCTCCTTAGACCATGAAAGCCAATGAGCTTGAATCTATATACCCATTGCCCCACCCCACCCCCCACCCCGAGCCTCACACACCCACACTTCACTGCCATCTTAGACTTCGATACCTTTCTCCTTTCTGTCCATTCTTGGTCAAGATTCACATGTTTTTGCTTCTGATGTGGATCAAGCCTGTGGTGGATTAGTTGGCAGCCGGTGCTGTGCAGGTGTATGTGGTTACTAAGACTCTAGGTGGATGTTAGAGGTTGTGTGTGTGTGTGTGTGTGTGTGTAAGATGAGAGAGAGAAAGCGGGGGACCAAAGGCTCCTTCTTGAAAAGCAGTTCTGATGTCATCAAGCTTTCTGACACTTTCTGTTTGGCCAAGATTTTACTTTATGTGCTGGTCACCATGTTCTCCTTTAAATCTTTGGTGTTTTGTGCGCACACAAATTTTTTTTTATTCAGCATTGTTGGCTTTGCAAAAGCTAACATTTTTAAAACTAATATATTTATTTGAGATTATATTCTATATAAGTAATTTACATAGGTCTAAGTTTATTAGTTATTATAACCGTTAAAATCTTGGCCAATTGGGTAGGAAAATATCTAAAATCCTTTAAAACAAATGCAACTTATTCCTATGCGTTATGCTGATTTGTCAGCAGCCATTACTCTGGTCTTCAATTTCACATGATCCTTCAGAAGCCATTCTAATATGCTGATTTTGGTGCTCAATTATTATTATTGGTACTCAATTATCAATGGGAAAACATTGTGCTGCTTATTTTGGAAAAAAATTATTTTTCAGGATTCTTTGATTACTTTAAAGAACAACATTAAAACGTATATCACTGTCTTTTCATTAATGCGTCCTGCTGCATAAAAGTATTGAATAGAATACGTTAACTACTTGGCGTGTAATCACGTTACCAATAAAAATTATTATTCAGCAAATGTTGCCATATTATAATAATAAATGTTTCTTGAGCAAATCAGCATATTAGAATGATTTTCTGAATGATCATGTGACACGGAAGACTGGAGTAATGTTGCTGAAAAATCAGCTTTGCCATCACAAGAATAAATTACATTTAAAAATAATGAAAAAGAAAACAGTTATTTTAAATTGTATTTATATTTCACAATATTACTGTTTTTTACTGTCTTTTTTTATTTTTGTAATGCTACCAATGTGTTTATTTATTGTGTAAACCATATTATTAGCTGATATTACTATTATATTATATTTATATTATATGTGACACTAATAGCATTACAAGTGATTTGCCAAGTAAGAAAAACACACTGATTCTGAGCATCTTCCTACCTGAATGTTGGGTTTTGCCCTTTATATTCCGCGTTGTAGATCAAGGGTGGAAGTTCTGCAGTCCAGCAGAAAAGCTCCATGTCAGTCTCTCGCAGGCCTGCCCCCTGTCCCGTGACTCTGAACCCAGGGCTGAGACGCTGAAATATGAGGCACTCGGGACTTTCTGTCACCCGGCCCCAACTGAACGGAGGAGCTGCTTTCTGCATTGACATTACTCTGCATAAAACATTAAACCATGGAAAATATTAGATTATTGGTTCTCAGTACCTATTAAAAGTCTGTTTTTAAGTCTTATTTTTTAACATACTAACTACATATGCAAGTTGCATTTTATTGTTTGCATTTAGCATAGTCACAAACCTGTGACCCATTTTTTGTGACCCACCAGTATCCTCACAGATATTCAAGGACTTGAATCATTCTGAAGAATGATAAATGTTAAAACAAACCACTCAGAGTGAATCATCCCTCTGTATACAATTCTTGACTTTGCTGTCACAGATTCAAAAATTCATCTCAATTATCAGCTTGTTTCCACCCAGACCTTGGGAGACATTCTACAATTGATGTTAGACTCAGTGTAGAAGTATATTTACACTGTGTAACTTCCCACCAAGAGAAAAACAGTGTACAGATGAGAGTGGTTAAAAGTGGCTTAGGGTCTATTTACACAATTTAAGTCTCATGCAGGAGTGCCCAATGGGTGATAGAATGGAATGGTGTTCCCTAGCTAGTCATCGATGATCATTAGTTGCTCTAGATGTTTGATAAGATTGAGTTTTGACCTTGTTGACCATTGTGGCCAACCTGGTTGGTGCTGGTAGACAACCTCTCAAAGCATCTACAATGTTCTAATCTGGTTTCTCCAGGAGAGATTGTTCATCGAATCTGTTCAGAAAGTTAATTAACGGGAAAATCAGTGACTTCATGATATAAACTTCGATAATCAACAATGATCAGAAATGCCTTAAAAAGGCGACCCAAACATCATCTTTTTCTTTCCACCTGAAAGGTGCGATTGCAACCTAGACATCTTTAACACCCCTTTAACCAGCCATATGTTCAAGAAAGAGACCTTAAAGTCGGAGATCAAGGGAAACAATACTGGTTTCATCCAGCTCAGCCCAGAACCATTTGTTTACACTGAGTGAGATTAGAGACATTAGCAGCTCCACTCACTCAATCTAACCTCAAATGGTCTAATTACCCACAGGTGCTACATTGCTCCTTATCACCCCATAATATAAACACACACCCCAGAGACTTTCTGTGAATCTTGAGAGAGCACCATGACAATAGCCAACCATTTAAAGCCTGCTGAGGGACAATTCACAAAAAGCCTCACGAATAAGATTACTGAGCAAAATCTGACCAGGTCCCTTTAAAGGGATTGAATGTTAAATTCATTGTTTTATTATAATCATTATTTTTAATATAATTTTCTGTCTTTCATGCTGTTTCAAATAATTGTTTTTATTTTGGTCAGTTCTGGTCATTTCAGCTAGTGTATTGCTTCAGAAGACCTTTGGATCATAAGGACTGCAGTCATGATACTTTTATGTTTTTATTTTTTGGTTATTAGGCCTACTATCGTAGTATGGAAATATACACTATTGTTCAAAAGTTTGTGGTCAGTAAGATGTTTTGAATGTTGTTTGAATAATTGTCTTGTGCTCACTAAGGCGCATTTATTTAAAAAAAAAATATCAATATTACTGTTATTGTGATATTTTTATATTGTAAAAACAATAATATTGTAAAATATTATTGAAAAAAAAACCTTCTATTTGAATACATTTTAAAATGTAACTTATTCCTGTAATGGCAAAGCTGAATTTGCAGTAATCATTACTCCTGTCTTCAGTGTCACATGATCATTGATCATTCAGAAATCTGATTTGGTGCTTAAAAAACATTTCTTATTATTATAAATGTTGAAAAAGTTGTTGCTTAATATTTTTTGTGGAAACATGATACATTTTTCAGGATTCTTTTATAAACAGAAAGTTCAAAAGATTTTAGGGCATTTATTTATTTTATTAATTTTATTTTTTAACTGTTTATTCATTTTTTATTTATTTTTGTACATTATAAATGTGTAGTATTTATAACTGTTCACTTTGGAATGCAATTTATTGTGTGCTTCTAATATAATATAATATATAGATATATATCTTATAATAATATATAATACATATTATATGTGTGTGGGTGTGTGTGTATATATATATATATTACAAAACAACAGTAAATCATGACATATTTTTAATTACTGGGTGAACTATTCTTTACAATTGGCCAAATAAATGCAGTGAAAACAGATAATACTGACCCCATGTCCTCTGTTATGTTTCTTATGTGCAGCCACCTGTCTCAACAGAGTCTGAAAACAAAACTACTGTCTGTTTTATGAAGTAAAAAATGCTCTTTAGTTATTTTGAAGGGATGTTAAAGCCTGGCTTCTGTCTTCCCTCAAGAGAGGAGTTCTGGTTGCAGTCCTGCACTGTTCTATTCTAGAAATAGATATAAAACGGAGCCCATATGGCAAAATTGTTGTGCGCCTCGCTGACTGACAAAAAAAAACGCTTTTCCCTGTCAAAGAGGGTTGTAATTGTTTTCCCTTAAGACTGCCAAGGCATGTGTTCGCTGTCACATACACACAGAGGGGGCAATTACTCCACAATTGGACAGCTATAAGTAGCTTGTAATCATGCAAACTGAGCTAGACAATAAGATCAAAGGGCACCATCAATCTTTTGTCTCTCTCTCCTCCCTCTTTTTCACTCAAGCCATTTTGTTTGACTGACTGAGTGCTGTGTAAAGCTGTAGTGTAGAATTCATTTCACTGCAGGTAAAGGGAACAAACATTGTCCAAGATGTTTTGGCAAAGCTATTCTGAAACGGTTGTTTTAAAGTTGTTAAAGTGGTTAAACTATAGTAAAGCTACATGAGTATGTGAGTGTTAAATAATGAACAATACACTATTAGGTGTTTAATAGCATGATGGTAATGCATTAATGGCTGGTAATATTGTCATGTTTTGATAGCAAAAAAACATTTAGAAACTTTTAAAAAATCACAAAAATGTCAGAGTAAACTTGGCATAACAACAGCGAAGGACCATCTAATCGCCTGTCAATCAATCTTCCTGCTAAAACAAGGCTTTTGAACTTTGCAAGTCGAACACGGCTTTAAATAAGACTGCTGTCCAACTGAAAAATATGAAAAATCCTAGAAAATCCAAGATGTATCAGATTACTTGAGATTCAATTGGTGTAAATGAGGCCATGAACAACTGTTAGATACCCATTACAGTACATTTGACAGTTCCTACAAAAACTAACATAGACATTACACACACCATTCTTCAAATCGTATGGGTTTCTAACTAGGAAAACAGACACATGGGTGACATACAGATGCCCCTGTCACATTTCTGACTTCTTCCACCTCCTGCTTCCTCTTCATTCCCTTTGCTTAAGGAGCATGACAGCAATTCAATTAGAAGCCTCTCAGGGGGTCTTCCCAGGAGACTGGACAGGAAACGAATGTTAAACACAAAGTGCAAAAGGCCTTTCAATGCAACACCTATATCAAGTAGTAAAATATTTGTTTTCTGACATTATCTGAGGAAATACACAACTTCTTGTAGACTGGACAATTACTAATTAACCCAATTTTCATGACACTGTTAATCCTATAGATTAAATAATAATAAATAATAAAAAAAGAGAAGAAAAAAGGTAATAATCGATGATGTTTATGTTTAAAGGTTTGTAGGTGCTGGTGGTTCTCTACTGCATCTGTACATTAAGTTCTTCAAGATCAGAAAATGCCAGTGGTCTGAACTTGGCCATCACCAGGCACTTGAGTGACGTGACATGTGGCCAAGTATGGTTACCCATACTAGGAATTAGTGCTCTGCAGTTAGTGCTCTCCATCCAAAGTGCACATACACTGCAGTGAACACACACACACACACACACACCGTGAACACACACCCGGAGCAGTGGGCAGCCATTTATGCTGCGGCGCCCGGGGAGCAGTTGGGGGTTCGGTGCCTTGCTCAAGGGCACCTCAGTCGTGGTATTGAAGGTGAGCGAGAGCGCTGTACATTCACTCCCCCCACATACAATCCCTGCCGGACCGGAGACTCAAACTCGCAACCTTTGGGTTACGAGTATGACTCTCTAACCATTAGGCCACGACTTCCCCACATAACACTGTCCCCAAATAATGATCTGCAATTGTAGATATTGTTAAAAATAGTCAATACATACCCACGATGCTACAACAGATGCAAGATGTATGCAAATATCACAGTATAGCTTCTGCCTCCAACCTTCACTGCTGCCCCCAACTCTCCTCAAACCTGGTGATGTTTGACACATTCTGTGTACATTCCAGACATTTTTTCAACAGCCGTGTGTCATAAACGTGTTCCCAGAAAAGTGAGTTCTGTCCCAAGACTCTCCGTAACAAAAACCACAGAATTGACCTCCAGGGCTAAACTGTAAAGACTCACTCGGGATTCCTTCATTTCCTTTAGCAGCCACTGACTGTAGTAAAACCAGTAACAGACTGTTCAAATTCAAACTTTTAGCTTTCAGCTTCTGAAAATCCAAACAGCTGTTGGAGAACTACATAATAAAGGAAATATCATTAAACTGTTCAGCTGAATCACATTGCTGCTGCTATTCCTCTACAAGAGAGCCACCATAGTGGATAAACACACATTCATCATGGTGTTGTGCCAATGTTTGCAGACTGACAAAGGCATCTCGGTGTCATGCTAAAAATACATCAAAAAGCCAGCCGCAGGGTTTTTAATGCACCCAACAAAGCCCTGATGATCTCAAACCCTTCTTGACCCCTTGGTCCGGTCTCTGGGAGCATTGCACTTGCTCCATAAACAGATGGCAGAACACTTTTAGCTGAAATCTGCACAGACTCATTAAAGCCAGGTCTAATCTCGGCTAACGGCACTAAAGGACAGTCTAAACTGAGAATGTATTCTGTAGCCCTGAAAGTCACCCTGCTTTATTTTAATGTTGTGCACCAATGTGTTGAACACATTTAGTCTATATTTGGCTTCCCCAACCCCCCTTTTTAATCTGGGCAAATGCATGGTTTGAAGCAAGAACATATTAACAGGATACTTGAGTGACACTGATGAACTAGTGGTGATAAATGATAGCCTGCAGCTAGTCAACTAGAGAGAAAGAGAACATCTCTGACCCTGGCTGAACCCCAGCTCAGTTTGAATGCTATGTCAAAACTAACTGACTAGATTCAAAACGGTGCATAAATCTGTGCAACATTACAAATAATGATGCTATGGTTGTTTTACCGTCACAATGTGTATGCATATTCTATTCATGTCTATCTATCTATCTATCTATCTATCTATCTACCTGGGGATCGATTGATCAGTGCAATGCAAAGATGGTGAACCATATTCATATTTTTCATTTATTTACTGTAATGCACATAAACAATAAATAAAATAAAAATTCAAGATAAAGTCATATGTCAACCCCCAGTCAAATGAAATATATTCTTAGTGACAGAAATAGATTTAATTTTCTGTGTTTTCTTTTGCCATATGATTTTTTTTCTTTAAAATTTCCCCCACAAATTCTCATTATGGTAAGGAAAAATATATATATATGATAAACATAAACAAATATATAATTGTGATTAAAAAATCGTAATGGTCTTGCAATTCATTTTATTGAAGCAAAAATAAAACAACTTTGATTTTTGGAGAAAAACAATAAGATCTGGACGTGTTTTCATAAAACTCACCTCCGCCACCTGCTCCGAGCTCACGGTGTCATTTCCGTGCTGCAGCGGGCTGCTCCGCAAAACCGTGATGTGTAACGTCAGAAGAAGGAGTCCCAACAGCAACAGCAGCTCCGCCGCCAGCCGCACCATCCTCTTCACTCGAGCACTCTTAGGACCCTGCGCCGCCGCCGCTGCTGCCGGGCTTCCGCTGTCGCCTCCTGCCGCTGCAGACACTCCGATCTCCGGATCCGCCGCGGACGAGGAGCCGCCACACCACTGCGGAGCCACCTCGGGGTCCAGAAGAGCAATACTCACGGGAAAAAGAGTAAGTGGCTAGAAATGATCTCAAAGAAGCCCAATCACTCCACGTTTGAAAACTGATCAGATCAATGAGGGATCTATAGCTCCTGATCTTAAAAATGGTATACCCCCGATGTCCAAAAATAACTTGAATTTCCTTTAAAAAGCAAAAAAGTAAGTCCCACAAACTCCAAAGCTATGTACCATTCCATTGAGCATCAGTATAAAATGCAAAAGTAGATTTCTATTTTGAGATAAAAAGTTTTACTTCATTGGAGTTTTACTTGTGCGCAGGTAAATCAGGTACACTGGCACAAGAGCACAATTCTGAGAACCTGCAGCATTCTTCTTCTGTTTTAAAATAAAAAATAAAACAAACCAACAAAGTCTCGAGTTCAAACCACTTCAAATCCTCGTGGTCTATCCTTCACGTCTAATATAAAACTTTGGGTACATTGTTGCGCTCCGGTGCATTGCGCAAAGTGCTGTCATCCTCTCCAAATGCCACTGTGTCTTCAAGGATTAAGTGTAGTTCACTATAAGCCCATCTTCAGAGTGATGAAGATCCAAAGTTCCTCCTCTGACTAACTCTTCTGAGCTCTGTCCTCAGGAGGGTGTATGAGCCGCTCTTGCGCAAGAGTATCCACACACACCTTCTGCGTAAAAGCGCGCTGTCAAATAACACACGACACCACAGTTCAAGACTAGTGTGTGTCCGCGTGTGTTCCCTTCTGTCGTTGTGTGTCTTTAGTCCAGCACAAACACAGCCAGACTCGTGCCCACGAAGCCTTTGGTGTTTTTATATCCCCCTCTTCTTTTGGTTTGCTGTCACCTCCCCTCCCCACCGATTTAACCCTTCATGTCCCATTACACTAGTGCACTCATCAGCAGAACACGTACCAAATGTCTTTATCTGTCAGTGGATGAGGAAAAGATGAAGAGATAACATTTTGCAGGCCAGACCAACATTTTAGATGGCATAACATATAAACTATTATTACTATAAAATGTTAAAATAAATAAATAAATCTATCTTCTTTAAAATTCAGAACTCATGACCCTCTCTATTAAAATCATGCAACATTTTTCATTTTGAAAATCCATTCAACTGATAACAAGTTTAATATAAAAATAAAAAGCTTGTAATCTATGGAGGACACAATTTACAAAAAATAACCTAATTTAAGGCAATTTTGAGCAAACTCTTTATAGTAACATTAATAAATGCTGCTAGATAAAACATGAATTTTGCAATTAGACCTCTAACTCAAAACCTGCTCAACTCTACATCATTTCTGCAAAATACTTGAGGGATTTAAGTGATTAATTCAATTTAAAACACTAATTAAAAGTGATTAATGGGTCAGAGTTTGTAAAGTCCTATTGGCTTTGCCTTTGTTTGGGTGATTATAGTGCTAATGAACTTATTGTAGATTCTAAGCTGAGAGGTGATGTATCAATATAAGGCTTTCTTTACCTCTTCCAAATTTCACACTTTCAGGAATGTGAGGACGGAGGGAACGAGGTGTGTCACGATTTGCATTTGTTTGTTCTTCATGGGTCGTCTGAGAGCCCACATCAAAAAAGTGCGACAAATGTTGTATCTCTTGTCCTGAACTTGCGTATTGCGTGGTTCAAAGGGGTTTGTGTTTTTTCAAGAATACTTGAATTTTCAAAGATGTTTGTTTGGACTGTCTACCTTCTGATTAAGCATACAAATCTGCATCGATGAAAAGGTGGTATGCAGAGCTAAAGTATTGTACACTTCACATCTCAGTAACATTTAAAAATGATCTCATTTAGTGCTGTTGAGCACGAAGTAAAAGGGAGAGGAATCTGGCAGGGTTCAGAATACCTTTGCAGTTAGAGTGGCACACAGTCTTGTGAGTTTCAAAGGGCGGATGAGCCAATTCATGGGGCCCCTTTGCTGATGGTCAATACTTAGACAGATGTTTTCTTGGAGCAGCACATTGCTGCATTGGTAGCAAGGAGATGGAAGGAGACTTGACATCTGTTCTCCAGACCAGCTAGACCCTCTGACACACAGGGTGGGGGTAAACTGATGGAGAGAGGCCCATCCTGTTGCGTGTGCATGTGTATTTGTGCGCTTCTGCTGAAATGTGTGTCCGTCCTTGATTTTCATATAAACAAGGATTTTTTCCCAAGTTGGGCTGTTAGAATTCCAAAATGTCAATAATCAAAGAATGAGTCTGGGTTTACGTACCTTGCAGAAGTGATAGCTTAGGAGTCATCCTTTGCTGGCCCAAATCTTTTACAACTACATCACACCACCTTAAAGACAATAGTGAAGGCAGGATTTCTTAACACCAGGGTCAGATAACCTGGGCTTGGGGTAAAAAAAAATGGCACTGAAAAATAGCACAGACATTAAAATACCTCCACAGTTTTAACCTGTTGTGTAATATTTGAGATATTTCACAATAGATATTATTCTTCTAGGTCAGTCTAGTCGTTGTTTTGAGCCTCTGCAGATATTACAGTGACCTATAGCTGTCAGAATAGATTGTGACGGTGAATGTGTAGCTAATATGTATTGGTTTTCATGTATGATAAACACAAAATAAAAAATAAAAAATATATATACATACAAAGACAAAAGTATTCAAAATGTTGGGGTCAGTCGGGTTTTTTTCTTTCTTATTTTTTTCCCCTTTTTTTGTTGAAGAAATTTATACTTCTATTCAGCAAAGATGCATTCAATTTATCAAAAGTGGCAGTAAAGGCATCCACAAAAATATTAAGCAGCAGCACAATTGTTTTCAACAGTAATAATAATAAGAAATGTGCATCAAATCAGATCAAATGATTTCTCAAGGTTCATGTGACACCGAAGACTGGCGTAATGACTTAAATTTTTCAGATTTGCCATCAAAATAAATTACATTATTTTAAAATATATTAAAATAGAAACGAGTTTTTTAAATTGCAATAATATTTTAATATCTTTAATTATATTTCACAAGTTTTAATTGGTATGGTGTATATACATAAAATGACAGATGGAAAGAATTTTGGTAATAAAAAAACATCCTTAAAGGTTTAAAATTGCCCCTTAATAAAAAGTAAATTTCTGACAGGCAGAAGAGCTCGTCCACTATGAATTTGTATTGGATGTCTTTTTTAGTAACACAACCTTGGTTGATAAATGTTGTTTTCCATCTGTTTGCAAATGTTTTCCAGTGCAACAACAAGTACTCCCACTGTGTCACTGAAATAGCTAGAACAAAAACATGCATTGTCCGATGAGTCTAGTCCCCAAGACATCTCCCCAGTTTCTCACCTCAGTCTTGAGAAATCTTCATCACTATGGTGTTGGTATTCTTGAAATAACAAACATTGTTTCAAACATGAGTGAAACAAGTGCAGACTAGACCCCATCTGTCTGTAGCATTTACTATCCGTCTTGATTCCTCCCAGCATTAATCAAGTGGTTACCCCACACCTGCGGAATGTGCATCTCTCTACTAATTACTAGTTTAAGGTGAATATTGGCTCGTGTGCAACATATTTGGCATGTTGAGCTCCAGCGCTCAGACAGCGATTTTGCGTCAAATGTAACAATTAAGTTTTGTCTCATTCAAAGCAGAGAATTTGGTAAAACATGTGCAGACACTACTTTTTGTTAGCACAAATAATTTTGCAGCAAATGAAAGTCAAAGAGGTAGTTACTATATGCTTTGGTGTTTACTGTGGTAAATACAGTTACTATAGAGACCATGTGAATGTGGAGGTGGCATGTCATAATTAAGGATGGAAATTGTAAGTTCTGTGCCTGATTCCTCTTAAGGATTCTGATTCTCCAATCGTTTAATTAACGAAGTACTTTTGAACTTTGGAAGAGTATAAGATAACAAGGGACAGTAAGCTGTATGTGTTTGATTCACTAAAAAGAACCCGCTCAAAGGAGTCATTTGTTTGGGAATCAGTTGGACTGCATTGGTTGTACTGCAGGATACTGATTCACTAAAAAGAACCGACTCAAGTTAATTTGAAAATCAGAGAACACCAAACCGAACTGGTGTTTTTTGAAAAGTGTAACTGTTTTTGAATGAGAAGTTTTCTTGGTGCCCAGTCCTAGGTACGGTCAAACTAGGTGTTTTGATTTCTGAAGAAAATATGAGTGAAATAAAATCTAAAATCCAGCAAATGAACAGAAGTTCTGCATCTGAAATATGCAAACAAATGACACGAAAACCCTTTCAAACTTTCCAAGCAAACATATGATTTTCAAGTACAATCAGTCTATAAATATTTTTTTATTATATTATTTATAATCAGAAGTAGTTTCCTGCACATGAAATACAAATAAATGCACGTCAGTGTAAATTTGAAGGACTTGGAGCTGAGGGCTGCAATGCGTGAATGTTTAATGACTGTGAATGAGTTGCACTGGGTCTGAAATGCCCAGCCTTGTTCAATCTCTTTCAATCAATGTAGTTGTGGATCACACAAACACATAATCCAGCACAGAATGGAGCTCTTTCATCAGTCCATTTTAGCAGCAGGATAAAAAAAAAAAACAAATAGGGCCACTCCAGGGATTGCTTATCGCAGCTAGTTTTGATGTAGGGCTCAGGGTAAGGGAGTTAATTGTTTGAATATTAGAGAGCTGGTGATATACGTCTTAAACCGGCCCCGCCATTTACCACAATCCCCTGAGGCAAAAAGATTTAAAGGGGTCATATGATGCGATTTCAAGTTTTCCATTTTTTTTGGAGTGTTACAAGCTGATTGTGCATAAAGAAGATCTGTAAGTTGCAAAGACTAAAGTCTCAAAAAAAAAGATATTCTTTATCAAAGTTAAGAGTCAATCATGCCTACCTAAAACGGCTCGTTCTAAAACACCCCCACATACCTCCGTCACTATCTGGGAAGATTTGCATAACCAAATGTTCACGCAAATGTCGATGTTGCAGCCTCATTTATGGAGGATCCTGATCCTGGGGAGGAGACTACAGTGCTGGCTGTTCTGACTCACAGACTGTAAGTACGTGTTTTATATTTAAAGAATTTGCCACCGACGATTCAAACGCGATTTTTGAGCAGTGTAGAGTAGCGCTTGTTGTTTGTCATTTCTCTGATCACAAATGCAGACATGGTTTTATGTTTACGCGGCACGATGCAACGCAACGCATAACAAGACAGTATAAGTCATTATAATCCGTAATTAGGTCCCTACTGGATGCAACAAATGCCTCGTTTATAATGGCTTATAATGTTTTTGTCTCATCGCTCCGGCCGGGACAGGGCATCACAATATGGTAAGGGCGTAACATTTCAGTCACACGCTTGAGGTATTCGGCCAATCACAACACACTGGATAGCTGGCCAATCAGAGCACACCTCGCTTTTCAGACCGATGAGCTTTGTAAAAATCGACTGTTTCAGAAAGGCGGGGCATAGAGAAAAAACAATAATGTACAGTATGTGGAAAATGTGTTTTTTTAACCTTAAACCGCATTAATACATTTCATTACACCAAATACACCAATAATGTTCTTTTTAGCAACATCATATGACCCCTTTAACAAACTTCTCAAAACTGTGAAACAGCAGTTAAAAAACCCAATTAAATATAATTTTACAAAATATACATGTAAAAATCAATGCCTCACAGTAAAACACACCTGAAAAAGCAGTAACACAGATTCTTGAAACACATGCACTTTTTTTGGAAAATTGTTCCAGCAAACTGGGACTAATATGTGATGGAATTGCCCTTGTTTGCGCATTTGTTTATCTTCTCCGTCTATATGACATCTGGATTACCATGTGTGTAGCATTCACATGATCACGGCATTCGTTATCTATAGGACCAGTCACTTCCACCAATAACCACGACTTTTTCCTTTTGCGATGACGATGAGTGATTAGCTGTCCAGCTCAAAGTCTGTTTCATCATACAGCTCTGGCCGATAGGAAGATCTGTGACGGGAGAACTTCACCTTGATGTCGTCTCCAAGTTCATCAAGGCTCTGGAGAACCTGGAAGAACATGGAGTGAAATGTGAAGCTAAGAAAATCAGAGCTTGCTATATATAATTTTTTTGTTGGGAATATGTCTGAGATGAGTTGCATCACTTCTGCTGCACTTTCCAGTGGCATTTTCTGAGGCATTAAATCTGCTTTGGATTGTAAAAAGCAATAAATCAATTGATCTAAAATTAAATTGAAGAGGTGTTCAATCAGTGTCATTCATCGCAACCCATGTAGTCCAACTGATTCTCAAACGAATTACTCTTTTGAGCCAATTCTTTACTCAATCAAAGATGTACAGCTTACCAAATACCATACCAAAATCATCTTGGTCATATTTGGGATATTTAATTGTGCATGCTTCCTCTATATTAACATTTAAAGTACCTCATCTCATCGTAATCTATTGCTCAATCTAAGTTGATCTTTAAAAACACTAATAATTGCATAATTGTTCAATGTAATCTTTACCCAATCTCAAAGTGAAATCCCCATTTCATTTTAATTTGACAATGCCTACATTCACATATTTTTTTGTAATGTTTTATTTTTCCATTATTTAGACAAAAGAGTATAGAATTTTAATACTGGCCATATATCATAACATAATTCTGTCAATCTGTATCACATAGAATTTGTATATCAGTGCATCCCTATTAGGAAATCTTTGGAAATAAACTAGATTTTCAGCTTTTATGTTTACAGATTTTTCTTTGTGCCTCAACACTCATTTTTATTTCACTGGACAAAAGTCTAACACTAACAGTGTGCGAAAACAACAACAAAGAATACAGATAGAGATAGATAGGTCTATGAGATGTTGGGTGTTGTAGTTTATTACCTTATCAAGCATTTCTCTGGTGTGGGCGGCAGACACACAGAAGCGAGCCCTGGCTTCTGTAATAGGTGTAGCTGGGAAACCTACAACTACAATGCCGATCTTTCTCTTCAACATGGCCCGTGAGAACGCCCTGTGAGCAGATGATTAACAACTTTTTGGCTTATCATCCCTATGGATTTTAGGGAAGTTTAACACACACACACATACAGTATACACACACACACACACACAAGCAAATGTACTACTGCCAAGCAATCAAATGTTCTAGAACAACTTGCATCTTCATGTTTTTTAGTTTTTTTTTGGTAGGGCTGTTTAGTATCGATGTCATGATTGATGGTATATAACAGGCAGAGGTTTTCAAGCTAATCCTGAAAGCAGTACATGCCTTATCCAAAAGTGTTTTCTACATTCAAGCTTCCAGACATTATTAGTGCTCTTAGTATGACAATCTTCATTACAAACTTTTAGCATATCTAGAATTTAAAGTAGAAACATTATGCAGGGTAAAGCTGTCGAGAATCCCATTCAGAGTTTGCACTGTCTGCTACCTTTCCTCACCCTTTGAGTGAAGGGAAATCCATTGTAAACCGCACAGCTGGACTGTCATTTGCATTAGCCAAGACGGAGAAAAATAAATGGATTGACAGGGAGAGAAAGGCAAAGGGAAAGGTATAATGGAGGAGGAAAAGATTGAGAGCGAGAGGAGGAGAGTAGGCCTCCACTTTGTCAGCAGAGACGACGTAGAGTGAAAGCTGGATTTAAAAGGCCTCACAGCTGCCGTCGTCTTTGTTGGTGTGCCAGGAAGCTGTTATCTTTGGAGGAGTCTGAAACGCCTGTGCAGTGATGAGCCTCTCGCATGTCATGTTTTCTTTCTGCCTCTCTTGTTTTTTTTCCTCACCACTGATTCATGGATCAACCAGACCATCCAAGATGGCTACGGTCCAACGTCTTCTTGAAAAGACCACATCGCCGCCTTTGGAATGACCAGTGGAGATGACTGCAGCTTTTGTTGGGGTGTCCTCAAGCAGTCAGTACATTTTCCACATGGCATTCAAAGCTATCACCTTTGTAACCCGATGTAAGCCTGGCATTGTTGTTTTATTGGCAGCCCAAAATGTGGGCAGGTTCACAAGTTCAAAGAAGGATTACTATAGTGACCAGACAGTGGAAACTGTCCTTAATCACAAAGAAGACACGAAAAAAGCTCACAAAGAAACATAATGTTTTGCTTCTCGCTGGCCCAGCGATCTAAGCTGAAGGCTTTCAAATAGACTAAATAGGGTTTGTGTAAATGCGAGCTTGGAGATTATGTAGTGTAAACTGATGCTCTTTTATACATGTTGTGCGAATTGGACGAGGCCAGAATTGGTAATCCGAACGGGCCACTGGCTTTAGGAGCTGCTTACCCAACTTTCCCAGGTAGATAGAGCAGGAGCGGTACCACTGGAGAGTCCTGGTTGCCGTAAATGATGAAGCCCATCTTCTTCAGCCGAGATCTTAAGTAGCGTGTGTTCTCAGCCAGCTGCCGAACTCTTCGCTGGCCTGTGGGGGAGATGCAGACAGAGGCGTCATCGAGGAGAATTTGTTAGCTTTCATTGGAAAAGGAGAGACATAAATGGGAGTCTACAATAAAGTAAAGGTCATGATTTACAACAGAGCAACCACAGGTCAAAAGGAAAAGTGCAAATAATCTCAAAGGGCTCCTCCACTGGGACTGTATCTGAAGGATTTGATTGTCCTCAGGATGAGAGGGATGCAGACTATGAAAGTGTCAGTTACAGTAGATGTCCTGCCATTATTTATAGGCCGATTACTAAGATGACAGTGAAACTTTATAGGCATATTTTTGCACTCAGAAAAGAAGTACAAAGGACCACAATAGTGAGTAAAACTATTTTTAACTAAAATCAAGTGGATGACAAAACATTGCCAGGAGTGTACTTAAGTGGTGAGCAGATAAAAGATCGGAATCATCATGCGCAACCAACTAAAAAATGTCTGGGTAAGGTAAGTTGCCACAACCACTCATTTTGCACACAGACATGTGGATTTCCGTTGACAGCTATTAATTTACAATCCCCATGTAAACGACTTAACTGTAAATACGGTATAAGATTTTTCATTCGAACGGAACTCATAAAGCTTGCAATCAATTTTACATGGAAAATGTTACATTCATAAAAAAGAAGAAAATGGAATATTAGCTTGTATTTTTTTTAAGTGTACCTCATACATAAGAATTCTTTAACTACTCCATTTTTTTATTTAAAAATAGAATATATTATCCAAACGTAATATTATTTTTATTTAAAAAACGAAATAAAGTGCATAATACTTTTATTACGGTTATCTTTTTATAGTTATATTAAATGTCACACTATGTGCAGTGTGAGCTCAAAACCAAATCTCCAGGTGCTCTCATGAGAACCAGACTGAAAAAATTATGTGCACCCCTTTGCCATAGTCAATAACTGAAGTGCACAACAGTGAGTGAGTTTTAGTCACTTCTAATTGTAATGTTATTGTTAACATTTCAGTTTTTACTTCAAAATGACAAAATCTCCACTAAAGACCTAGTGACAATTGCATAACCACTATGTTAAGACTGTGTCTTAGGAACTAGTCTGACTAGCAGTTAACCAAGGTATGATCAGTCTTGCTTCAAATTAGAACAATTGATCTTTTTATGTCACTGAAATGTATGACCAGTCCTAATCAAAAAAATTATATGACTAAAGTAAGACTAGTTTAAGCAGTAGCACAACATTTACCAAATCATATCATGTTAAATTTATTTGTGCATAACCTAATTAATATTCATAAACTTGACCATTTTGTGACATTAAAGCACATCTGCGCACCTGCCTCCCAATTGTCCCCACAACCTGAAGGCTGTAACTGTGATGATTTGATAATTTATTTGACATTTTGTATAAACCTAAACTGTTTGAATCTGATGGTAATTAGAAAATACACTGTTAATTTTACAGCAATTTGTAGCACTCAGAGAGTCTGCACCCACTCTGCGGTAGCATGAACGCCAAACAGACCATGTCAGGCAAACCATAGAACAAATACGTCTACAAACTAGTTCTAAAAAAGAGCTGGCACAGAGATTAGCCCACTTCTTTCCAATTTTTGACTACACTGTTTGCCTGAGAGTTGCATAGTTGTTTTACTTAAATATAGTTGAAAACACTGGGAAAATGGCCAAGGAATTGCAACATAATGTTGTGGCATACAGCCATACCACCAGCAGTTATTGCTCTTACAAAACAGTCCTAGCAATACCTTAACTTTCCTTTTCCTAGACAAACTAGAATGTATACATTTCACCCTTTTATTCTGCAGGTATAATCAAGAAGAATTTATAAACAACTATTAGTTCCCTTTAGGATATAGGCTGATTGTATGTGAAAGACTAGGAAAGGGGCCCAAAAAAGGAGACGGGAAATGACATTATCTGCTCTGCCGTTCAAATCCCAGGATCGGTCTTTTAATAGCCCCTCATTAAGACCATTAAGTAGTTAAGTGAGACAGAGCAGACCCATTCATAAAATAATCCATAACATAGTAACAAACAAAAACAGGAAGAAAACAGAAAACGATAAAGTATTACGGATGTTCTACGTTCCTTAATCGGTGTTCATTTTACTTTTGACAGGCCCGGCCATGTCTGTGTACGGTAATTGCTTCCGTCAGGTGCGAGTCAAGTGCTTCAAAACATAAATCTGTCTGTATACTGGCTTTTTTGTTGTTTTGTCAGGCTGAGGTGGTTGAGGAGCAAATTTCATCCTTTGCCAGACCCTCTTGGCTTGTTATCTCTCAAGATTCAATGTTGATTTAATGTGCACACAATGTGATGACTGGGGTTAGAACTGATAAGCATTGGAATGTTGTTAGCGGTAGCCTTAGGTGCCGGTTAAACTGGCTCTGTGACTTATGTACTGCAGTCTCTTCTTGAACCTTTGGCGGTTCGACACCACAGATCTAGATAAATTCTATAATAACCTTCTCTGTGTTTGGAAACAATCAGTAGCTTCATGAACATTATAACCTTTGACGTCTCTGTCCGTTTTTTCAGTTAATAGTGTCAATTTGCCCTCCCTCCATTATTTAATTGGTAATCATGCAGGTTTCTAGGGGCGCGTTGACTCGGCGCAGAAGTCACAGCGCTCCCAGCACGTCCTTCTGGACATCGACTAATGGGCCAACCTGAGCTTGCTTTGAAAATAACAGCAGTGTTTGCTAGAATTACCTTGATGCCATTGCATTTATTTCAAAAGGAGGGCTGGGCTGTAAAGCTAACTCATAAGGCCTGATCAGCATAACGAAACTACAGACCCATTGGGTATTGTAATCTTTTCATTACATTATTAAAAACCTCTTTCAACCTTAACCACTGAACAGTCCTCGGCGCACTCTAATGTGTCGTGCGAGACAATTCACAGGGCTTCACTCAGAACCTAATACCAATTTAGTCATTGGGACTTGGTTAGCAAGTCGATTAGATATGGCAGTTCCTTTCGCAGGCTTACTGTGTTGTATTCAGGAGTGAGGATGCCCGCTTGATAACAAGGCGAACTCCAGATCAGTTTTACCATACAACCCTCCCCACAGAGCCTGCACGAGAGTCATGCCAGTAATTGCACACACACATGTGCGCGTTCTGTCCAAGTCTGAGATATAGACACATAGTGTTCAAGCAACTCAAAACAGCCGTAAGAAGATATTCTCTTCCGTAAGTTTGGGCTAAGAAATCACGTTGTCCACAATGAATTCGTATGATTTTACAATGTAATAAACCCTGCACTAAAGATTCATGGAGTCTCAAATTTGTAGGGTTTGAAACAGGTTTGCTTTTGATGATCATCCACACTGAATGATTTGATCTTCCAGCGAACCTTCTTTTATTGGTATTCAATAATTTTTTTATGTGCAATTCTACTTTACTGCTTATTTAATTTTTTAATGCATAAGAACTATTTATTGGCCAGTCTTTCTTAAATTGCTCTTCCCCTGTTTAACTCCTACTAACTGTTGTTTCCAAGTTCTTTTGGGGTCAGTTAAGGCGATTGTCTCTTTTTTTTCTTTTTGTTTTAAGCCAAATGTCCTACTTTTTTATCAACAAGTAGAGTGCATTGGCTTAATGTGATTGTACGGATAACAGCAATATACCCTTTACACAAAAACATGTATAAGTTGAAAAATGCTGTTTCTTTTGAACTTTCGTGTCATCACTCACAGCCTGAAACAAAATACTTTTCAAAGTTTCCGAGCTGAAAATTCTTACATCGTAAACCACTTTTGATATTGATAAGTGCCGAAATGTTTCTGCAGGCAAATCCAGCCATGATGCAGAACGTGGTCCTTTTTCCTGAAGGATTCATGTGACACTCTGGCGAGAACTGGAGTCATAGCTGCTGAGGGGCATGTCACCTTTGCATTAAACAGGACTTCTAATACCATTTTTAAACTATTAAAAAAACATATTAAAAAAAGTTTTTGAAATTATATATCATATTTCACATTATTAAGAGTTTCTTTTTTGTGCATTTTGATCAAATAAATTTGGCTTTGTTTTTGCACACTAAGCGGTCAAACATGAAAAAAGTCATCTGCCACATGCGCCAAATTTTTTAACATTAGTGTGTGAAGTTAATGCGTCCCACCTCAATCATCACGGCTCTGAATCCCTTCCTATCATGGTGTGAACTGCGGTGAAATAAAAATGAAACATGATGTATTCTCTAAAAACATAAATATATGGATTAATGCATATCAAAAACAGAAGAGAGCTTGGGAAACCCTTTTAACATCTGGTGCCATTCTGCTGACTCCTAATACCTGGAAATATGTGACCTTTCCCTGACTAAAGGTCTTTAAGCTAGTCCTGTATTTTATTGAAATCTGTTTTCCATGAGTTATATGCTGTAGCAAAATAAATTTATATTGTTATTAAATCCACGTGATTCCCCATGTGATTGAGAAGTGTTGGGTGGAGAATTTCAGTGTCGTCCGATATTAGAATGACTGACTAAAAATCTGGGTCTCAACATCCTCTGACACATCAAGTGTAAAGTAGTGCATCTGTTGACTTCAGTCATGTGACTTTTTAAGTTTTTCATGATTTTATGTCGTAGTATTGCTTCAGTGTCTATAAATTGCTTTTTTATACCAACCTTCTGTTGTTCCATCGACACCCATGATGCATTTAATTGCCCTGATGATCTGCTCCACGACAGGTGGGGACGGGCTATAATCAATACCCGCCGTCACTGTGAGCAGTGACTTGGCGCAATATCCATATCCCCCACTCCTGCAGAAAAGCACCACATGTCCTTCATTAAGGATTCGCTTTTTGATTTTGTTCACGAATATTATGTCACTGAAGTTCAGAGCTTCTGCATAAGAATATCTCTTTCGTGACTTCCTACAAGGAAGAAAATAAATGGACAACAAAAAAAATAAAAGAAGAAATTATTTTATTAGAAGTTACCAATAAATTACCATTAAATCGAATTTAATTTAATTCTTAATTTAATTTAAATTAAAGGCATAAATTACACATCAAATCTGGAAAAATAAATTAATACTGCTGTAACTAGACTATAGAGTAATTTATCATAGCCAAAATGGGTTTAGAAAACGATGGGCTTTTCCTTTTACTACGTATTATGGGTGCGACACTACTTTTTCCCAAATGTTTTTTTTCACAAGCTGTGGGTAATTATTATGGTTACCTTAGTATGGTTTGTTAAGTGTGTAACTTTTGCAGGTCACCATCGAGAAGTTACTTGGCACCCTGAGCAATACTCTTTAACGCCCAGTTGTTCAGAGGAGGAAAACCGTAAAAGTGATTTAAAAATGTCCCTTAAAATACGTACTCCGTTACTAGACGTAACCTCAGTTCCGCTGAGATACGGAACGAGTACTGTGCGGTCTGCTCAGACGCTTATGGTGGCAACTCCTTTTTCAATAACGCAGTGTAACTGCATTGGCCATTGGTTCGTGCAGTGTATTATTAAAAACGAACCAATAGCTCGGCAGCGGAATTGAACGAGCCTATGGCAACACAGCCCGCCAAGCCCACCAACCTTTGGCGGGGCATCCGGCTAATACCCAAGTGGGCACTTCGCATAAATTAAGCCTCGAAGAAATTTACTTCGAACGTGAACGAGTGCGACCCGATATGTCGCTGTCATCGGGCTTACATTATGGCTCGAGTTGGTTCCATCAGTACCCGCAGTACTTAATCTGTTTTTGCTGAATTATCTTCTGCGTGGGTTGGTACCCAGGGTGTATCTCAGGGAACCGGGGTTAACATTAGTAACCATTACGTTCCCTCTCTATACTTTTTCAACTGTTGCAGTACTGCGTCTGCTAAGACCCTCTTTGCATGGAACCAGGTACCAATCCCACCAAATTCTATGTAAAGGTCTACGACCAATGCTTGAATTTGCCTTGAGCACCAAGGGCCCAGAGGGTCCAAGTAATTGTAGGGAAGCCCCACAGGAAGTGATAGGGCCAAACTCACAGAGGTTGGCCTGGCGCTAAGTAATCGTTCCAAGAAAAATCGTACAGCCTTGGAACCCAGTGGGGGCCAAGAAGCCAAGAAGGCAAAGGCCTGATTTAAGTCCATTTAAGCAGAAAGGACCAGAGCCTGTAAAGTAGGGACATCCAGATTATAAAACCTGGTAAACGTGGACGGCGAGTTCGTCCGCTAACTGACCCACGCCCAGACAATAGTCCATGCCCTTTCTTGTTGATGTCCTTCACGGTCTCACCTCTCTACTCGCCAATTTGGGCCTATGGAAGAGACGGCCAATAGTATTCAGAATACCGCTACTGTTGATAGCTCAAATTATCCATTTGGAAAGTCGCTGCTTGCTGACCCAGCAACCCTCTGTACTGTCACCCGAACATACAAAAAACTGCATCCATCCAGCCATGATGGCAAATGCTCCATGCTAGTATCTAAATGCCCTGAACAGGGCAAGTAGTATCATTAGTTCTGGTCCTGCCCTAAGGAGAAGCGGCCGTAAGAGCTATCACCATGGTGCTCTGAACTGTAGTCCGCGAGCACGTTCAGGATGACAGAACCATAGCCGTCGGCTTCAGGAGACCTTGGGGACCCACAATTTGAACAGGCGTAGGGCTCTGACCGCGAGTGGTGCCCTTCAGATCCTCCCATATGCTTTAGCCGATGCTATTCAACTGAAAGGAAGCCGTAGGCAGGAGCAGTGTTTAGCATCAGGGGGATGAAGGTCAAAGCTACTGTAAGCGTAAATTAGGAGTTGGGCCAGTCGTGGGGCTAATAGCCTCTGGTGTCCTTACCTAAAGCCGAGAAAAGTAAAGTGTGGAGCATTGAGCAGTTGTCCCCTTTCCTGACAGGCTATAGAGGCGACCTTCTTTGCCTCGTTTGTGCCTATGATCCCCAGATTCCGTTTGAACCATACTGTGTTAATGTGAGCATCCTGGTTCTTCGTGTAGGGATGTTGCTCCACTCTAAATACGACATGGTCACTGGGTTCCCTTGGTTCAACTGCCCGGGGGCACACCCTTGTTTGTAAGTGTCCTGGTCAGACCAACCATTCCTTCTGCAAAACTTCCTGAGTTAGCGGCCAACAGTTTCCATCCCCCGAGTGCCGTCCGGCCAGAATGAGCCAGTCATCTCAGGTCTGTCTTTCAACTGTGGATTCCAATCCTGTGCTCACTTTCCGTAAGAATGACGCAAAGGAGCTGAGTGTCAAGTCTCAGGCAAGACCGTGTATTGATATGCCACGTCCCTCGAGGTGAATCATCCAAGAAGTCAGTTCTGTTGTGGTGCTATCTGGATGGAAAGGTAGGGCGTTGTGCGCTGTGTTCAGATACCAGCGAAACGAACAGTTCCCCCTTGGCACACACGTTGCGAGTCCCAGGAATCTGTTTTTCAATAGTAAATCATCCTGAAAGGCCGTTTTCAGTGAGTGGGCTGGTGCCTGAGATCGGAGGGATGGGGCCCGTTTTAGATTGCCATCCGATTTTGGGGATCGAGAAATAGCTGCTGTGGAAGCCTTGCACTTGCCGTTTAGAGGCTCTGGGGGAACCATTTTCTACGGCTCCTATCGCCAGCAAATTCATCACCTAGGAGCACAGGACGTGTGCGTCTTTGCTCTAAACTGAGGTGGGAACCACGCTGCTGAATCGCGCAGCTAGGGTCGCCGAGCGACTTTGCATGCCTCACCAACCCTCGCTATTAATTACTACCCCAAAAAAAAAAAAAACCCAAGTTCCCTGTGCACGCCGGGGATGGCCTGACCAGGCCTCAGCCCGCGGTGACATAGGAGGTTATGTGATTAGGTGCCTAGATGTCTGGATCGCCCCGTACGGACCCCACACTGTCGAATGTTTTTTGACTTAATGCTCGTACAATAACTTTGAGCAGTGATCAATCCACCATGTTCTGCGCTGCCCGAGCGTGGGCTTGACCCAACCGTCGCCAATTTGAAGCTGTCCAGTAATCAATGCATTGTGACAGCTCCTTCTCTTTTAATCCCGACTACAAACGGATCAAACCGCGTCATTAGAAGAGGGATACATTATGTCTTTGGTGGTGTAAGACTTCAGGCAGACTAAAAAGTGCTGCGCGCATTCTCTCAGATCAGCTCGTAGCGGACGAGTGGAGGGGCGGGGCCGCCTTCATTGAAGAAGGTGAGCCGCGAGCAAAGTAGAGCGAGACATGAACTCTTGTAGTGAGAGCGGTCTGTCTCAGCGAGCGCAGCCTCAGCGTGGGCATGGCCCAGGCGAGAGGCGCATTCAAATACGAAGCTGTCAGCGATATTGAATAATTGGTGACAGCGTTCTGCTGCGATCCTCATAGAAGGATTGCGCCACTCGACAATGGGAGGCGCCGATCCTCACGTGTAAACACACTGGCAGATCAAAGAGCTGCGTGGAGTGTGATGCATGCGGGGGCTTTTGCCGGCATTAAATCACTCATGCCTGATCGCCGCTTCGATTCGGAGAGGCCCGGCCACTTTTAGAAAACACAAGATGCAGGGGTAAGGCGGGGAAGCGACTCACACAAAATGCGAACCGCTGGCCAGCCGTTCCTTGCTTCTTGAATCTGGTCCTAGGCGGCTTAATCCGGCTCGGCTTGTAACCGGGTGCGCTGATCCTCACATGTAACAAACACTGGGCAGCATTAAAGCCTGCATGATGTGATGCCAAGCATGAATTGCCAAGCCTGATCGCTCAACCCGTAGCTTTCCTCCGGGTAACTGGGAGGAGATAACACATACGAGAGCGGGGAGGCGGGTCTTGCCTTCAGCCGAATCTAACAGGGCAGGACTGACTTCGTGGTAAAGAGCCAGCCCGTCTTTTGTGAGCGCATCCAGTATCGACACACACACAATTTGTGCAGCTGTCAGTGCCAAGCGTTCTGCTTTCTCCGATCTAACTGTAATGAAGATATGAGCCTCGTCGTGTAAAACGTAGGCACAAGCTTGATCTTTCATGTTGTAAAACCAAACCGACACGGATCGACACGCAGCTGGGACAGCAAGCACACAGGCTCCGAGCGTGAGATTGCTCAGACCTGGTTTGCTTAACTCCCAGACTTCGCTGTTTCTTTCTCTGAGGCTCGCTGAGAGAGGAGAAACGGAAGAGAGGGGCTGTCTTCAATGAAGGTGGTCCACGAGTTGAGAAGAGCAAGACTTATGCTCTGAGTGAGCATTCTATCTCAGTGAGCGCGCAGCTCACTGCCCTTCTGCGGCGGATCAAAGCGCAGCGGGGAGAGCGAGCACGCGGGTACAGTGCCAGCATGCGATCGCTCAGACAGGTTGCTTAGCTTCCTGACTCTGCTGTTTGTTCAATGCTTTCTCCAAGGCTCCGCTTAGAGAGGAGAAACTGGAAGCATGCTCCTTCAATGAAGGCGTCCCCGAGTTGAGAAGAGCTCATCGAGAGCATTCCTTGTCTCAGTGAGCATGCAGTCTCTGCGTGGGTGCTGCCCAGACAGGCGACACACTCACTGCCCTTCTGCATAATGCAAGATTCCATGCACGAGCCACACTCGCAGCGCGACATTTGCAACAACATCGCTAGAAATTTTGCTCTTTTAGAAATTACATAGAAATAAGCTCTTTTAGGCTTGCCAGATGGTGGCAGGGGATCAGCTGGGACTGATACCCACTTGACTTTCTCTGCCGCTGAAAGGCTTCAATATTCAGGAGACAAAATTAAGTTTTCCCCCAAGCTCTTAGCAGAACGCATTAAACGAATTAAGTATCGATAGGGACCTATTTGCCAGAGCATTTGACTGAAACCAGTGCCTGTACCAAGATACACGCACTAGAGGAGATGAAACCCACACAGCACACAACCCTGAGACACTGATCATCTCGTGATAATGATATCTTCTCTATTGGTAGTCATTGTTGTACAAATCGTTTGGTTTTGTTGTGTTCTGTTTTTACATATTTACCGTGTGCTAATACAGGGGATATTTCTTAATTTTTTGCTAGAACGGGCTCTCCGGTTTTGTATGTTGTATTTCCCCCTCCCCCCCGGCCCCCTCGTGGTACCAAAAAGAACCCTGGTGGTATACACCAGCAGATCTGACAATAGATCGTCAACAGGACACCTTCTATGGACACTAATAACAGCTTTTATTCTGTTAAAAACTATTACAGGCTGTTCAGTCCTAAACGGTTAGACCACTTGTGCATTCTTTATAGGCACACAAACATACCCCTTCTCACCAGTCCGTTTTCTTTGGAGATTGTGTCTGTCCTGCATCCATTATAAAAGGCTTCTGAGCAGAAGCCGGGGCCAATATTCAGCTGTTAATCTCTGTCCTCAGACATCTGCATCCACTGTGGAGGGGTGAGGGGAGGGGACGCACCTCGCGGTGCACACGGGCCTCTGCATCCAGATGTGTCCTCTACTTTGAGGATGGGGGCGAAGGGGTTTTTAGGGGAAAAATCTGCAAAGCAAACATCTGCTTCCACTTAGAGTGCAAGATTTGAAGTGCTTTAGGTCCTGGGAGCTTTGTGGAAACAGCATAAGATAAGTCAGTTAAGAGAACGTGTCCGAAAATCCACCCACATCTGTGAAGCGAGGGACTGGCTGGAGCCGTTTGGCGGCTCTCTTTGCGAACCTCCCACTGCGCCTGTGTTCAGTGTCCTTCTTGCTGCTGAGAGCATGTGTTTTACTCTGCTGCTGTTGAGTACCTTTATAAAAAATGGTAAACCTACTGGAAGAGAACAGAAGTTTTCTTTGACAAGCTGACAAGTATGACTAGCAAGGTCTGCTGACTAGCAGCACCACTCATTTCACTACATTCAGATAGAAAAATAGTATTACAAACAGTCTCACCTTATTAAATTCTCAATATTACATAGCACATGTATGGGTTCTCTCTCTCTCTCTGTGTTCTCCATAGAATGTGTAATTCAAAAAAGCTGCAGTCTTTTTCATTTTCAGTCTTTTATAATCAACTGCCATGTCCGTGATGTGGTTATGAAGTGAAGTGGTCTTTTTTAATGGAGTAATTAGATGAGAGAGGCGGTGTGACAGGAGCGTGAGTGACATTTGGGGAACATATGTAGTTTCACATCATGAAACAAGACCATGTGTGCGAGTTTGAAAGAGAAGGGAAGGGAGAATGGTGTGCACGCTGAGTAAAGGTGACGCAAGTAATTTCTGTACCACGAGCGTCACCAAACGACAAACAGCAGCTCAACGATCCGAATTTCTGTAAAACCTTGTGCTTTCTGCCTCAGGAAATGTCTTGTTAAAAGCCTGACAGTAAGGTATTACATAATGCCTACCTTTTTCCCAGCTATGTACCCGCCAGCAGCCCCGAAGCTCTTAGTGAAGGTGCCCATTAGAACATCCACTTCATTGGGGTCCACGCCAAAATGTTCTGTAACCCCCCGACCTGTGGGCCCCACGGCCCCGATGCTGTGGGCCTCGTCGAGGTACAGATAAGCCTTGTACTTCTTCTTTAGCGCTAAGATCTCCGGCAACCGGACTAGAGAGCCTTCCATACTGAAGCGTAAATAGACCAATACCTTTCAGTAGGGTGGATAGAAAAAGTTATGGACATAAATATATGACTATACATATTAAAATTTTATTGAAATAGTTTTTAAAAACTGTATTTAAATATATCAATAGTATATATACCCTAGATAGTGATGTGGTGTGTTGTCGTCTGTGGTGGTTGTTTGTGTATAAATATAACAAAGTATACATTATAATATGAATCCCATATTAAAATATACAGACATACAGACAGACATACACCAGTATAGTTACACTGTAAATTTAAAAAAAAAAAAATATTCTTTTAACCTTTTTGTTAATTCCATAAACTTAAATGTTTTGAAATTTAACACTTTACTAGCTTTCACATAATTCAGGTGCTGTAAGGATTTTGTTAACAAATGTCTCCAACTAACTTTAGAGATCTATCTGAAATATGTGTCCCTGATAAATCCACCCTGTCGCTCAGTGACGCAATAGCCTGTAAATAGTATTATGTGGCTACCGGTACAGTGGTTGTAAGTTAGTGAATCATTCATAATCGTCTATAATCATGCATGAATTTCATATAAAGTTCATGAACCTTTAGTGTTCACTTCAAAGCACACAGAGCACAGATTTATGCAATAAATGACCTCAGAAAAAGGGTTATCGATGCTCACGAGGCTGGAAAGGGTCACACAACCATGACTGAAGACTGTGGCCTCAATAAACTAACAATCAGACAGGCAGTGTTCAAATGGGTGATATCACACATCAGAAAACCTCAAACAAGCAAGAGTGATAATAAAGATAACTTTGTTTGTGCCACCAGCTATTAAATCCAATTACTTTAGCTGTTCTCCAACAATGATAATACATGTATTTTGTATTGTTTAAATAACATTCTGCTGCTTTGTAAAGCATCTTGAGCTATACTTTTGTAGGAAAACCTCTCTATAAATGTAGTTTTTATTAATTTGCTCAATTAGATCCTCTTTCATTTGATGTAGCTTCTTACCTTAAGGCTGTAGTGAATGGAACTGTAAATATTCACAAACACACTGACCTGTGAATGCCCTCCACCATGATGAGGATCTTCTTCCAGGCGCGATGGGTGCGAGGTTGACCTGAGCAAATTGACTCCTTTAGCATTTTTTCTAGACTCTGCATGTCTGTAACCAAACACAAAACAGGCACATTATGACAAAATCAGGTATTAAAATAAATATAAATTGTTAGTTGGTATTTTACCCTAACTCAGACATTTTCTTGTGCCAGTTATGAGCGTAAGTGGAAACTTGATTCAATTAAAGCATTTTTAGGAATATATATGGCTGTAATATTACATCACTAATTTCTTTACAAATTATGAACAACCCAGCATGTTTCTAGATGCTTCTTCTGTATGTGGCCAACAAATTTTTTGATATACAGAACAGTGTTTCTCAACCCTTCTTCTGTAGAGACGCCCCAGCAATGCACACACCTCATTAGCTCAGTAGAGGCTGCATGAATTGAAAGACCTGAATTGAATGTTTTAGATTGCTGAGACACAATCTGACAGTGTTGCCAGACCTTGCTAGGAAGGAAAAAGAAGGAACATGGTCTGGTAAAACAAACCCAAAATAAGTGACCTACAGTGTATCTCACCAAAATAAGCATTAATAGTTTTTGTGCTTCTAGGAGGGTGAGGGTTTTTATGGATCAAGGAGAACTGCTTGAATTCAGTGATCTGATTTATTATAGCATAAAACAAACAGTAACCAAGATTAAATTACATCTTACTGCAAAAAAGCATTTCCATTAGTTGTATCCTAGATGAAGGGCTGGAAAAGCCAGAAACATTGAAAAAAAAAATGGAAACAAATTATATTAATAGTAATGCTAAGTAAAACTGAGCTCTAACAGCACACTGGGATATTCAACAATGCTATTATTGGTAGGCCATATTTTATCGTGTAAGTCCAAATGTGTGACTGTATTCTATAAATAAGCCCACAAACCAATAACCCACCCGTGACCCCAATATTTATAAGCAAATAACCTGAAGTCGCTTATAACAACCAGACATGGCAACACTACAAACTGGCCAACAGATGGCAGAGTTTAACTGCAAAATTACAGATTTTGAAAGCCAACACAGGTTTAATTCTGGCCTGTGTTGCATCTGATCCCATTCTTCCACTTTTACCCTATTAACTTACTGCCTTCTCTACTGTCTCTATGAATAAAAAGTGACAAAAAGCCCAAAGAAAATAATGTTCCATATAGTCTCTCATTAAAGTGACCCCATTTCAAACAGGTGGACGTATTTAGGCCAGTGAAGGCCAATGTGGACACGGCCTGCTTTCACTATCCATGCAGTCCTGAAATACTACACTCACCTAAACAGATCCGCCAAAGGTTTCAGGCCAAGAACAACTATACAATACAGAATGACAAGTAGATTGTTTGTGGACATAAATGCCAAACTATGTTTGGCTGATGTTTAAGTGTGTTATGTTGTCACCAGTTAATTCAAGATGACAATGACAGTATTTGCAGCTTGGTTATAGAGACTTTGAGCCAGAATAATTGTGTTTGTAATACAAAAACATACTCTGTTTGCAGGGAAAATCCACCCACTCGCTTCAAAATATGTCTCATTGACATATACAAAACAGCAATGATCATTATTCAAAACAATGATGTGCAAATTAAACAAAAATCCATTCTTTTATTCGGTGTACCATATTTACAGCTGCAATCTTTTCCCTGAGAAAAAACAAGTCTTCCAGCAAGTCCTTACGTAACTGATAAACTAAAAAAGCTAAATCAAAGGCCTAAATACTCCTGATGTCAACAACACATTTAGGGCATTTGTTCAAATGCCTTAAATGTGTTGTTGACTTCAGGAATATTTAGGCCTAGGTGATAAGTTATCAGAGTTCATTTATCTCTGATTTCGATAGTAGGAGCGTCCGCTCATTGGCAAAAGCAAGTAATTTGCTGGGACCTGAACGAGATGAGCGATCATTTCAGAAAATCAGGATAAAATTATCCTCTTTCATTTGAGGGAGTGAACATGCATTAGGTTTGCACCGCAAGATCTACAGGCCCGAGATCAGCCGAGACTCCCGTGGACTCTCTGAGGGTTTCCTATCGCTTGCAATTAAGCTTGGCACTTTTATGGGCTGCTTCACACTGCAGAGGAAAGAGGTGAGACTCTTCTGCTCGCTCGCTCTCTCACTCTCAATTAGCCTGGCAGACGTATAGATCAGCGCGCTATAAAGGCAGAATGCTTAATTGACCTCATCTCTACAGAAGTGTTTGGTCTCCGTCGAAGGCAAGGCCACTGGACTGATGCCATTGATCGCAGCGCTAAAGGCTGTAAGGACAGGTATTCATTTGCAGCCGCTGGCGGAAGAATAGAGCTGGCTCTGTGCATGCTCAAAATTATTATTGCCTCGCATTATTATTTTTGCCTCAAGGACATCGATTGGAATCAATGCTGGAGTTCAAAATATGCATTTACACTGAATTTAAATGACACAAGTCGAACTCTGAAAGACCGGCAGCCTTGAGTTTCAGGAACACAACGGCAACATCAGATCAAAGTTGAGCTTTCACACCCAACTGCAGCTCTAACAAGAACATAACATGCTTTCCTTTAATAACAGCCATAAACTATTAAATGGTTATCAAATTTCATCATCAAAAAAATCTCATTTACAGAAGGAGAGATGTCACAGTTATAGCACATCCAAATGAGAATTACTCTGAACAAGACACCGATTAACTCATAAACTGCTAAAACTAAATCTATAGATCATCTGGATTCAGTCACATTTAATGAATGGAAAGTGTTTCTTTTGATCAGTAGTCCACCCCAACACGTTGAGTTGGTTCATAAAAAATATATATATATATATAAAAATGTGTTAATTATAGATCTTACACGTTTGGGTGTTTTTAACCTGATACATTGCAATACACTTGAGTATTACACCACAAAATTCTGCAATTCTACTTATGGCAAATATTAAAAAAAAGGGAAACACTAAAATAACGATATAATGACAGAAGATAAAACAAATATAAAATGAATTTTTTAATTTACATTAATCCGGAACTGATTTTTACATTATTTTTCTGAATTCATTTATTTATTATTTTCACCTAGAAATTTTTTTGTCTTTTGCTTTTGATTTTGTTATTGTGTAGTAGTATTATTTATTATTTTTGTGATAATACTGTATAGCTCTTATGTTAGTTGCCTAATAAAACTAACATGTTATTGTTTCGCTAATCTATTGAAATAAACAAAATTTCTAACATGGATATTTATGAAAAACTTAATTAAATGAAAATTGGCAAATAACTGAAATAAAATAAAAGTTGAAATTATTAAAACTAAAGCTGAAATAAATATAAAGCAATATAGAAATACTTAAAAATAAAAACGACTAAAAAATCACATTATAAAATTACTAAAATAAACTACATTTTAAAAGACACTATAAAAATACTATAAATAACACTTAACATAAAACGAATATAGACAGTGAATTAAATACGCAGCACTTATGTGAGCTGTTGGAAACCCGCCTAAATATTACCATCAATTTACACAGAAATGGCTAATTAGAGAAATATACACATCGACGCACAGTAAGAGTTTCACTAACTAGCAGAAACTATTTGATGCTCTAGGGTTTCTTCTTTTCCTCCTGATCACAAGAGAAAAGCCCTCTGTTCACAAACTGCATCCTAGTGCACCTGCGTGAGATCTGATTTTAAAGTAAAATATAATGGACAAATATATTTGGAATTTGGCAAAGGTGAGAATAAAGTGGACCTAGAGGGGTTATCATTCACAAAGCACATTATAAGCGACCTGCATTTGCATTCTTCACATATAAGTCACCCAGAGGCTCTTTCAGCTTTCATGACAAAAGCCGCATGAATCAGTGCATCACCTCAGCTGCGTGGGACACAAACTCTCTCCAGCGGGACGTCAGAGCGCTGATGCCGTGCTGGGGTGTAATTTACATAAACACTGACTCACCAACCAAGAAATAGTGAAAAAACGAGCGTTCAAGATGAATGCTCCACACACACACAGAGAGAGGATACTGGCTGATTGGATCTCAATTTCAATTCAAAGTCCATCAAGAGAAGTTCCTATTAGGAACTCAGGAAACTGAAAATTCACCCGTTATTACAGCGGGTCGATGTTGTAAAACAACGTCGCAGAACCACCGCGTAAAACAGTATTGGACAGATGTTATGCACAATGCACTTGTCTGTTCCGTGGCTCCCAGACAGCGCGAGCCGAACCGCTTCACAATTATCGCAAGTAATGCAGCCGGTGTAGTTAGTTAACAGATTCGAAGGATCCTGATGATTAAAAGTCCTTGAGTATTTAAATACGGACAAGAGTGATATGGGCACAATATGTTCACTACAAAACTGTATGAAGGGAGATGTGTCAGTGATATTCGTACTTGGCTAAGCAGCGCTTGTTGTTGGTGTTAACAACATGATGAAACATGTAATACACCTAACTTTTTTTAAAGAAGTTAATAGTTTTATTTAGCAAGGATGCATAAAATTGATCAAACTGGACAGCAGAAACATTTATGTTACAGAAGATTTCTATTTCAAATAAATGGGTTCTTTTGAACTTTCTGTTCATCTGTGAATCCTGAAAAACAAAAATGCATCACAGTTTCCACAAAATATTGTGCAGCACGACTGTGTTCAACTGATAATAATCAGAAATGTTTCTTGAGCAGCAATCAGCATATTATACTGATTTCTGACGATCATGTGACACTGAAGACTGGAGGTAATGATGCTGAAAAAAAATACAGCTGCGCATCCACAGAAATAAGATTAACCTTTATATACATTCACCCAATAGAAAACAGTTAGGTTTAAAATTTATAAAAATATTCAATTTTTACTGTAGGATTGATGCAAAATTACGATTGGGAGCAGAAAGAGACTTCTTTCCGGAACATTTAAAATTCTTACCGACCCCAAACTTTTGAATGTCAGTTATATCACGTCAAAGGTCATTTATAAAATATTACAGCATGGTAATTTGTAGATACTTTAATATTAATTTCTCATGGAAATAGAAGTAACAATTTTTTGTGGAAAATATCATGCCGGCAAAGCAAAAACGTCCAAACTTAACTGAGGCTTTACACAATAAGGTTTGAGGAAACCAAGACTTCATGGATTCCCCCGTAATGAGCTAAAAGCATCAGTAGTGTGATGTTTTATTGAGCTAATACAAGTCTGTGTATCAGCCTGATCCTGCCTGATTTCCACAGCTTCGTTTCACACCGACGCTCGAGGCTTTTACTGTGAGTTACTCTATATGTGACAACAGCGTCCACGCATCATGCCGTTTAACGTGAAATTGCCATTTTTCTTTTCCTTTTTTTCCTGGAGAGCTTCAAATAAATGCTTGGCTAGAATGTTAAATGCCAGTGCTTTCCCTCAGGGAGCTTGTGT